>CM033109.1:20326245-20374339 GCA_019321725.1 Paulownia fortunei | reverse complement strand
GACTAATTTTGCACTATTGTAATGTAAAGAGTTTATATTTGATAATATTTCATTTCAAATAAATTTCTAGATGGGGTTATTTGGTACTTGTTTCCTAACAAGCACGCACATACATGAACTAGTGTTTCTAAATTAATATCTTTAAAATGAGACATTTGTTGGGAAATTATGAAATTTTCGATAAATTAGATTAGTGAGAACGAAAACATACACACAAATTTGATAACGGAGTTCGGCCAATAATGCATATGTCTCTGGACTTGCTGCAGATCGTTTTACTAAAGGAAAAAAATTTACAAGTGTTTACAACACTTACAACTTACAACCCACACAAAAATTTTTCTTCACAAAATTCTTTCACAGCCTTTCTCTAAAGCTTTTCTCTCAAACTCTCTCTAATTCTCTAATTTTAGGATGCTATACAAATGAGAGTTAGGGGGTTTATATAGGTTTCAAAAAATATAGGTTGGTGGAATTTAGGCAAGAAATTAGGCAAGAAATTAGGTTAGACACTTTAATTGACAGTTGCATAATATTAGGCACCCTTCATTTTTGACCAAAAGGTTTGGCCATTTTCTTGACAACATTCTCATTGCAAGCTTGCATTGTATGTGCAAGTCTTGCTGAATCATTAATGTCCTATTTCAATAATTTTTGATTTGAAACGATTTAAAACCAAAGTTATAGAGACGTATTTCATAATCTTTATCATATACAAGATCATGCTTTGTAGCTATATATGATCTAGAAATTTATCTAAATTTAATAAAAGTAAATAAATAAAGATGAAGAAATTTCTAACTTATTGATAGTGATTGAAAAGAATGTTTATTACAAAGAGTATCAAAGTGACCAATATATTTAACTCGCTGGATACTACTTTAATAAATATATATCAAACCTACCCATCATCAATTTCTAAATACATCAAACCAAGCAGGAGATCTGTTTAGAAATTTTTATTTTAAAGTAGGATTTTTGAAAAGTTATAATAGATGAACAAGTATCTCATTTTAAAAAATATAACATTTATTCATTGTTTATTGTTCAGTGAGTGAGTGTAGTATGAATATTACCTTAAATTATTTTATTTTCATGGATCGATAGCTAATGGGGTTTTATTCAACCAGTAATTAATATTCGTAAAATGAAGTACTTTGCCTAATTGTCCTCATCTAGTACATAATTATGATTTGAAGTGGAACTTTACAAGCTTACTGCAAAAAGTAAATAGACATAAATATTAGATGGAGTTTTATTCAACTGTTAATTATTATATGGTAATTTACCTAATTATCCTCATTAAGTTCATAGTTACTATTGGAATTGGAATTTTAGAAACTTATTTAACGTAAATAAATGACCAACCAATTAATAGAGGGTGTTGTCTTAATTTTAAAAGTGAACTCACAAAGTGTTTGGATAAAATAAAATTATAAGCTTATAAAATATTAGTAATTGAAATTGTATGCTTAAAATGATCAAATTGAATGAATTTGTTAAAATTTTAAAAATAAATTAAAATTTTTGTACTTTTCTTTAAGGAGTTTATTAGATTTTGATATCTTATTTTTGAGCTTGTAAGCTCTTATTCTAAAAATTTTCCCAAGCACTTTTCAACATAATATAAACTCCTATAAACATTTTACAAAATATTTAAGAAACTTATAAGGTCTGCAATGCTCAAGAACAATGTTGTTTCTTGTATGCCAAATCCCGTCCATCGCCACAACACAGAACACATTGAATTCGTGTTGCCGTTCTAATTCGATTAGATTACTCAATATTTGCGACCTTGCAAGCTGCGGGAAGACTCATGGCTTCAAAGACATTGCAATGAACTTTTTAAAAACTAATTTATCTGAAAGATTTCTTAGGACCTGAGTGATTTCTGAGTAAAAATTATCCATCCCAGCATTTTGGCCTTGACAAGCCAATCTTCAAACAACCAGGAGTTGGCAAAGGGAAATGGACCCATCGCCATCAATAGAAAGAGCTTCAGAATTCTTGATTCATTATTGTTATTCTAGCACAAAGAATAAAAGGTATATTCATTTTAAACAAATGACGACGACGAAATATGATAAGTTATAAGCAGAAAAAAAAAAATGGGAAGGCAGAAAATTTAGATGCATGGCTTGAACAACAATGGTGTGTCCACAAGTGAGGAGAAGTGATTTTCTTATAACAAAGAACAAAGAGGAGAGAGTAAGACCAAAGCAAGACAATAGACTCAGAAAATTGCCCTCAATGCATTATTTACATGACAACCTTGATCATAAAGCTAGGTGTGCATGCAAGTCAAGTGCAACTAGGTTATTTAAGTTTAGGTGTTTTAAAAATATTATTAATTAATATGAGCACAATCATAATTGTTCTTGGCCAGCCCCACCCCAACAACACCTATATAAACCAGCTCCTAGACCTTCATACTCCGCCATTGCAGTCTTCTTACAATTATTTTCTAGGTATCCAACTCTCTCTCTCTCTCTCTCCCTCTCTCTCCCTCTTCTGTTCTTAAAATGCCATATTTCATATTACTATAAAATTAGAAACATATTCAATGCAAGAGATTTCTCCTCTAGATCAATAACAACTTTTGTTTTGTTTTGTTTTTTTTCTCTAATCAGATTTTGACTCAATCAATATCACAGGTGCAAGCATGAAGTTCCAAGTTGAGAGTCAAAAGCTCATAAAACCTTGTTTCTACTCATTCAAAATCATAAGCTTTTTTCTATTTATTATTGCTGGTGCAACTTCATCCCAAAATACCAAATGCCCGTTTCAGTACTTATATCATTTTGGAGATGGATTCACGGATATTGGCAACTCAATTAAAGTTCTCCCTTGGGGGCCTTTTCTTCCAGCCGCAAGGTTGCCTTATGGTAAAACTTATCCTGGTAAACCTACTGGTCGTTGGTCTGATGGTCGTACTGACTTTGACTATGCTGGTATGAAAATACAACTTATTTTACCATAATTTTATTTGTACATACAATATTCAAATATTTGATCAAATGTGTACCTATAATTTGCAGCTGCTGATTTTGGCCTGCCAAATATTGTCCCTTATTTGTCAATGAATGCTTCTACAAGCTATGATGGAGTCATCTTTTCAGTGGCTAGAAGTCCAGTGCTTGACCGTATATTTTTCGCATCAAGGGGCATTAATATTCCACCTTCTGTTGTTCCCCTTAGTGTTCAACTAAGTTGGTTTAAAACATACCTAAAATCCATTTGTTCAAATCCAACAGGTTAATTTATTATAACGTTAACAACGATTAAGTACCCTTGAATGATGTTGATAGACTACTTACAATAATTCAATTTCTATGTATCATTAGATTGTGCCAACAGGCTTGGAAACTCTCTTGTATTGTTTGGCGATATTGAAGGCCTAGACACCGGCTACTCATTGACCCAAGGAAAGTCCATTGAAGAAGTAAAATCTTACGTGCCATTTACAATTCAGGCACTCATAGAAGCTGCAAAAGTAATTACCTAATGTCACATTCTTGAACTGTTACAAATTTATATTTTGAACATACAAATTCTCTCTATAATCAAATTTCCTATATAGTGAAGTTCGATTATTAGTTTGCTATTGTCCATGGACTTAACCACCCTTAATAGTGAACCTGTGTGATTATTGTATATTCTTTATCATTTTTATTTTTTGAATCTTAGTTTATCCATTAATATACGATTAAATTGATTCAATAACAACTAATTATATTCATAAATCAACACAGGAGTTGATCAAGATGGGGGCCACACGAGTAATAATTCCTGAAAATGCTCCCCTTGGATGCTACCCATATATTCTAACTGCATTACCTAGCAATGATTCCGCAGCCTATGATGATCTAGGATGTTTGAAGAATGTGAATGATTTTATCTTGTCGCGAAACAATGATCTCCAACAAGCTGTCAAAAATCTCAGTAGCGAATTTCCCAATGCCACCGTATATTATGGAAGTATTTACGATGGTGCGATAACAATTATTAATGAGACATCTGCTCAAGGCAAGTTTTGCATTCTTCTATTGGTTTCGTAGATTGAATTTTTTGGTAAACTCTTAAATCTTACATTAATCTTGTGCTTGTAAATTGTAATAGATCCTAGCGGGACCAGGACCAACGCACTGAAAGCATGCTGTGGAATTGGAGGAAAATATAACTACGATAGCAAAAGGTTTTGTGGAAGCCCTGGAGTGCCTGTTTGCCCTAATCCAGACAAATACATCTATTGGGATGGCTTACACTTTACACAAGAGGCCTACGCTCGTATGGAGCGTATTCTCGTTCAGCCGGCTCTCGTTTCGCTCAACTGCACATCAAATTAAGTGCTCTAATGTGAAGAAAATACATGATGGTGAGAATAAGTGTTTTCATGTAAAGAAAACATATGATGGTGAGAATAAGTGTTTTCATGTAAAGAAAACATAGATATTGACCAATAATAAATAAGGTATCAAGCCATTGACAATAAGAATTGATCACATTCTTGTGGATCCAAACATATTTCAGTGTCACTTATCGTTATGATTTGCTATTAATGTGTAGTTTTAGCAAAACTGAGCAATATTTCTATATTGGACCATATATACTTCACACAAGTCAGCATACGCCACAAGGTAACTTGAGAATTTAGCTGTTCCATCCAACCGGTGTCGACATCAAGTTTGATTCTTAGTAAAGAAAAAGAGGGGAACAAATTTAACATGATCTAATATTGAGAATTTTAAACTTAAACAAAAGTTTTTCTTTGAGACAAAGTCACATTTAAATTTATTAAGGAGTCCAATAATTATAATGATCAACCCTGAAATATATATATATATATATATATATTTATATTAATAAAAAAAATTCCAAACTTTTTCCAGTGAAGCAATTCAATATTGTGCAATAATATCCCATATGAATAAGAAAAGAACTAATGTAAGCATATAATTTCTCACAAAACAAATAAGACATGAAACATGTGAATTATTGCACTGAAAAAACAAAACTATGGAAACATTTGTTCAGATGCCAAGCATTTCAAAATATTCCGTACACATTGATCGAAGAGGAAATGAGAAGTGTTTTGAGGAGAAAAAATAGTTGTTGATCAGTTTGGTGTAAATAAGATTTAGAGTTCACAATTAGTTAGTCAATGCCTTTCAAACAATGTACTATTAACTTTTGAATGGTCCTTCACCCGCCCACTATTACTACGAAAAGAGCCTTGTCCTTTTTCTTCGATTTGCAGGAGTCTCTTTTCCTTTCTTTGGGAAACCCTAGGCTTTTTATTGGCTTTCCGGGGAATGGGGTCCCTACAAATTGCAAAAACAGTGGTGGATTCAATTGATATTTGACACTTTTTGGTTTCTTACCTTTTGGATAGAATTACGCTCTGTTATGTTCTTTGTACTGGATGTTTCTCTAGTAATCTCTAGGATTGTATTTAATGTGGAAATTGGTCAAGAGGAAACTGCATCCAACAATTAATTAAAGGTTGGGGAAAGTGTACTTATAATACCCAGCTTTCGGCCTCATGCAATTTTTGTCCCAATTTTTCAATTTAGTCGCGTTAAATAGATGTTTATTGTAATTTACGTCCCACAGTCGAAAAAATGATGTACTTAATTGTTTTCGTCTACTCGGAGGAAAAATTAAACAGTAAGGATGATTTTGGAAGCAAAACTAAGTCAGTCCTCTATTAAGAGAAGCAAGAAAACATCACATTTTACTATGTTTGAAGACCCATTCATATAGATGAAATATCTCAATATCTCACGACTCATGGTCAACAACAGAGACGAGTCCACCTTATGGATATTCAATGCTTAATAATTGTCGCAACTTATATATACTTAGCACATCTTACAATTTTTGACCAACGGACTAAATGTGGTAGTATCGGAATGCCACTACTTATGACATGAATGATTGGATTCACATTTTTGTCCATTTTCTCTTTATATCATAACCTTTCAGTTTTAACTTGGAAAATACTTTTCAAGTGAGGGAAACACATGGTTTACATAGAAGCTCTCATCCAATTTTATCTTATTTATTTAATATTTTTATTCTATTGATCACAACCATACATCATAAAAAAAGTATCAAATAAACACAACATGCATTATATACATACTGGAAAAGTAAGGATGATGATGATCTTTTGCACTCAAGCTAAAATAAATCATGATCAATCTAAGGGTGATAACTAAAGTAAAAATGGATTATGTATATAACAGATATGCTTCCAATGCATACATGAGCCATCATTCTTCGCTTTGCTCAAATATTTTCTCCTTCTTTTTGTTAAGTCCGTCAAATTAGAAAGAAAACCTCACTAACATATTCTACTCTAATTACAATTGAAATTTCTATCGAAAAGCTTCATACAAGTTTCAAGGTGCATTCCAAGAGAAAAATAGAGAAAGACGAGATTCACATGCCTTGTTTTAATTAAAATCCAAAAATCAATCAAAACATATAAATAAATCAATTATATTAGTCTAAATTCCATGATCATCTAACATGCAAATCATTCAATCATTGCTTGACAATGAAAAACACATAAATTTATCAATTATATTTTGTGCCTTTTCTTTTAAATTTGAAATTAAACTATAATCTTTCATAAAAAATAAATTTTCCAGTTAAAAATTAACGTTTAATTCTAAAGTCGAAGAACTCTAATCGCTCAACACATTACAAAGAAAAAATGAGATGGGACAACTGCCCAAGAATGCGACCCCACCACCTAGTGCACTCCTAGCCGTGTCGGGCTGATTGCAACACAAGCTAGTGCCCATCGTCGGTGCAAGGCTATTGCACAACGCTCGGGTTGGCTGATCGCCCACCCGACCTCGCTCATCGGGTGACAGTATGGTTGTAGGCTACTTGTGCAACTCATATTCATACCATTTTTTGATTTTTTCATTCAATACAAAAAACTAAATTTAATTCCTAACAAAGAATAGATTTTTGACCATATCAAAGATGAACAAACTCAATTTCATGTATTAAAGATAATCATGTGAAGTATTAAAAAAATTTATATTCTAGTATCTGATACCACTGTTGTGTTCAAACAAGCCTTAGGATACGTGGCGCAGTAAAACTTAAATTTTTTGGAAATATGGAATTATGACATTCATAATACCTACATATTTCATTGCTATTGCGATTGGATCGATTATGTGTAACTTAACTCTTATGTAAGACAGTTTAGGTTTTTACCTGCAAGTGGAGACAGACTTTGAAAAAAATCAAATAGTTTTTAAGCTCCTTCTGTGAAATCAGGAGTTGTTGATAGGACTACGAAACTCAACCTAATAGTTTGAATTCTAAACTCCTTATGGGAAATAGTTTGCGTGAGAGCTCCAAGTGTATTTTCTTCATATTTATCA
The DNA here is from genome assembly GCA_019321725.1 of Paulownia fortunei. Lineage (NCBI taxonomy): Eukaryota > Viridiplantae > Streptophyta > Magnoliopsida > Lamiales > Paulowniaceae > Paulownia > Paulownia fortunei. The sequence continues at coordinate 20,366,930 of CM033109.1, read as the reverse complement.
ACACATTGAATGCAATCACTCAGTTAAACCTATACTAGTAGGTTTAATTCAATACTTCCTACCTCAAAATTATTGTTTAGGCTTATGGAACAATGATACAAAAAATTTGTGCATAGGTAATGCAATTCTGGAGTTCCTTTTAAAGACTAGAACCAAAGGAACACAAGAATCAAGTGTCCTGACTTTTGGAGGCTGGAAATTGATTTTTCTTTGCATAAAATCTGCTCTAAAAACTGCATGTGAAGGCTAGATTTTGCTAAACTTTTTTGCAACAATCCTTTCAAAAACTGGGCACTACTGATTTGTAGCTGGAATAACAACTTTTTCTTAAAGTTTCTGCCCAAAAACCGCCCATAAGGGGCTTGAGAGGGGGCTGAATTTTGATAAAAGTTTTGCTAGAAGTCAGGCCCTCTTTGGATGCTTTTAAAGCCCTTGCAATCCCATCTGTATGGACTCTCAATCCTTGTAAGATTCCTTCTCTTTAAGGTAATATTCTTGTGTATCAAGGGCTCTTTGGTTAGTATATCAGACTCATCCAACCACCTTAATCGTTTAAGAGTTGAATTTTTCCATCATTCAATTCCTAATGTGCCTTGATCCCAGCAAACCCATACCCATTGAATCTAGGTCTCAAATAAATTAGGCCCATTTAGTTAATTCAATTGATTATTAACTAATTCTTATAAAGAATTAATTAAAGCCCACTAAATTATAAATTAATTTTTCTAATTGGGCTTCCCCTAATCTGTTTATGTTCAAAAATTGATCTCACCAATTAATCAAATTAATCAAATACTTGAATAATTGAAATATAAGTTAATTAATAATATTATTTAATTTACTTAATTCAACAATTGGATTATTTCCCAAAATGGATTTGTCCAAGTTCGCATGTGACCCTCAAATTTACCAATAAATTAATAGTACGCTTACAACTCTTGTAACTTAATTGAATCATTTTAATTTAATCCTTTAATTCTAAGATCCCACCAATCATGCAATATGCCATGAAAACCTAAATATACGTGACGTAGCGAACTTTTTTAGTTACAAGTATCATACAAGTAAGGTCATTTCGTCAACTAATTGTCCAATTGGACCTAGGGTATGGATGATTAATTGAAACCTAAATAACCCAATAGCTATATATACGTTTCTAGTTACATAACTTAACGATATTTTCTAATTTTCTTTCAACTTTAGTCAAGGACTTCCAAGTCAAGAACTATGAAAAAATAAGTGATTCCTCTATTTATCCAAATAGATGACGAATCTTTTATTGGTAACTCATTAACTTTTATACAGAGTTAAACTGTACCCCAAATATTGCCTTCGTGATTATCTTGTAATTGGAGAATAAATTAGAACAGCCAAGTATGCACAATATTAATAGTGCCTCAAATTTAAGGACTATTTGCACTACCATAATATAGAAATTTCATATTTCATAATATTTTTTTTCAAGTGTGGTTGTTCAATGTATCGTATACATGTACTAGTATCCTTACACTAGTGTCCATAAAGCGGATATCCTCTTTGTAAGCATACTTCATGTTAGAAATTGGATAGAATTTTTAGACCATTGACCCAATTAACATCTATATTTGAGTTGGTTGTTAAGTTTACAATTTGGATGAAATTGAGTTTTCTAATGGGATTGAGATTTTTCCTTGTGTAGAAAGAAATTTACATCATATATACATATATATATATATATCAAATTCTTACCCTTATGAAACAAGTCAATCAACATATTCTCTCAAGAAAAACTCTCTCCATATTATTCTCTACCTATTTTCTCTTTATATCTGTCCTTAGAATATCTTATGATTTTCAAGGATTTAAAATGTTTAATTGAATGAGTAGTTTTAGTAGCTATCCACCATCAATGAGAAATATATGTTTGTGGTTTATTCTAATTTGGACCTTGGATTAATTCAAGTTTATTCAAGTTTTTAAAAAATTAATTAATTGGATTAATTAATCAAATAATTTTAATAATTTTAAATAATTAAGATTTGTAAGCTAATTATTAATTTGTTGATGAATCACATAGTCGTACATTAACTTGAACAAATTCATTTCTTGCAATGGAAATTAATCCAATTGTTCGATTAAGTATATTAATTGATACAATTAATTAATTTGTTGGGTTTTGATTAATTCAAGATAAAAAATAATTCAATTAATTAATTAGATCAAGTTGTTGAACCTCATTGAATTAAGAATCTAATTATAATAATTAATTAATTAATTAATTGAATCAAACTAATTATGAGCCTTTAATTTATTTAAGGATAGATTAGTTCAATTTATAGATTGATCAATTGAATTGAACCTAATTAATTAATTAGGTCTACATTCAGATTTTGATAGAATCAAAACCCAATTAAAAATTAGTTTGAAAATTCAAATCCTAATGATGAAAATAAGGTAAGGATGTCAATGAAAAGTAGTAGAAATGAAAGAGGCAAATGAGTCCATATGGATGGGACTTTGGGGCCAATAAAATGCCCCAACCACAGGGTTTTGATGAGAATCACTCACACTGTTTTTGTAGCCAGAAAACACACAATTTTCATCAAATTCCAGCAGATTTTGCAAAAGAAGAAAAATATTTTTCTCCCTTGATAAATTGCATAAAAACCAAGAAGAAAACACACAATTTTCATCAAATTCCAGCAGATTTTGCAAAAGAGAAAAATATTTTTCTCCGTTGATAAATTGCATAAAAATCAAGAAAACACACATTTTTCATCAAATTCCAGTAGATTTTGCACAAGAGAAAAATAGTTTTCTGCCTTCAAAAATTGCATAATAACCATGGTCTTCGTTCCTCCTAATATCAGCCACCAACCTTCTATCATGTGATTTTTGTGTTCCGTATTCTATCATTAGTTGAATTAGGAATACAAAATCAAATATATACAAAGGAGTTTTATTCATTGTTCCAAAATTTAAATCTCTAGTCATAGAACTATCAAATTGATCCGACTAACAAAAAAATAATTGCCAGTAAATATTTTTTTTAAATACGTTTAGGATATACATGCGGAGTTCAAATGCGAATCGATTCATGGTTCATGGAATTCTGCACTCCCGATTTACCAAATAATTTGGATCATTTTATTAAAATCGGAAGCACATAGGTATAAATCCTTAACTTCCTGCACGAGAATCCTTAACTTCTTGTGTGGTATCGTATAATCAATCCAATAGCTAACAACAGGATTCATAGATATTAATATAATTATAACAGTATTATTGTTTTTTTTTTTAATTTTAAAATTCTGTTAAACCATGTATATTCGAACCAAAGTTTCATCCATAAGCCTATAATTCCCAATAGGTAAAGGAGTCTTAAGTTTAACATTAATTTAATATTATCCCATTTTACCATAAAAATATATAATTCCCCACCTAATTTCAATTTAATAATTGATGAATTGTGATGTAAAACTGAGCAATGGCACCATGAAAGAATACAAACAATTGTTCATCTAAGAACTTTGCTGCCTCTATATTAAACAAAATTCTACATTTATATTTATGCTGGACTTTCAACCGGCCAAGTAATTCACATGAACAAGTTGAAGAGATAAAGCAGCATGCATCATATGATAAATAATTTTGTGACTTGGAATAATTTAAAATCAAAGCTATACAGATAAATTTTATGATTATTATCTTTTGCACGAACATATTATGTAACTTTGTATAACTTCATCTAAACTTAATTAATTATAAAATAAAATTAAAAAAATATCTTATTTATTGATTTTGAATAAATTAAAAGATTTATTACAAGAGAAAAATAATGACCAATCTAATTGAATTGCTAGGCATTTCTCTAACAACCAATACTTACTATAACTACATTAATAAGTTATTTGTTATTTGCAATCAATACATTATCTCTTCACATGAAAACACTTAATTGCGATGTACAATTAAGTGTTGATAGAGTAGGCTGGATGAGAATCTTCTCAATACGAGCGGAAGCTTCTTGTGTAAAGTGTAAGCCGTCCCAGAAGATGTATTGATCTGGGTTAGGGCAAACCGGTACTCCTGGGCTCCCACAAAATCTTTTGCTATCATAGTTATATTTTCCTCCAATTCCACAGCAAGATTTCAGTGCCATATTACCATTAGGGCCTATTACAATCAAAAGAATTTATATAATTCCTTGTAGTTTTAGGTGTTCTACAAAATAAACCAAAAGAAGAATGGAACACTTACCTGGAGTGGATGATTCTGCAAGAACTGATAGCACTCCTTCATCAAATGGGCCATACAATAAGCTGACGTTGGTGAATTCCCTACTCAGATTGTTCATAGCTTGTTGGAGATCATTGTTTTTCAACCTGATAAGTATTAAAAAAGGAAATTCAATTGTTTGGTATTATAATAAACCTGTTGGTGTTGAGCAAACGAATTTAAGATATGTTTTAAACCAACTTAGTTGAGTGCTAAGAGGCACAACATAATGTGGAATTTTAACGCCCCTTGATCTAAAAAATTTGTGGTGAAGCACTGGGCTTCTGGCCACTGAAAAGATGACTCCATTGCTCGATGTAGCATTCCTTGACAAATAAGGTGTAATTTGTGGAAATCCAAAATCAGCGGCTGCAAAAATAACACGAATACTCAATAATTTAGAATTGTTAGATCGTTTGTGGTTAGTTCATTCATGAATATTATGAATATATATATATAATTATATTAATCATGGTAAAATACATTATATTCTTGTACATGCATACCTGCAAAGTCGAAATCTATAAGACCATCGGACCAACGACCAGTAGGCCTACCAGGATATGTTTTGCCATAAGGCAAACGTGCAGCTGGAAGCGAAGGCCCCCAAGGGAGAACTCGAACAGAGTTCCCAACGTCTGTCACTCCATCTCCAAAGTGATATAAATATTGAAATGGACATTTGGTATTTTGGGATGAAGTTGCTCCAACTAAAATGAATAGAAAAAAACAAACGATTTTGACAGAGTAGGAAGACGAATAACCCATAATTGCTTTCTTTCTTCTAATTTTCAATGCACTTGTAATTCCTTCTTGTATTATTCCATGTATATATATAGGCAAAGTATTGATGACCAAGCTAGCTCATTTTACATGTCAAGTTGGCATGAATTTGACCATTTCTAGTTTTCTAGGTAAAAATTCAAATTTAGGGGACACCAAGCCTGTAATCCAGGCCTTGATTAATTTCTCTTGTAAGATTTGCATGTGATACAGTATGTGTAAATTATACAATTAATGCATGAGATGTTTGTCACAAGTAATCATTATAAGATTAGGATTTGAAAGTTGACTTGGATAATTAAATCAAAGTCTAAACCGAGTTTCTATCATCCTGAGTATTTGACAATTTCCAAATGTGGGAAGCAGATAAGAAGTTGACTATTGTCAACTTTTCCTTATTTTTGCCGTGCCGCCCACCTCCCCCTCTTTTCAACCTTAGTGATGGACAGGAAAAAAATTATGTACTATTGCAATACGGGTGTGCAAAGTGACAATTTTGATAAATACCAATATTTAAATATTGACAAAAATCCTAAACTCATGATGACATAAGAAGCCAATATTTTTTTACTTTTTAATTAAACTTTGCATCAAGATATCAAAACATATTTTGGGAAGAACTTGAGATGTAAATTAAGTTAGGGTTGATATGCCGCTAAAAACAGTAATTTAATACTGATATGAAGTTGATTTGCATCAGCATCTTTAACTAAGATTGGTAAATTTATCTATAATTTTCAATCTCTCATGTTTTCTATTATTTTCTTACAGAAATATCACTTGCAGTACCAATTTTAAGCTACGGATAATTGTTATAAAACCACGTAAGATTCGATCGAGTTGATCAAATGACACACAGACAATAAAGTATTGCTTAAGAAAAATAATGACAGTGGGCCCATTTGAACTTACATACTCGCTCTGTCGAATAAAAGATGTTTGATTTTTGAAATTTTTTTATTTGTCTTAAAATTCTTGTTTCAAGTTTAAAGATATAAATGAATCGAGTCGAGTAGAATATGTTATTGTTTAAATTTATTTTAATTTAAACTAAATTTCAAAAATTATGTTTGAGTCAAACACGAGTTGAGTTCGAGTAGTTTGATTTTTTTTTATATATATTTTTTACTAATCGAATCACACGAGCCAAATTTCAAATCTTATCAAATGAAAAAATATGTTCAAACTTAATTTTTTTATATTTAACAAACTGAATCTAAATGGACTTTTGTCAATCAATATTAAATCAAGAATCGAGTTATTTAATTTATTTTTCAACTCTACCTTTATTGAATTAGTACATTTATTCATTTAGATGTCTTTTATGCCTTCTTTTTAAATTCAATGATATCGAAATAAAACTTTTTTTTTGCCATATATTAATTAAAATATATGAAAAGAAAAAATTAAGTGGCCTTTAAAAATTCATTAGTTACTTAATAAACATGTGATTTTATTTTAAAATAGAAAGCTTTTGATGTTTAAGATTAATTTAATTTTTATAGGTTTTATAGATTTAAACTAAATGGTGATTTTTGAAGAAAGTGATCAAAATTTGTTTTTTCTTATTTTCTAAAATTATGATATGATATAGGCAAAGCAATGGTAGATAAATACGATCAAGCACATATTAAATTGAGTTATGTTTCATTTGAATAACTAAATCAATTTCATTAAAAAGAATTTCAACTTAGATATTAACGAAAGAAGGAAACACTAATCAAATCCCAATATGGCGGCCCATGTTCAATAATAAAACAAGAAAATGAGTATTTAAATTTACAGCGAAAATTTGAATGTTTTTAATTATAATGTTTACTTTACCAATGTAAGTTAAGAACTCTCTCAACTCAAACTTTGGATACAAATGACGTTAATGAGAAATCATTTATGGCTAGTCATTTTGAAAGTAAATTATAAAATTAGTGAGAAAACATTTGTAGAAAATGCAAGTAATAGAGAAGGAAAAACTGTTAATTGTGAGAAAATTTATTCACAAAAGCATATTTGAACATAAAGTAGAGAGTGTGTGATGGACAGAGAGAGTGATAAAAATAAATTTCAAATTGATTGATTCTTTGACCGAGAAGGGTTTAAAAGAAATTTCGAAGTGTTTGCCTCTTGCATTAGCCCTAGTTTGGTAAATACGGGACTGAAAAAATTCGATATTTAATATGTATGAATATATTATAAATTTTTGTTAAAAATTAATATTAAAAAATTGACTAAGAAAATAGTTATATGGTATTAATAAAATTTTAATTTTTTATTTATATGAAATTCTATTAATATTTATAAATACATTTTAGATTATATTTAAATATTATAAATATTAATTAAAATATGATATTATTTGTCTAAGCATATATACAAGTGAGTACAATATGTGTATGAAATATTTCACCTCAAAAATACGAAATATTGTTTAACAGTTCAGCATGTGTACCAAAAATAAAAATTCTTTTTAATTATTTGTATGTATAAATATTATACGAGTATAAAAGAAATTTTAAAAATATTAACATTAGCATTCCTCTCCCCACAACCACCACACCCACACCAAGCAGCCCTTTTTTAACGCATGAGAAGTTTCATAGAAAAGAAACTCAAATTATGTATATATGTAAACTAGTCGATAGAAAGTAGTGTTATTGCATTGAATTTCTATTCCACTCTGTCAATATTACTAATTAATTTTAATGTTTCTTGTAATCGATTGTCGAAACTGAGAGAGACTGATTGTCTTTTTAATATAAAAAATTATAGAAAAATTTACCCAATCATGGTTGAAGATGACATGTGCCAAATTTCTTCAGACAAAAATGATGGGATTATTTGATAAGTAATTATTTTGGAAAATTAAAAAAAAAAAAAAAAGATTTTATGAAAAGTAGTTGTGAATTTAACTCCATATCAATATTAATGTAATTTATTTTGGTAGCTATTTTCAACTTCTTGACATCTCAACCCATCTTAATTTACTTTTCAAATTTATCCTAAAATATTTTCAATAGTTTGATGTAATATTTAACTGAGAAAAGTAAAGCTCATGCCTTGTCAGGTGACATGTTGAATTCCTAATTTTTTTTCCTATCCAGCATTAAGGTTGAAAAGACTGGGGCACAACAGAAATAAGGATTAAGGTTCAGTAAAAATTATATGTTTTCTTCTTTTTATTTTAGTTGGTGCTACTTCGTCCCAAAACACTAGATATCCGTTTCAATATCTATACCATTTTTGGAGATGGAGTAACAGATGTTGGCAATTCTATTTGAGTTCTCCCCTGGGGGCCTTCACTTCCGGCAGCACGTTTGCCTTATGGCAAAACATTTGATGCATTTTACCATGATTAATATAATTATATATATATATCCAAAATATTCCCGAATGAGCTAACCACAAACGATCTAATAATTCTAAACTATTGAATATTCGTGTTATTTTTGCAGCCGCTGATTTTGGGTTTCCACAAATTACACCTTATTTGTCAAGGAATGCTACATCCAGTAATAGAGTCATATTTTCAGTGGCCACAAGCCCAGTGCTTGACCACAATTTTTTTAGATCAAGGGGCGTTAAAATTCCATCTTATGTTGCACTCAATTAAGTTGGTTTAAAACATACCTTAAATCCGTTTGCTCAACACCACCAAGTTTATTATAATACCAAATAGTTAAAAAAAATAAAGTAATTAAAGAGTATATATATAAATGGTTTTGATAAAATAGTTACAATAGCTAATTTGATTTCATTTATATCAGATTGTGCCAACAGGCTAGGGAACTCTCTAATATTGTTGGGGGACATCGAAGGCAATGACATAGGTTATGCGTTGACTCAAAGGAAATCCATTAAAGAAGTACAGACTTACGTTCCTTATATAACAGAAGCCCAAATCAATACTGCAAGAGTAATCATCTAAATCTAAAATTATTCTGTTGATATATACTAATTACTATTATTTTTACCCTTTACTTAATCTATTAATATACTAGTTATCAAATTATTTTAATACCATCTAGTTTTATTCAACAACAGGAATTAATCAAGATGGGAGCCAAGCTACTAGTAATTCCTGGAAATGCACCCATTGGATGCTTCCCATATATTCTAACCACATTACCTAATGATGATCCCACAATCTATGATGATCTGGGGTGTTTGAAGAGTGTTAATGATCTTATCACGTTGAAAAACAATGATCTCCAACAAGCTATGAACAATCTCAGTAGGGAATTCCCCAATGTCACCATATTGTATGGCCCATTTGATGAAGGGGTGCTATCAGTTCTTGAAGATGCATCCGTTCCAGGCAAGCATTACATTTTTCTTTTGGTTCTGTAGATTGATTTTATTTTGTTGAACACTTAGAACTTCAAGGAATTATATCAATTCTTGTGATTGTAATAGGCTTTAATAGCAATGTGGCATTGAAAGCTTGCTGCAGAATTGGAGGAAAATACAACTATGATAGCAAAAGGTTCTGTGGGAGCCCGTGAGTGCCGGTTTGCTCTAACCCAAATGAATACATCTTCTGGGATGTATTCAATATCAATAATTGTGCCTTGATATTGAATTTTTCCAACTACCTTAATCACTTAAGAGTTGAATTTTTCCATCATCCAATTCCTAATGTGCCTTGATCCCATCAAACCTATACCCATTGTACCTAGACTTAAATAAATTAAGCCCATTTAATTAATTCAATTGATTAAAATAATTAATTCTTATAAAGAATTAGTTAAAGCCCACTAAATTACAAATGAGTTTTGCAGTTAATTAAATTTAGATGAAGTTATACATAACTACAAAATATGGTCCTGCATATGACAAATATTCATGAAATATATTTTGTAAGACTTTGATCACAAAAAATTCCAAATCTTAGAACTATTAATATGAGACAAATGATTAGTTCGGCCATCATCTTTGAATGTCTACATTAAATTGTCTTTTGCATTTGTATATCAATGATAGTATCTTTTTTCTCTATTTTATTAGTAGCATTTAACAAATTTGTGTTTGGGAACATCATAATATTCTTCCTTTGGGATATTATCACAAGTTCTCTTTGTATCTCAAAAATATTTATTTGACAAGCATAATTCATACTATTATGTGTTGATTCTATAATCGTTCAACTTGTAAACTTGCTAATTCAACCTTCTAAAATTGAGGTTCACATAAAGTGTATCTTGAAACTATTAACGTGACTGAATTGAATTTGAAAAAAAAAAAAAATCAAATTTACATATACATAATGTCGTTTCAAGAGACATTTAGTTTTGTACAAGAGATTGAAATATTCTTGACTTTAGGGAGGTTTTGTCCCTATTACTTAAAATTTATCTCCATTATCCGTTTGAGAAAGTATTAGTATAAATAGGTGATATAAATAGATAGTAGGAGTTCAATTGAATCTATTCAAGTTTTGAGAACTCAAGAGGTAATACAAGCTCTTCTACTTCGTGACACTTTACTACAATTTCTCCACACAAACACATAAATCATATGAAGGATGAGCTTCTTCAATTCATTCTTATAATAAAAAAGCTTTAGGTACTTATAATCAACAAATATTCTTTGGAGGCCGGCTCCATAAATCAAATGAAAATCGATCTCCATTAGCAAATGCTTGTAATGAACAAGCTACTAATACTTGTAATCAACAAGAGGTCGGCCCCATAAAACATATGAAGGACGAGCTCCTTCAGCTCATGCTTGTAATCAACATGCTTCAAATACTTGTAATTAGTAAGTATTATTTAGGGGCCAGCTTCATAAATTATATGAAGGTCGAACTCCATCTGCTCATACTTTCACAACCAAGATTCAGATGCTTGTAACCAACAAGTATTTTTTGGAGGACAGCTTCATAAATCATTTGAAGACCGAGCTCCATCAGCTCAAGCTTGTAATACTTGTAATCAACAAGTATTTTATAGAAGTCAACTCTATAAATCATAGAAAGGCCAAGCTTCATCAGCTTATGCTTGTAATCAACAAGCTTTAAGTACTTATAATCAACAAATATTCATTGGGGGTCGAGTCCATAAATCATAAAGAGACGAAGCTCCATCGGCTCATGCTTGTAATTAAAAAACTTGAAATACTTGTAATCAACAAGCATTCTTTGGAGGTCGGCTCCATAACTCATATGAAGGATGAGTTCAATCACCTTATGCTTGTAACCAACAAGCTTTAGAGACTTGAGATCAACAAGTATTTTTTGGAGGTTAGCTTCAAAAATCATATGAAGGCCAAGCTCCATCATCACATGTTTTAATCAACAGGTTTCACATACTTGTAATTAATAAGTATTTTGTGGGGGTCGAATCCACAAATCATATAAAGATCGAGCTCCATCAGCTCATACTCTTAATTAATAAGCTTCAAATACTTGTAATCAACAACTATTTTTTGGGGTTAGCTCCATAAATCATTTGAAGCTCATTCTTGTAATTAATAAGCTTCAAATACTTGTAATAAATAAGTATTCATTGGAGGCCATGCTCCATAAATTATATAAAGGCCATGCTCCACAAGCTTATTCTTATAATCAACAAGCTTAGGATACTTATAATCAGCAAGATTCTGTGGAGGTTGGCTCCATAAATCATATGAAGGCCGAGATCTATCAACTTATGCTTGTAATCAACACACTTTAGATACTTGTAATCAACAAGTATTTGTTAGAAGTCTGCTCTATAAATCCTATAAAGGCCGCGCTCCATCAGCTCATGCTTGTAATAAGCAAGCTTTAGATACTTATAATCAATAAGTATTATTTGGAGTTCGACTCCATAACTTATATGAAGGATGAGTTTTATTACCTCATTCTTATCAAACAAGCTTCATATACTTATGATCAATAATTTTTGGCTCCATAAATCATATGAAGGTCGAGCTCTATCAGCTCATGCTTGTAATCAACAAACTTCAAATACTTATAATTAACAAGTATTCTTTGGGGATTGACTCCATAAATTATATGAAGACCGATCTCCATTAGCTCATGCTTTTAATTAATAAGCTTCAGATACTTGTAACCAACAAGATTTTTTGGGATCAACTCCATAAATCATTTGAAGCCCATGCTTGTAATCAACAAACTTCAGATACTTATATTCAACAAGTATTCTTTGGAAGTCCGCTCCATAAATCATATGAAGGTCTAGCGCCATCAGCTCATGATTATAATCAACAAGCATTCTTTGGAGGTTTTCTCCATAAATCATATAAAGGCCGAGCTCCATAGCTTATGCTTGTAATCAATAAGCTTTTGATACTAATAAATAACAAGTATTCTTTGGAGGTCGGCTCCATAAATCATATGAAGGCCAAGCTCCATCAACTTATGCTTGTAATCAACAAGGTTCAGATACTTATAATCAACAAGTATTCTTTTTGGAGTTTAGCTCCATAAATCCTATGAAGGTCGAGTGCCATCAGCTCACACTTATAACAAACAAGCTTTAGAGACTTGTAATCAACAAGTATTATTTGGAAGTCGACTCCATAAATCATAAGAAGGTCGAGCTATATGAGCTCATGCTCATAATCAATAAGCTTTAGGTATTTGTAATCAACAAGTATTCTTTGAAGGTCAATTCCATAACTTATACGAAGATCGAGCTCTATCGTTACAAGAGATTTTGTAAGTATCTTAATTTATTCAAAAAATAAACTAACAAATTGAAAGTGTTAAGGGTGGGTCTTTCTGTTCAATCCTATTAGGGCTTTGTGGACCTTTTCTATCTCAATAGATGAACTCTTCCAGATGACCCTCCTTAATAATTCTTTTAGTTTCATCCTTCAGGTGGTAGCATTCATCTGTCAGGTGTCCATATTCTTTATGAAACCTGCAAACTTTATCAGACTCAGCTTTTGTAGGTCTGCTCTTACTCTTCTTAGGCCATTGAACCATTTTCCTTCTCTATTACAATGAAGACCTAAGATCAAGATATACTTAAGGGGTCTATTCATCATATTTTTCTGAAAAGAATACATTTTTCTAAGGCTCAGTTTTAGATTTTTTGGGAGTGCTTTCCTTATTTTTCTTCTTAAGTTTCTTCCCGATATATGCTCTTTTCGTCCTTTGAGCTTCCTGCATATTGATATATTTTTTAGCCTGAGCTAGTAGATCATCAAAGTTTAGTTGGTTTTCTAGCTAAATATTTGAAAAATTCTCCATCTTGGAGACCTTGTGCTAAGGCATTGACTAGCACCTCTTTCATAGCCAAAGGCACCTCCAAGGCGGCAGTGGTGAACTTTTAAATGTAGCTCCGTAGAGGTTCGTACTCATTGTAGTGCAGATTGAACAAGGTCAGCGATGTTTTTTTGTATCTTCTAGGAATGTTGAGCTAAACTCCTCAAATGAATGAACTAAGTTGGGAGGTAGTTGACTAAACCATTCTTGAGCGGTCCTAACTACGACAATGAGGAAAATTCTACACTTCACCCCATTTGAATACCTATGAACCAAATTTTCAAATCGTCGTAGGTGCTCGCAAGGATCAGTGGTTCCATCTTAATCATAATTGAGTGATAAGTGCATATTATACTTTTGTATCAAATCCTTTATAATTTTCTTGCTTTATTATTGTTAATATTATAGTTTTATTATTATTTTGTATTAGGGAATCAATGAACAAAAATAGATTAAAAAAGAGTCAAAACAAAATCATAGAAGACAACACGTTTCGTGAGCAAGTTGGGAGATAATATTTTATTGGATCAAAGAAGTGCACAATTAGAAGAAAAAGGTCATTTTTGCCTAAGTCTATCATGTGTAGATCAATATATGCAAGAAATCATTTGGACTTTGCAAGTAATTGTTGGGCTCAAAATAAGCATGTTTCCAAACTTGCGCAGATTTTATATTTTGAACATAACTCTATGTTTAAAAGTCCTATAGACCTGAATCTTACTTCATTTGAAATCCAATAGACAGAACTACAACTTTTATGTTGGAAGCTCAACCCGATTCAGCCTTGATTATAGCAAAACATTCATTCAAGTGTGTGTATTGGAAATGATCTATTTATGGTGACACATTTCCTAAAATCAAACATAACTTTCTCCGTAGTGGTTGGAATTAGATGATTCAAGTTAAAAACTAAAGCTAACACACAAATACATAGTTTCATGTTGATCAATTTACAAAATCATTTGATTTCATAGAAAAAAATATGGGATAAAATTTAGATTTGAAAAGGATATGTGAATTTAGAGTACATTTGAAGTTAATTTGGAGTGATTTGGAAGTGAATTTGGATATGCCAATTTAGGAACTCTTCTACTATAAATAGGAGCTCTTGGATGGTATTCAAGACACACAAAAAACCTTAGAGTGGGAAAGCAAGTTTTAATGTTGTCTTTTTTTAGGCTAAATTTTCTAGTAGTAATGTAAGTTTTCTAGTAGTAATAGAAATGTATTCTCTAATTTTTTTTCTATTTTTAGTGTTTTCTACTTTCATTATGTCTTTCTAAATTTCACTTAGATGAGGAGAAAGGGTAAACCTCTTGATGGAGGAAGAGGAATGGTTGTAAATGTGCATAATGTTAAGGTGTGTTGTATTATTATTTTAATTTTTGATTGAAACCCTCCTTGTTTTGTGGTGATTCTATCACCAATGACACAACAAATACTTAAATTCATTTAGCTTATTGTATAGTTCTACTCCACCGACTACGAACGTGAAATGTTGATTTATTGTAGATAAAGGTGTGCATAAATACTTAATCGTATAAATAAATATTGGCTTTAAAATTCTTTGTTTAGTGGCAATTCTTGATTTTTGTATCACCAATGGCACAAAAAATACTTGGGTTCATTTAGCTCATTATCCGATTTTACTCCACTGACTGCTAACGTGAAACCTTGATTTGTTGTAGACAAAGTGTGTATAAATATTGGATCCCATAAATAAATATTGGTGTTAAGAGAAGAGTTGGTCCTAATCCTCAGTACTTTTATTATTTTGATTTCTTAGTTATAGCATAATTTTATCTTTAAAATCTAAACCACATTCAACACATTTTTTAAAAAATATAAACCTAAAAACTTCTAACAACTTCTCTATGGATCGACATTGGACTCCTAAGAAATTTATTACTTGACACAACCTGTACTTAGGTTTGCAACCTTAAAGTTGTAGCAAGTTTTTGGCACTGTTGCTGGAGAAGGCAAGGTAAGTATTCATGTTTGTAAATATTTTCCCTTTGTAAATATTGTGTATTTTTTTTACGGTTATATGTTCATATGGTATTGTAATCATAATTCTCGTCATTTAGTTAGAAATAATTTTGAAACTTTATTTGAAAATTTGTTTGAGTCACCTCCACACACTTCCACTATGGTTGAAAATAAAAGTATTCAGGATGAAAATGAGAATCAACAGGTGCATAACATACGTTATTACTTTCAACCTACTCGAAACTCTTCTCTTTCTTGGTTCATTTTTCCTCTCAATGTAAATAACTTTCGATTCAAGCCAGGTATGATCCCTTTACTTCCTATTTTTTATGGTTTAGACTCTAAAAGTCTTTACTTGCATCTAAAAGAATTTGATAAAGTATGTGCCACTTTTGAAAATCAAATGTGTACAAATGAGACCGTTAAGCTCAAATTATTTTCTTTTTCTTTAAAAGATAAAGCAAAAACTTGGCTTAACTTTTTAAAACCTAGGTCAGTTGGCACTTAGCAAGAAATGCAAGCTAAATTTTTAAAAAAATTATTTCCAACTCATAAAACTAATCATTTGAAAAGACAAATCCATTTTTTTTTCAAAATTCTAATGAAACTTTCTTTCAATGTTGGGAAAGATTTAAAAATTTGTTAAATTCATGCCCACATCATATTTTGAAAAATAGTGCTTAATTATTTTATTTTATGAAGGTTTAACTCCTGAAACAAAATACCTTATTGAAACAATGTGTAATGGTGAGTTTCTTAATAAAGAACCTAATGAAGCCCTAGAATATTTAGACCATTTGGCAGAAAACTCTCAATCATGGTGTTGCAAAAATTCGTGAACGCAAGTGCACGTTATCATATAAAAGTAATAAAATGATGAGTACATTATCATTCCCACGAGGATTGTTGAATTATTAAGCACTGAAATTATGTTAACTCTAATTTTATTTGAATAAATGCATTTTTGTGTTTTTTCTTAAAAACTAAATTTAACTAAACTAAATTAATGAAAGAAAGCATTTCAAGATGAAATTCACTAATTTAAAAGCCTAGGGTTATGATTTCGTCATCATTAATTCGAATTGAATAATCTATCGCATCAATCTCAATTTATTTTCTAAGTGATAGTCGAGAATCCCTAAATTATCCACTAGCCTCTCCCAAGGTCTAATAAAAATATCATCAATTGCTAACCTACTATATTCCTATGTGAATTAGAACAATCAACAATTCATTAGGTTCTATGATAAAACTTGGAAGAGGACGAGCTTCTTGCCTTGTAGATGTCTTCTTCTCAACTCTTGGAAGAATTCTCTCTTCTTCTTCTTCTTCCTTCTTCTTTCTTGGCTTGTTTTCTCTTCTCTCCCTCTCTCCTCTCTACAAATCTGAAATAGAGGCTTTTGGAATACTTAAATTTGATGGGAGATGCCCTAAAAAGGGCATAAAATACTAATTTACCCTTACTTGCCCGGTTAGCAGCACCTAGGCGCCAATTTGCAGCGCCTAGGTGCTGCAGCATGCTGCAGTCCAGTGAGGGCAGTGCCTAGGCGCTGCTCTTGCTGTCCAAGATGAGTTTCTGTTGTGCTTATAGCCTCGTTCAACTGATTTTTCATCCATTTCTAGGATAAATTGGCTTTTAGTGTCTTCATCTGAATTGTATCTATATGTCTTGGCTTTCGATAAGAACTTGAATCAACTCAATATGAAATCTATGCAAATATTTATGCCTGAAATACCAAGATGTGTTATACTTGAAATGTTCAGTAAAGTGTAGACTATTTAACCCGATATTTCTCATTTAAATAGAAAGAAAGGGATTTCATGATAAACATAAACATTATAGATAAATATCTTGGCTTTCCAGTGATTCATAAAACAAGTCAAAAGTATATTGGAGCAAAAATTTATGATTGAAATACGAACACTACCCTCAATAGCACCAAAAGCGGATTAATCAAAATTTAAACCAAGTTTTATGTTTATTTCCATTTTCTCCTCATTTTGCTATTACCAACAATATTTCAAACTAAATGCATAAAAGTTAACAAAAACACTCAAAAACTAATCAAAAAGTTAAGCAAATAGTACTCAATTAATGGGTATAAAATTTACTCATCAAATACCCTCAAACTTAATATTTTGCTAGTCCTCGAGCAAAAGAAAGAAATAAAACAATTAAAATAATAAGTGATAATTAAACCTACTAACTAAATGAGTTTAAAAAAATGTTGTGAGTTTATAACTCAAGGAAATATCAAAATATCATCAAAATGCATGATTTCAACTCAAGTGCCAAATTCACCCATCTTTAAATCCTTTTAGTGTGTGTGTGTGTGACCTCTTACACTTAACTTTTTGCTACTCGGATTGGTTAATGCAAACTCACAACAAATTTATTGATCTCTTATTTATGTGTTTTAGAATTCCATAGGCTTGTTTTTCATGTCACTCTCCACTAATGTAGACTAACACAACATCAAGGATCATTAGGACTTTGAAAGCTTGTAATGTGTGGCTAAGGTAATGGTAGGATAAAAGATAATATAGTAGCTCAAATTACTCATAGCACACAACTATTCTAGAACCTTGTTGATGAGCACCACCACATTTTTGTCTCACAGCTTCATGAACCTTTCTTCTTTTGATTTGTTACACCACTTTATTCGTTAAACTCCCATTTTTTCACATTTTTTTTGAAGTGCTACACCCCAAACTTATTTATTTTTATAAACAACGGGTGTTGCACTCTTTTCTCATATTTCTTGACATATTTTTTTTCAGGAGTTTTGTACAAATCGCCACTTCTCTTTTGCCATTTTTTTTTCAAACCACTTTCAATGCTCAAAATGATGTTACTAGAATAGCAATGAGTTGAGTGTGGGGTAATATATAAGATAAAAACAATACATTGGTTGAGGTTGATTTGTAGGGTGATAAAGAAAATGGCTCATTAGACTCAATCGGGGGACACTAAGGATTATGCATCATAAATAAGGTGGCTTGAAAGGCTCAAACGGTCCAAAAATAGCCTAAATCACTTTCCTAATATTATGTAGCCTAGGATTTCACCTCGAGTGACAATCAAACAAGTTCTAGAATTATATGAGATCGCAAAAAAAATATCGAGTTCACATAAACTTTTTCTAAGTAAATAGAAAATTCAAATGTTCAAGGCTATGTGCTCAATATGTCAAAGGATTACAAAAAAGATAAAAATTACCACAAGAGTCAAGCACATACATAAGCACAACATTCATCAATTTTCAAAAGCTATAAACAAACAAAATCAAATGAAACACATACATCCACCCTCAAACTTAGAACTAACATTGTCCTCAATGTTAAATAAAGCAAGATAAGGTATAGAAGACTTCCCTGAATGGTGTTAGTTCTCATCAACTTGATCATCATCCTCTTCTAGAATAGTGATGGATGTGCATTCATTAGTTGGTGGTACATCACTCCTTATTTTACAAATCCTTTCCCAAATTTGAGTTGGATCCTGAAATGAAAACAAACAAAAATTAAATAAAATAACAAAATTAACATTAAACAACTAAATAATAAAATAAAAGATAATTTAAAATACTTGGGTTGCCTCCCAAGAAGCGCTTGATTTATAGTCTTCAGTCGGACTTCTTCCTTGCTCAACCAGGATCCAAAAATAAGTGTTTATCATGCCATGCCTTTGTATGCTCTAGAAGTGTAGGTGATCCCCAAAGATAAGCATAGTGAGCATAATTCGGCATGGGATCGAGTGCCTCTTTCATATTGTTGAGTGCATGCCCGATGATAAATAATAGTTATCCTTGTGTGAGAGAAATGTTTCTATCCTTTTCAATGTCAAGGATGATGAAATCTATATGGATAATAGATTTGTCAACATCCTCAAATGCACCTTTATTTTCCACCATATAATGTTTTAATGAGCAATCTCCCAACTCTTAATCCTTCAATTCATACTTGTGCGATGAGATCCCCGTATCATCCTCCACAATATTTGACATAGGTCTGCTATTTTGTAAAAGATGAGGATAAGAAACTTCCTGTTATGGCTCTTGAGAAGGGCTTGGTTGAATATTTTCTTGGTGTTCTCTATTCTCCACTAGAGGTGTTTGTATTGACCTCTTGTTCATCCTTCATCAGTTGTTTTATCCACAAGACAGTTTTTCTCTCTTCATCACTTAGAAAATTAACATCCCAATATTCTTCTCTTTTCTCCGCTAGAGGTATTTGTGATGATACATCTTGTTCATCCTGCATAATTTTTTCAATACATAAGATGGTTTCAATCTCTTCATCACTTAGTAAATTAGCATCACAATGTTCTTCGCCCTCTCCATTTGCCTCAGTTGTGTAAGGCAAAATCTGTTGTGATGGATTACTAGGTTGAGTTTGCAACAAGATTTGGTCGGTAGTACGTTCGAATTGAGCTAAAGCTTCTTCAAGGCTTCGCTTCTTCTCTAATGGTGGGTAACTAAGTGCATGCCACATCATATTCTCATCATTTCTCCATGAAGCATTAGAATGATTTGGCCATCATTGATAAGTATTGGAGAAAGGATAATTTTGCAGTTGGTTGTAATTCCACCCAAATTGAGCATGCTCGACATATAGTGGTGCAAATTGATTGTTTCCTTGGAATTGTGTTCTTGCATGAAAACCGCCATATGACTCACGTACTTTGAATGGTGAATGATTAGCATTTGTTGCAAAATATTTCTCCATCTCTTTTGAAAGTATTTGTACTTGAGCACCCAATGCATTAATGGCATCTACTTGATTCATTCTAGAGGCCTGAGTTGAAGCTTGATTTGTCATGTCATATTCAGTTGGCCAATAGAATGAATTATATGCCATCTCGTCTACCATTTTTTTATCATATCACACACACAAGAAAATACCTGCGATTATAAACAAGGGCACACTCAAACATTAAAAGAAAAATAAAAATAAGAGAAAAGATAAATATATATATGCAAGAAAAATTCAAATTAAAATCAGAGGTACTTGGTATCGATATTAACAAAACAAAACAATCCCCGGCAACGGCGCCAAAAACTTATTGCGGAAATTCGTGAACGCAAGTGCACATTATCGTATACAAGTAATAAAATAATGAGTACATTATCGTTTCCACGAGGATTGTTGAATTATTAAGCACCGAAATTATGTTAACTCTAATTTTATTTGAATAAATGCATTTTTGTGTTTTTGTTTATAAACTAAATTAATGAAAGAAAGCATTTAAAGATGAAATTCACTAACTTAAAAGCCTAGGGTTATGATTTCATCGTCATTAATCCGAATTGAATAATTTATCACATCAATCTCAATTTATTTTCTAAGTGATAGTCGAGAATCCCTAAATTATCCACTAGCCTCTCCCAAGGTCTAATGAAAATATCATCAATTGCTAACCCACTATATTCCTATGTAAATTACAACAATCAACAATTCATTAGGTTCTATGGAGTCTCAAACATGACTACACAAATCATGTAAGTATATTCCTATCTCACATGCAATTTATGATTTTCTACACATAGAACTAGACACATATATCACCTCCCGGATCAATATGATTAGCAAATCATTCAATTAGTGGCCAAGTAATTGAAAGCATTAAGAACAATGTAGAAAACTCAACTTCAAAATAAATCGAGAATTGAATTGATACAAATATTCAAAACATAATAATTAGATTACATCATAACCCTGGAAAAATAAATTAGTTCATGATGGTAAAAATGAAAGATAAATGAACAATATTCATACACATAATTAATAGAAAAGGAGAAAAATGAAATAAAACTTGGAAGAGGACGAGTTTCTTCCCTTGTAGATGTCTTCTTCTCAACTTTTGGAAGAATTCTCTCCTCTTCTTCTTCTTCTTCCTTCTTTTTTATTGGCTTCTTTTCTCTTCTCTCTCTCTCTCCCTCTCTCCCTCTCTACAAATCTGAAATGGAGGCTTTTGGAATACTTAAACTTGATGGGAGATGCCCTAAAGAGGGCATAAAATACCAATTTGCCCTTACTTGCCCGGTTGGCAGCGCCTAGGCCCCAATTTGCAGCGCCTAGGCACTGCAGCATGCTGCAGTCTAGTGAGGGTAGCACCTAGGCACTGATTTCCAGCACCTAGGTGCTGCACATTCTGTCCTGGACAGTGATTGCAGTGCCTAGGCGCTGCTCTTGCTGTCCAAGATGAGTTTCTGTTGTGCTTATAGGCTCGTTCAATTGATTTTTCATCCATTTCTAGGATAAATTGGCTTTTGGTGTCTTCATATGAATTGTATCTATATATCTTGGCTTTCGATAGGAACTTGAATCAACTCAATATGAAATCTGTGCAAATATGTATGCCTGAAATACCAAAATGTGTTATACCTGAAATGTTCAGTCAAGTGTAGACTATTTAACCTGATATTTCTCATTGAAATAGAAAGAACTGGATTTCATGGTAAACATAAATGTTATAGATAAATCTCTTTTATTTCCAATGATTCATGGAACAAGTCAAAAGAATATTGGAGCAAAAAATTATGATTGAAATACGAGCACTGCCCTCAATAGCACCAAAAGCGGATTAATCAAAATTTAAACCAAGTTTTATGTTTATTTTCATTTTCTCCTCATTTTGCTATTACCAACAATATTTCAAACTAAATGCATAAAATTTAACAAAAACACTCAAAAACTAATCAAAAAGTTAAGCAAATGGTACTCAAGTTGAGCAAAAAATTATTTTCAACTCATAAAACTAATCCTTTGAAAAGACAAATCCATTTATTTTTTTCGAAATTCTAATGAAGCTTTCTTTCAATGTTGGGAAAGATTTAAAGATTTGTTAAATTCATGCCCACATCATATTTTAAAAAATAGTGCTTAATTATTTTATTTTATGAAGGTTTAACTCCTAAAATAAAATACATTGTTGAAACAATGTGTAATGGTGAGTTTCTTAATAAAGAACCTGATGAAACCCTAGAATATTTAGACCATTTGATAGAAAACTCTCAATCATGGCATAGTATTAATTATTCCAAATGTTCTATTAGATTTTATTTTGCTAATAGTAACAAAAAAAATATTTCCTTAGTCAAGAAAATAATATAAATGGGATTGCTAGTTTTATAAGAAAATTTAAGGCTATGGAACTTAAAAAAATAAAGAAAATCATATATGTGCAAGATGAAAAAGTTTGTAGTATTTGTGAATTTGTGGCACATTCCACCAATGAATGCCCAAATATTTCAGTACAAACAAATTTCATGAATACATTCAAAAAGCCTTTTCATTCTCCATATTCTGAAACTTACAATCCACAATGGAGAAATCATCCTAATTTTAGTTGTCAAGATGATAACTGTGCTCAACAACTGCATTCACAAAAGCCACCAAACTTTCTTCTTATCCAGCTCCATATACAAAATCTCATGAGGAAACTATGCAAAAATCTATGCATGCACAAACAAATATCAATAACTAGACTTCACAAGCCATCAATGAGATCAAAAGCACACTTTCAACATTGACAACCTCTTTGCGTACTCATGAAAAAAAAAATCCTGGTCATCCTCACCCTAATCCTTCCACTTAGTGTCATGTTTCTTTTCCAGGTGAAAATTTAATCAATGAGGCTAATTCGATTACAACTCTTCTAAATAGAAATGTTGGTGACAATACTATTCATCCTAAGGAGAATCCAAAGTTGGTAACCATTCTTAAACCTCTTTCTCATACTTATGTAAAACCTCCACCTTTTCCTAGCAGGTTAGCAAATTCTAAGAAAAATGAGCAAGAAAATAGAAGAAAATCCTTGAGACTTTTCAAAAAGTGGAGATAAACATACCTGTTCTTGACGAGATCAAGCAGGTGCCTCGATATGCTAAGTTCCTCAAAGAGTTATGCACTAACAAATGGAAGTTGATGGGGGATGAAAAAGTAAGTGCGGGAAAAATATTTTGACGATTCTTCAAAGAAAACTCCCTCCAAAATATAAGGATCCGAGCACTTTTACAATCCCTTATACTATTGGTAAGACCAGATTTGAAAAATGCATGTTAGATTTGGAAGCATCAATTAATGTTATGCCATATTCTTATCATATAGTTGACTAATATATCTAATGCATATTCAATAGAGGTTTTGGAATATGTTCTTGTGTAAGTGAATGAATTAGTTTTCCCTGCCGATTTTTGTATTTTGATATCAAATCCTCTTATACTTTTCTTGTTTTATTTTGTGTTAGCAAGTCAATGAATAAAAAAAAAGAAAAAAAGAGCCAAAATAAAACCAAAGAAGACAATGCGTTTCATAAGCAAGTTGGGAGATAATATTTTATTGGATAAAAAAAGTATCACAATTAGAAGATAAGGGTCATTTTTTCCTAAATCCATCATGTGTAGATCAAAATATATGCAAGAAATCACTTGAACTTTGCAAGTGATTGTTGGGCTCAAAATAAGCATATTTCCAAACTTGTGCAATTTTTATATTTTGAGCATAACTCTATGTTCAAAAGTTCTATGGACCTAAATCTTATTTCATTTGAAAGCCAAGAGACAGAACTATAATTTTTCTATTGGAATCTCAGCCCAATTCAGCTTTGATTATAGTATAAAATTCATCCAAATGTGTGGATTGGAAAGGATTTATTTATGCTGACACATTTTCTTAAATCAAGCATAACTTTCTTCCTAACAGTTAAAATTAGGTGATTCAAGTTGAAAATGAAGCTAACAAAAAAATACATAGCTTTTATGTTGATCACTTTTCTAAAATCAGCTGACTTCATGGAGAAAAATGTGTGACAAAATTCGAATTTGAAAATGACATGTGAATTTAGAGCACATTCATAGTTAATTTGGAGTGCATTTGGAGTGAATTTAGGCAATCTTCTACTATAAATATGGGCTCTTGGATGGCATTCAAGACACACAAGAACCCTTATCGGGGGAAAAAAAGTTTTATTATTGTCTTTCTTTAGACTAAATGTTTTAGTAGTAATGTGAATTTTCTAGTAGTAATAGAAATATATTCTCTAGTTTCTTTTCTATTTTTAGTATTTTATACTTTCATTATGTATTTCTAAATTTCATTTAGGTGAGGAGAAAGGGTGAACCTTTTGATGAAGGAAGAAGAATGGTTATAAAGGTGCATAATATTCAAGTATGTTGTATTATTATTTTAATTTTTTATTGAAACCCTCCTTATTTTGTGGTGATTCTTGATTTATGTATCACCAATGGTACAACAAATACTTGGTTCATTTAGCTTATTGTACAGTTCTATTCCACCGAGTGCTAACGTGAAACTTTGAATTATTATAGACAAAGGTGTGCATAAATACTTAATCTCATAAATATGTGTTGGTGTTAAAACCTTTTGAATAGTGGCACAATAAATAATTGGGTTCATTTAGTTTATTGTATGACTTGACTCCACGAATGCTAATGTGAAATCTTGATTTGTTGTAGATAAAGGCTTGCATAAATACTTGATCACATAAACAAGTATTGGTGTTATGAGATAATTTGAAAAGAACAAGACAATATTATGATTACCTTAATGCATAAGATATTTGATAACATTTTTCTATTGGAACTTTTATTATGTATGGATTCCAATAGTGGTATTTAAAAGAGGTAAAATAATTAAATGCACTTGGCCTTGCAATAATTAAATGACCTCGGACTCCCGAGAAATTTATTACTTGACACAACCTGCACTTGGCCTTGCAACCTTAAAGTTGTAGCATTGAGTGCCCTAAAAAAATTTGCATGTTCATTCGCCATGATTCCTTTTCCAAGGGAATTTCTCTAGAAGGGTTGGTTGGTGTGATAGAAGCTGGTCCTTCTTCCCTTTTAATATTTTGTTCTAGATTTTGCTGGATCTCTTTGCCTTCCATATTCTCACATCTCAACTCAAAATTTATTCCCATAGACGGTGTCACTTGATGCATTAAAAAAATTATGTACTAAGAACTATTAATTTGATTAATAGTTTGAAGCTTCCTTCGAGAAAACCTGTAGAAAATACATTAGGTGTGTTGGGTTTTGCCCAATAAAAGCCCTTCAATGCTTAAGTAAGTAATGTTCTTAGAAAGTGCGTAATATTTTCCGAAATAACAAATGCAAGAATAGTAACACGTAACTTAAATCCACTGTATAACTTGTGTATATAGGCAACAATGTGATTGAATCCTTCCAGGTTTCAATTACCTTTTAGATAAGTATCAAACATATGAAAGCAATGAGAATCTTAGAGCCTAACTAAGGTAGGATTCATTTTTCTTATCTTACACCTTATTAGAATGAATTTAGGATTCTCCTCTATAAAAATATGGGCTTTCTAGAGGCTCTTGTTAAGCTGAAGTATAACAAGGCAGGCCTTTCTATGTCAGCCCATGGCTTAATACTTAGAAAGTTAGATATACCCAAGTTAGCCCATAATTTCTTCTCAAGAGATCTTGGGCTAATTCAGGATTCGAGTAGCTCTACCCAAATATTCAGACCCAAGTATCAAGTCTAGTTTATGGCACATTAGAGATAATAACGTATTTTTGGCTAAAAAAATAAAAGTACTTCCGTGGAACGCATGTACAATTTTCTAATTAAGAAAAAAGTAAAAGTACTTACGTGCAAAGCATGTACATAGCTCTAGTTATAAATAAATAAAAACTATGAAATTATTAAAAAAAATATGAATATAATGAGAAGTGATAGCCTTCTAGAATTTCTTTCTACTTTATTAGTTGTTTAATTATTTTTTTGCTTTTAAGGCTTTAGTTTAGACTAATACTATTCCATATAACTATGCCAAATGCTTCCATTTTTCTTATTTACTCTCAGTGTAATTATTTGGATAAAAAAAATGTGAGAGGAAGAATAAAAAATCAAATCATTGGAGTTCTCTATGACTTTGAGTTTAAAGAAAAGTAGTTTTCATTATTTTTGGGGATTGATTTTAAACTTGTCTTGTTAATCAAAGGAATATGACATTTGAAATTAATACTTTTATTTTTGTCCAAATACTCTGAAAACCTACTAATGAAGAAAGCAATTTAAACAATGAAATACCACTCAAGGGTTGATTATCTTCTGTCCCACAGAGTGCAAGACAAACTTGTGAAACGAAAAAAAAATGGAACTTCTTACGATAAATCCTGAATTTAGTACGAGACAATATGCTATCTAGAGTTTCTACATCCATCACTTGACATCTCTCCTTGTGATAACCCACAATAGAATAAATACTCTACTTCTGGAACTAAGACAGTGTTTGAACCCTCAGATTCATAAGACTTAGATAACTCATCTAGACTACTATAGCACTCAAATTCCTCATACCCAAATGACTTAGAATGGCAATCACACAAATCTAAAATTACATCTATCATTTTTGGTAACATTATGTCCATGTATTCTATTGAAACAAAACCACCACTAGGGCTAAAAGTTGGCAAGATAGAAATGGGTGGAACAATAGCACGCTTGGCATAGCCATCTTGCCTCACCCGAGTGACGCAGATGTACCTCGCTCGAGCGAGGCCACGGTGCCTCACCTAGGTGAGGTGAAATCTCGCCCAACCTAGGCATGCCTGCCTTGCCCAAGTGAGATAATTCAAGTTACAAATAGAGCTTTTTGAGCAACAATCTTTGTTCTCTTGCCCCTTCTTGAACTAATTAGGTGATCCACATAGATCTTCTTGTCTACTCCTCATTCATATATGTCAACCTCAATCATCATCCAGGACAAACCTAGATGAAAGTGGCAATAATCGATAGCATATTGGCAAATTGAGATAATCTCACCACTTAGGAAAAACATCTCAAAACATTTACGCTCTTTTATTAGGTGTAAACATTTCGCCCTTAGTCGATCTATACCATATCAATCAATCCATCTACTTTAAACTTGACCTCTGGAAACCATATGTTTCTAATGGTCTTGCACCTAGACGGAATATCAACAAACTCTTAGACTTTGTTCTTAGCTATTAGGCTCATATTTCTTCTTAGCAACTACTCCCTTAAAGCATCAAGTGAAGTCAAAAGTTTAAATTCACTCATCAACATCCACAAGAGTAGTCTGAAAGATACCCACTCAATCTCATATAGACGATGGGGAATAACTTATGTTCACTCATTCACTCCCACTAACTTAGGGTAGCTCTCACTATCCCAGTGATTGTTAGATGAGTTTAAAATACATCATCCTCGTTGATATATCAAACACTAAAATTACCTTCGTCCCCTTGGAATATTACCAAAATGCCAAAATTACCTAGAGATTCATGCATTTTTTATCTGGGACTCGACCTGACCCAAACTCGGTCAGCCAAGCTCTCCACCGTTGATGAATTAGACCGATAGAATGTGCCAGTTATCTAGATCATGACATCTAGGCCCTAGTCTATATAGCCTATGAGGATCGATTAGTATAAATACCCAGTGCACAGGTCTCATAAGGTAACTTACTCACTTCACATTCTAGTTTCTTATGACTTCAAGATCTAAACTAACTTAAGCATCAGAGGGTCTTACGTGTATTGGTGTTTTAGGTCACCACGAACTCAAGTGTTTAAGCCCATATTATCTCGACCCAAACTCAGGTACACTAATTTATCCCCAAATTAGTTGACATCGTTTGTGGGTATCATGAGGCACTAGGCATGGCTGAGACACTTAAGAAGACTGTGGAGCCACCATAGCATACACAATCACCCTCTTATTCCCTCTAATTTTGTGACAATCAACCTAAAGGAGAGGAGCCTATGATCCACATAAAAGTTAGCGACTTTGAAAAATTGGTAACATATATCAGTAGACAAATCTAGGATATGATGGATAGGAAAGGTAAAGGCCTAATAACTTCTCCTCCACAAGAAACTCCCCAAGAAAAAAAAGTCGAGGCGCTAGAGAAAAAAGGCTTGAAAGCTCAGGCTGGATGAGGACGAAGCCGATGATGTAAAAAGCCAGACAATGAGGCCAGGGATAAGGCCTTATGCGAAAGTTCTAGAAGTGCCAAAGAACAGAGCTTATAGAGGAGAAGTTCAATCAAGACTGGATATAAATAAGCTCAGCAAGAAGAATGAGCAAGCTACACATAAGTCGAAGGATTTGAAGAGAAGGAGGGCAATAAGATCCGCTCTGCTAAAGAGAAGATCCCCTTTCTCTTTGAAGATCTTAGTGGAGGTCGTCACACCCAATTTTAAGTTGCCAAACCTCCCCAAGTATGATGGAAATAGAGATCCTTAAGAATATCTGATTGTCTTTAATCATATCATGCAATTGTATGGCTAATCCGAGGCCATGAACGCAATGATTTTCATCACTACTCTGACGTGACGAGCTCAAGAATGGTTCATGGGACTGTCTATGGGAATCGTGTTATCATATAAATAGCTAACACGGAAGTTTCTATATTAGTTTGCAAGCTAGAAGCGAGCCAAAAGGTCTGCTACATATCTATTTACTATCAGATAAAGAGAAGATGAGCCTCTTCAAAACTTCATTAATAGATTCGATAATGAAGCCCTGGATGTGCAAGATATGAAGATCGATATGATAACCAATATCTTGATCTATAGGCTGAAGAAAAGACCTCTCACTTTAGCCCTAGCTCAAGACTCGCCACCTGATAAGGAACACTTGATGGAAATAACCCACTGCTATATACACGAATAGGAGATGCATGCTTTGAAGGATCAAGAGTGGGCTTAGGTGAATTTGGGAAAAAAATGAGATGAGAGATCCTAGAGAGGGGCCTTGATTTAGATTTGAGAAAGATCGAGGTTGGGGTTGAGATCAGGATTGTCCTCATTGGGAAAATATAATCACTACACTCCGTTGAACGCACCTAAAGTGAATGCACTGATATCAATAGAGAATTTTAATATGTTACAATGGCCAAAGAAGATGAGAACAACTCCGGAAAGGAGGGATACCAAAAAATATTGTCATTTCCACAAAGATTATGGCTATAATATGGAAGATTACATCTAGCTAAAGAATAAGATCGGAAGGCTAATTCAATAGGGATACTTACAAAATTCCATCATGCGAGATGAGTTGTGAAATAGGGAAAAATAGGCTAACTTCCCGACAATCCAAAAGCAGGTCAAGAAGTCACCGAGTCGAGGAGGACAAAAAGAGGCTCCCATGAGAGCACTCCCAGGCTAAACAAGATCCTCTCAGGGATAATTTCCCTAGTAGGTAGTCCTAATGGAGAAAATTTCTCACAATGCTAGAAATAGGTATTTCAGATCCTTAACAACTGGTATGAATAGGAGAGGTCATGAAGTGCTGAATATACAGAGGTCAACCTCCATTGTCTTTGATAATCGTGACTTAGCAGAAACAGAAACAAAAATAGGTCAAAACGATCCCATGGTGGTCATAATGGATATCACCAATTTTATGGTACAAAAAGTGCTAGTAGATAATGGAAGCTCAGCATATGTAATCTTTTTTCATGTGTTGAAAAAAATAAAATTATATATTACAACAATTTTCCCTGTTAACACCCCGCTCATAGGCTTGGGGGGAGTGAAGTTATCCCACTGGACACAATCGACTTGCCAACTTCACTAGGAGAAGACATAGTGGTTGATGCACCATTTTCTTATAATGTGATCTTAGAAAGACCGGGATTGAACCAATTTCAAGCAATGGTATCAACCTATCACTTGAAGATAAAGTCCCCAACATGAGCAGGTGTAGGCGAGGTCAAGTATGATCAGAGAAGCGCTAGGGAATGTTATAATGTTTCTTTCAAGAAGAGAGAGCCCAAATTAGTTGGCAGTAAACAATGACACAAGCTGCTTAGATTGAGATCAGAGAGGCCTTGAGCAAGAACCCATATGAATCCACGGATTAGAGTCAAGCAACCTAAAGAAGTTCACACGTATCGGGTCCCATATGAACCTAAGGATCGAGCTCATGATCATTCAGTTCTTGAAAGAACATGGATATATTTGCATGGAAAACTTTATATTTCCAAGGAATAGACCCGAAAGTCATAGTGCAATGACTGAATGTGGATCCTTCCATCAAGCAGTAAAGCAAAAGAAGTGGAGCTTTAGAGTAGAGATGAATCAAATCATTGAGGAAGAAGTTAATAAGCTTGTAGACGCGGGATATGTAGTGGAGATCCAGTTCACAGATTAGCTCTCAAATGTGGTGGTGGTACCGAAGACAGCTAAAACGTGGAAAATCTTCATTGATATCACTGGTCTAAATAAAGCATGTCCTAAGGACCCTTACCCTCAGTATCGAATTAATCTCTTAGTGGACTCCACAGTATGGTGCACATTATTAAGCATGATGGACGCCTACCAAAACTATCATCAAATCTTCATGGCAGAAGATGATTGAGCCAAAACAACTTCTGTAACTAATAAGGGGTCTATTATTATAGGGTGATACCATTCGGGTTGAAGAATGCCAAGGCAACCTATCAAGATTGGTGGACCTCATGTTCAATGATAAGATCAATAAGACCATGGAAATATATTGATGATATGTTGGTTAAAAATACAAAAGAGGAAGATCATCTTGTGTATCTGGAGCAGACGTTCTTAATTATGAGAGCTTACAGTATGAAATTAAACCCAACAAAATATACATTTGGAGTCCGAGAGGGAAAGTTTTTAGGTTTCATGGTTCATGCAAGAGGTATTGAGAGAAGATCAGGGTTATCCTCGAGATGAACTCTCCCATGTAGGTGAAGAAGGTTCAACAGCTTACTCGGAAGATAACTTTCCTAAATAGGTTTATATCAAAATCAACAGATAGGATCCTCCCGTTCTTCACAATCTTGAGAAACATGAAAAACTTCCAATAGACAAACGAGCATGAGCAAGCTTTTCAAGATCTTAAGCAGTACCTGATGTCTCCACCATTGTTGTCGAAGCCAGAAAAAGGTGAACCTTTTTTCTATATCAGGCGATATTGGCTCATGCAGTTAGTTCAGTACTGGTAAAGGAGGATAAAGGAGTTCATAGATCATTTATTATGTTAGTAAACTACTATAGGGGACTGAAGAAAGGTACTTGGATGCGAAAATTTTAGCTTTGGCTTTGGTAGTTGCAGCAAAAAAGTTGAGGCCTTACTTTCAGTCACATGAGATCATAGTGTTGATCAATCAGCCTTTGAAACAGATCTTGGGGCAACCAGAGATTTCAAGTAGATTAGTGACGTGGTTAGTTGAGCTTGGGGAGTTTGACATCAAGTACCAGAGCAAAACTGCGGTGAAGGCCCAGGTCTTGGCAGGCTTTATTAATGAGGCCATACTGATAGAACCAACTCCTCAAGAAGATGAAACATGGCTACTTCATGTAGATGGGTCAATGACTTTGGAACGAGGTGGTGCAAGAATTTTGTTGCATGGCCCTAACTCCTTTGAGGTTGAGATCGCCTTAAAGCTGGAGTTTAAGATCACCAATAATGAGACAGAATATGAACCCTTAATAGCAAGACTGGAAATGGCACAAAAATGCAGTGTAAGGTACCTAATTGCTTAACTGACTCCCAATTAGTTGCTATGCAGGTAAAAGAATCCTATGAGGCCAAGGATAAGTGCATGGTTGAATACTTGGAAAGGTAAAACATCTAATAGGTCACTTTGAATATTTTCAATTACAAAAAATCACATGCACAAAGAACGAGTGAGCAGATGCTTTAGCAAGGTTTGAAAGTGTAGTATTAGGCATTAATTCGAGAAAAGTGATCATCTTGGTGGCTAAGCAGTCTGGGATTGAATCTAAAAAGGGTCTAGTAGAACTATACCCCAAGGAGGCCCTAGCTCTTCAAATAGTGACCTCTATGAACTGGATGGACGGATTAAAAAAGTACCTGAGGTCGGGAGCCCTACTAGCAGATCCTGTTGAAGCAAAGCGCATGTTGGAAAGGGCACCCCAGTTCCCATTGATAGACAATGAGATGTATAAGAGATCATTTGAAGGGCCACTAATAAAGTGCCTTAGTCCAACTAGAGCACTCTATGTGATGAGAGAAATCTATGAACGGAGCTGTGAAAATCACTCGAGATGTGGCTCATTGGCTCAAAAAAATCGCCAAGGTTATTTTTGGCCAACACTGGCTAAAGATTCTCTCGACTTTACCAAGAGTTGCAAGAAGTGTCAGTTCCACACAAACTTAACCCATCAACCTGCAACTCCATTAGAAAAATAATACCGATCTCTTGGCCTTTTGATCAATGGGGAATAGACATTTTGGGGATGTTTCTCTAGCTAGAGCTCAAATAAAATTCATTATGGTGGTTGTGGAATACTTTTCGAAGTGGATAGAGGCAGAAGCAATGGCTAAAATAACAGAAAGTGAAGTCATGAACTTTTTATGGAAAAACATCATATGTAGGTTCGGGCCCCGAGAGTTTCTAATATATGATAATGGGACATAGTTCTAAAGCAAAAAGATTTGGGCATGGTGTAGAATTGAAAATTCATTAAAATTTCACTATTGTAGGGAACCCACAAGCAAATGGACAGATAGAGATCGCAAATAGGATCATATTGTAGCATTTGAAAACTTGTCTGGAGGTAGTGAAGTTTCATTGGGTGGAGAAATTGTTGGGGTCTTGTGGGCTTATCGCATAACCCCACGAACTACAATAGGCAAGACTCCTTTCGATTTGGTATATGGTTTGGAAGTAGTGGTCCCAGTAGAGATCAGGGAGACCTCATATAGAATCTCACATTATGACCCTGAGGTGAACTGTCTGGCATGAGAACTTGATTTGGAACTCATAAATGACAAGAGAGATCGGGCTTATATCTAGATCTAAGCAGCTAAAAGATGGATGTAAGGTGTATATAACAAGAAAGTTTAGGGCATAAATTTTCAGGTCAATGGTCTAGTGTTTAAAAATATGGAATTTCGAAGCATGTGGAGAAACTAGATCCCAAATGGGAAGGTCCTTTAAAAGTGATAAAAATATTGAAGCGAGGAACCTACAAGCAACAGGATATGCAAGGCAAGGAACTCCCACGACCCTGGAACATCCATAACTTAAGGAAGTTTTATGCATAAGATTGATAATATTGTACATGACTCTATTTCATGTCGATCATATTTTGTGTATATACTGATCCTATATTAAATAAAATAATAGTCTATCTCCATGAACTCTTTTCTTAGCCCACAGGACCTCATAAATGATGTAAACAACATCATGCAGAGGCAAAATGGCCTGGGAAAAACCATCGAGCTCAAAATGATCTGAAAAATATTGTAGCAAGAAAATCTAAAACAACCTAAAAAAGATCATGGCCAAGAAGAAGCAAAATACAATCTGAAAAATATTATAGCAAGGACACTAAAAACGATCTAAAAACGATCTAAAAATGATCTAAAAATGATCATGGCTATGAAAAAGTAAAATATAATTTGAAAAATGATTATAACAAGAAAGCTAAAAATGATCTGAAAAAGATCGTGGCCAAGAAGAAGCAAAATATGATCTAAAAAATATTTTAGCAAGGAAGCAAAAACAATTTGAAAAAGATCATGACCAAGGAGAAACAAAATATCATCAGAAAAAAATTGTAGCGAGAAAGCTAAAATGATATGAAAAAGAACATGGCCAAGAAGAAGCAAAATACAATCTGAAAAAGATTGTAGCGAGGAAACCTAAAACGATCTGAAAAAGATCATGGCCAAGAAGAAGCAAAATACAATCTGAAAAAGATTGTAGCGAGGAAGCCAAAAATGATCTTAAAAGATCATGGCTAAGATAAAGCCGAAAATGGTCTGAATAAAATTGTGGCAAAAGAGTAGGAAGCAATCTAAAAGAGATCACTAAGCTCAAAATGATCTGAGAGATAAACAACATCAATAATATTGTGGCAAATCAACTAAAAGCGATATGAGGTTAGTTAATTTATTCTATAAATTATTTAAATTAAAAGCTCACTACAAATATCAATTGATTAGTTGAAGTTGCAAAGAAACACTTTACCAAGTATATGCAATCTCGAAGTCAGTAAAACAGCAAAGAAGCTATATACAAGGTCAATGAATGTAATTTACTTCAAAAGTAAACATTGTAATTCAGTTCATCACTTCATTACAAAAGATGTACAAAAAGTGCCCTAAATCCCAGTATATGCAAGGTCATGTACAAAAGAATACCCTAGCTAATAGACCTTGAAGTCAAAAACCAACAAGCACAATTCACTAGCTCTTATCCTAGCTTGCCCTGACAGCTGCTTCATCATCATCATCATCATCATCATCAGAGTTGAGCTTTATGGCAGTGCCCTCGCTTTAACCTGAGGTCCCTCCCGCCTCGCCAGTACCTCCGGGTACACTGATAAGATGAGCAAACTCATCATCTTCAACTTTTTCTCCCTCATCTCAAACATAAGCTCTTTGAGGTTCTCATTTTTGAAAGGGTCTAGACGAGCTGGATCGAATCCTTCAATAAAGTCCCCTAACTTTGAAGGTTAGGCTTGGCACTTCATGAACCCTATGAACTCGTAGACAACAGTTTTCTGAACCACCACAGTTGCAAAGGAGTTCAAGTTCATGAAAGTTCAAGTTCGAGTTCATATGACCCGAGTCAAATAACCTTGTGCAACTCTTCATTCTTGAGGTGAGCATTATCTAAAGCATGCTTCAGCTCGGAGGTATGCCCACCCAGTTTAGATCGAACATTCTCATCGGCCTTATACTTCTCTTTTTCGGTAGTACGAAGCTTCCCCAGGGCTTTTTTGATCCTATCATCACATGAGAGCCATTCATGCCTCCAGTGAGCTGCTCATAAGGTCAATTGATGGATGATGGCATTGTTCTGTAAATAAAATAAATAAAAATATAAAAGAGAAAGAGGAAAAGGAAGAGGAATTAGACCCAATAAAAATACAAGAAAATGAAACATACATACCACCATGGAGTGATGAGCAGTTGCTGCCTCCATTCGAGTCAAAGATAGATTGACAAGCCCGAACTGATCAACTGAGAGAAGAGTATGCTTATAAAGCTCAAAAGAATCCTCTCCCAACACTTGATTTGAAAATGGAACTATCAACAGTAATACCCTAATTCGGTACAACCCGAGGTATAGTAAGATCACGAGATTATTTCAGGGACGAAGGCTGCACATCCTCACACATCTTTGTAAGTAGTTCCTCACCCTTCTCCAACCATAACAACATTTGATTTACTTTGGGCGAACTGAGTCTCTCTTCACTACGAGCTCGCTTACTGGATTTGCTATTGTGGGAGTCTTAATCTCTCAAACTCTTGCCCTTATTAGAGTGCTTATGGCCTCTACTCTCATCCATGGACTCCTTACCTTTGTTCTTTTTTCAGACCCCACTCCCAAACCCCTTATCCTTTGTAGGGATAATCTTTCTTCTTGTCCTTTGAGTGTTTGGAAGGACCAGAAACCTTGTCAACAGGCTTTGTGGTCACCACATCCGTGAAAGGCTCCTAAGTCAGATAAACCAAAGAAAGTGCAGCGCCAAGAGAGCTTGGATCGAACCGAGCCGTAGAAGTCCCTTCGGGAGCTAGTGATGGTGAAGGGAGGATAACAGGACGAGCTCAAGCCAATAAAGCCTCTCTTTGTTCCTTTATAACCTTGGCAACCATAGATGCATAAACTGTCATCCCTGAAATATGGAAAATAAAAATATGTTAAGAGTTCACTCAACTCGACTTCGAGAAGAGGGAAGTGAGAAGAAAATTACCAAGGGATTGAGTTGTTTGAATAGGAGTAGGACTAAGGTCATCCAAGTTGTAGACCTCCGTGTTTTCTCTATGCAATCAATGTTCGTTTACGATCAAATTTAACTCAAAGTATTATTTTTGTGTAGGTTAGACATTGAACGAGTTCAATCACAATCCGAATCCAAGTAGCCAAACTTGTACATAAGTTGATTTCGATCTCTATTTGATTATACATATTGGTTCTACAAGAGGTTAGCATGTATGTAGTCCACATTAATTAACAAATCCAGATTGAAACTATAACAAAAAATTTGAAGTTCTATATAAGATAACAATGAATTGGTCTCTGCTGTTTTTTGTTTCCAGCAATTTAAATTCTACTTCATCTTAACAAGTGATAAAGTTTGTTTAATATAATTGTAAATCTGTTGAGTCGAATTCTGAGTTTGTGTATGTTAATTAACTAATTAAAAAGAGTTTGATGCAAAGGTTGCATCACTCCTAACCTTTGTTATTCCACCATAAATTAATAGTTAAAAATGATTCAAATATACATAATTCATGGGGTTAAAAGTTAAAGATGATTGATGCAATGAATAAAATAACACATGTATATGGTGTCATGTGTTTTCAAAATCAAATCTACAAGTTCAAACTCAAATTTGAGCTATAGTATTCTTATTGTACTTTACTTTGTAAATTAGGAGATCGTCGCAATCTGAGTTTGTGTGCAAAACATTATAATACTCTAGCTTCTTGCCCAATTTTACTGTGCACTAAGAATTATAGTAGAGGTTCGATTTGGTAAACCCCGCATCTGTCAACTTAATCTTATTCAAACTTGAAGTTCTACATAAGATAATATTATGTGCCCATGGTCTCGTATGTTTTCATTTTGAAAAAAATGATATTTATTCAACTTAATTGTTGTGATGACTATCCAATAGTTTAATTAAAAATATAAGTTAATTCAGACACTTTCCACATTCCTGTACAAAGTTTTTACATCAGCTCATGAAGTTTCTGTAAAAGTGGGCACAAAGACTCTGAGAAGATGTTTGGTTGAGTCCCGACATTCCTTATTTTATCCCATATCAAAACCTAGGACAACTTAATATAATTCACAAAGCAACGTTACATTCACGTGGTCTTGTATGTATTTTCTATATCTAATCAATGTCCATTTATGATCAAAGTTAACTCAAAGCATTACTTTTTGTGTAGGTTAGACATTGAACAACTTCAATCACAATTCGAACTCGGGTAACCAAACTTGTACATATTTTGATTTCGGTCTTGATTTGATTAGACATATTGGTTCTACAAGAGGTTAGTATGTACGTAGTCCACATTAGTTAACACATCCTGATTGAAACTATAACGACAAATTTGAAGTTCTATATAAGACATCAATGAATTGGTCTCACCTATTTTTTATTTCCAACAATTTAAATTCTACTTCATCTTAACAAGTGTCATAGTTTCTTCAATATAACAGTCAATTTGTTGAGTCAAAATTTGAGTTTGTGCTTGTTATTTAACTAATTAAAAAGAGTTTGATGCAAAGATTGCATCACTCCCTACTTTTGTTATTCCACCATAAATTAGTAGTTAAAAATGATTCAAATCTACATATTTCACGGGGTTAAAAGTTAAAGATGATTGATACAATGCATGAAATAAACATGCATCTAGTGTTATGTGTTTTCATAATCAAATCTACCAGTTCAAACTCAAATTTGAGCTATAGTGTTCTTGTACTTTACTTTGTAAATTAGGATATCGTCGCAATCTAAGTTTGTGTGCAAAACATTATAATACTCTAGCTTCTTGCCCAATTTTACCGTGCACTAAGAAATATAGTATAGGTTCGTTTTGGTGAGCCCCACATCGGTCAACTCACTCTGATTCAAACATGAAGTTCTACATAAGATAATATTATGTGCCCATGGTCTAGTATGTTTTCATTTTGAAATAATTGATATTTATTCAGCTTAATTGTTGTGATGACAATACAACAGTTTAATTAAAAATATAAGTTAATTCAGGCACTTTCCACATTCCTGTACAAAGTTTTTACATCAGCTCATTAAGTTTCTATTAAAGTAGGCACAAAGACTCTGAGAAGATGTTTGGCTGAGTCCCGACATTCCTTATTTCATCCCTTTTCAAAACCTAAGACAACTTAATATAATTCACAAAACAACACATTCACGTGGTCTCGTATGTGTTTTCTCTATGCAATCAATGTTCGTTTACAATCAAATTTAACTCAAAGCGTTATTTTGTATAGGTTAGACATTGAACGAATTCGATCACAATTTGAATCTAAGTAGCCAAACTTGTACATAAGTTTATTTCGATCTCTATTTGATTAGACATATTGGTTCTACAATAGATTAGCATGTATGTAGTCTACATTAGTTAACAAATCAAGATTGAAACTATAACAAAAAATTTGAAGTTCTATATAAGATAACAATGAATTGGTCTTTGCTGTTTTTTTGTTTTCAACAATTTTGAATTCTATCTCATCTTAACAAGTGTCATAGTTTGTTTATTATAACTGTCAATCTGTTGAGTCTGATTTTGAGTTTGTGTATGTTATTTAACTAACTAAAAAGAGTTTGGCGCAAAGATTGCATCACTCCCAACCTTTGTTATTCCACCATAAATTAATCGTTAAAAATGATTCAAATCTTCATATTTCACGATTTCTTTATTATACATGTCAGTCAGTTGAGTCGAATTTTGAATTTGTGTGAAGTTTTGGGCATGAGCTAGTCAAACTCGCTATTTTACAAGGC
This sequence comes from Paulownia fortunei, assembly GCA_019321725.1. Taxonomy (NCBI): domain Eukaryota; kingdom Viridiplantae; phylum Streptophyta; class Magnoliopsida; order Lamiales; family Paulowniaceae; genus Paulownia; species Paulownia fortunei. The sequence goes on along the minus strand of CM033109.1, from coordinate 20,328,189 downwards.
AAAAATAGATTGTCACGAAGATTGAATCATGGAGTTTTGATATTCCACCACATAGTTAAAAGTTAAAGATGATTGATATAATGCATAAAATAAACATGCATATAGTGTCATGTGTTTTCATAATCAAATCTACTAGTTCAAACTCAAACTTGAGCAATAGTATCTTGTACTTTACTTTGTAAAATATGAGATTTCATCGCAATCTAAGTTTGTGTGCAAAAACACTATAATACTCTTGCTTATTGCCCAATTTTAGAATGCACTAAGAATTGTAGTAGAGATTCGCTTTGGTGAGCCCAGCATCGATCAACTCACACTTAAAATGGGAAATCAACATAAGGAAATAAGATTAAAAAGTTTTATTTTTTTGTGCATGTTTTGGAGAAACTAACGTAACTTTTGATTCTGAAATGATTTTGGGTTAATTCTTGAGATTATGGATTGATAAGTCATTCATCTACAAGTTCATGTAAACTTTGGAACCCATACTAAATGTGTAAGGATCAAAGAAGTTGAATTACAAGTGGTTGTACAAAATGGATCACCGAAAATTCAAATCAGAGTTAAGTCCAGTCCTGACCTATTTTACCACTTGGGTCATATCTCTTAAACTAAAATTTCTTTTGGGCTGAAATTTATAGATAAACAAATTTGCTGAATATAAAATCGTAAGAAAATATGTTAAAATAGTCAATAAATATGTTGCGATGCGATGATGATTTTGAAGGATGGCTCTTGAATATAATCCTATAATTTGATCATATCTCCCTCATTCGACAACAAATTTTGACAAAAGATATATGAACATATATCATTGAAGAAAGATCTACAACTTTTATTCTTTACCCATCATCAAACTCTGGCTATATCCGGCCTGAAAATTTAATTCAATCGAGAAAGTAAAAATTTAGAGGATTTGGTGTAACAACTTATCAACTATTGACAACTAGCATACCACTTGATTGTTTAACTCATCAATTATATACTTGGCCTCTAGTGTACTCCAAACACTATAAATAGACCATGTATTAAACTTGTAAAAGTTGGGAGAGGGAGTAGAAGGGAAAAGAAAGTTTTATTGTTGTCTTTCTTTAGAATGAGTTTTCTAGTAGCAATGTAAGTTTTCTAGTAGTAATAGAAATGTATTCTCCAGTTTCTCTTTTATTTTTAGTCTTTCCTACTTTTATTATGTATTTTAAATTTTATTTTGCTGATGAAAAATGGTGAACCTCTTGATGGAGGAAGAGAAATTGTTATAAAGGTAGAAAATGCTTAAGTTTGTCATATTATTGTTTTAATTTTTTATCTAAACCCTACTTGTTTTATGGTAATTCTTGATTAATTTATCATTAATAATACAATAAATACTTTGGTTCATTTAACTAGACGTTTGGTTTTACTACACCAACTACTAACGTGAAACCTTGATTTGTTGTAGATAAAGGTGTACATAAATACTTGATTCTATAAACAAGTATTGGTGTTAACAGATAATTTGCAAATAGTAAGATAATATAATCCATATAAATTCCAACTTTTTTTAGAAATATAATTCTAAAATCTTCAAAAAACTTCTCTGTGGATCGATCTCGAACTCACAAAAAAATTATTATTTGACATAACTTGCACTTGGATTTGCAACCTTAAAGTTGTGGCAAGTTTTTAGGTTTGTAAATATTTATCCTTTGTAAATATTGTGTGTTTATTTTCTTTATGATTATATGGTTATATGGCATCGTAGTCATACTTCTCGGTGTTTAGTTAGAAATAATTGTGAAACTTTATTTGAAAATTTGTTTGAGTCACCTCAACCTATTTCCACCATGGCTAAATATGAAAGTGTGCAAGATGAAAATGAGAATCAACATGTGCGTACTATGCATTATTACTTGCAACTTCCTCAAAATTCTTCTCCTTCTTATTTTATTTTTTCTCTCAATGCAA
>CM033109.1:20276151-20326145 GCA_019321725.1 Paulownia fortunei | reverse complement strand
TTACTATGTGGCATTTGTATAGAACTAAAAGGTTGGTTAGTTTTACTAATCGTGACAGTTATCTTCTTTAATTTGGTTTACTATTTGGCATTTGCATAGAACTAAAAGGTTGGTTAGTTTTACTCAAGGCAGTCTTAAGCAACTAAAATCATTGCAGTTTTCTCTAGTTTTGATAACTTGTTTTCTGTTTAATTAGTTTACTGTGTTTGAGTTTGTAATAAGCTAGACTTCGTCAGATCTAAAATGTAGCCATTTGAGGGATTTTGCTGATTTTGGGAGCGAACTGTGATGGGGCCCAGTCCACCTCTAGAAAACTGGTTACTAAGGGGGAAGAAACTCCCACTATATAAGTTGGTCTAGAGCCCACCCCCAGAAATGGTTACTAGGGGGAAGGAACTCCCCCTATATAAGTTGGACAGGACCCTTCCCCTAACTGATGTGGGATGGGACACCATTACACAATGCAGAGAATGAAAAAAGAGGGTGAAGGGAAGCTGAAGAGATGAGAGGAAATTCAGGTGTAACTATGCTTGATCATCTGGTTATTGCATTTCAATGGATGACCAATTCATTTACAATGATGAATGAAATAGAATATTTGGTAATGGCTGATCATAATCTTATCATTAACTTTGATAATTAGGCTTGTACACGTGCCGCGTGTCCCCTGTTGGTGCTCCTGGATTCTTTGAAAACATTGTCACTGAATTAAATCCAATATAACATGGTGCCATTGTTGCCTAACCAATTTTCCTTATATGTCCTTCTGTTGAGTCTTTGCTGCCTTCTTTCTTGCATTCGTTTCTCCATCCCTAGCTATCTTCAAGAAATTATCCTGCAGGAGAAGATCATTGTCCCCAAGGACTGAATATCTCTATGATGAAAATATCTTCCCAGGTAGACTGCTCAAGGGTGAAATTCACACTGAAGTAGAATCTGGGAACATCTGTACTATTTCTCTTCACCAGCCTTTTGGCAAGTAGTTTGTGGGGGAAAATTTTGAATAGTCTTCAGAGTTCGCCAGGGATAATGTAGAGCTAGCGATATGTTTGGGGCCATTTTTCATCTAGATCTGTTCTATAACTATGAACCTGAAGACACCTAAGTGAGCCATATAGAGCTTGAGGAATCATATTCATGCTGGAGCAGTAATTTGTATTGCACCAATGATTAGCCAAGGGCCAACACTTATTCCAATACTTCAGCTATGTATTACACTTTGTGTAATCTTCCACACTTTGATTCACCCTCTCCATCAGACTTCTGACCATGGATGGTAAACTGAACTGAAATTCAATTCAGTGCCCAGCATTTTAAAAAGTTTCCTTCAGAAGTGCTGGAATATCTTCGCTGTCTGCCATCTTACTAATTGACAGCCCATGCAGTTCGTACACACTGTCCAGGAATAGTTTAGCTAGGGAGACAGAGTAGGGATGTAACAAGGACAAATAAGGCTCATTTGGTGAACTTATCAACGAAGCCAATATCACATTCTTGCCTTCTACCTAGGGAACCCCTCAATGAAGTTTTGTTGAGACACTTGCCATGCTTGTGGTGGTATAAGGGGATCATTATTACTCTTGCTCATATTGCACCCATCGCCAATTCCCAACCATCTCAATTTCTCTTGCCTCGTTGCTGCGACTTTAAGATTACAAATGCAAGTGCAGGTTGTATCAAGTAATAAATTTCTCGGGAGTCCGATGTCGATCCATAGGGAAGTTGTTTAAAGTTTTCAGGATTATATTTCTTAAAAGATGGGCTTTATGTGGTTTAGAATATAAAGAAAAATTTATGCTATAACTAAGAAATCAAAATAATAAAAGTATTGAGAATTAGAGATCCATTCTCAAGTTTTGGATAGAGAAATGATTATTTATTCTTTTTACCTCTTGTAAATGCCACTATTGGAATCCATATATAATGAAGGTTCAAATGGGATGTTATCAAATAATTTATACATTAAGGTAATCATGATATTTTCTTACTGTTTGCAAATTATTTCTTAACATCAATACTTGTTTATGGGATCAAGTATTTATGTACACCTTTGTCTACAACAAATCAAGGTTTCACGTTAGCAGTCGGTGTAGTAGAACTGTACATCAAACTAAATGAACCAAAGTATTTGTTGTGCCTTTGGTGATACAAAAATCAAGAATCGTCAATAAACAAGAAGGGTTTTAACACCAACACTTATTTATGGGATTAAGTATTGATGCACACCTTTGTCTACAACAAATCAAGTTTTCACATTAGCAGTCTGTGTAGTAGAACCGTACATCAAGCTAAATGAACCCAAGTACTTGTTGTGCTATTGGATATATAAATCAAGAATCACCACAAAACAAGAAGAGTTTCAATAAAAAATTAAAACAATAATACAACACACCTAAATATTATGTACCTTTATAACCGTTCCTTTTCTTCCATCAAGAGGTTCACCCTTTCTCTTCAGTTAAATGAAATTTAGAAAGATATAATGAAAGTAGAAAAAATTAAAAGAAACTAGAGAATACATTTATATTATTATTAGAAAACTTACATTATTACTAGAAAATTTAGCCTAAAGAAAGACAACAATAAAACTTTCTTTCCCCCTATAAGGGTTTTTGTCTATCTTGAACAACATCTAAGAGCCTTATTTGTAGTAGAAAAGTGTCTAAATTGGCATCTCCAAATTCACTCCAAATGCACTCCAAATTTACTTCAAATATTCTCTAAATTCACATGTCCTTTTTCAAATCCGAATTTTGTCATACATTTTTCTCCATGAAATCAACTGATTTTAGAAAAGTGATCAATATGAAAGGTGTGTATTTGTCTGTTAGCTTCATTTTCCAACTTGAATCATCTAATTCCAACCATTAGGGAGAAAATTATGCTTGATTTAAGGAAATGTATCAGCACAGATAGATCTCTTCTAATACACATAATTGGACAAATTTTCTGCTTTAATCAAGGCTGAATTAGGTTGATCTTCCAACAACAAAATTGTAGTTCTATCTTTTAACTTTCAAATGAAGCAAGATTCAGGTCCATAGGGATTTTGAATATGGAGTTATGCCCAAAATACGGAAACTGCACAAGTTTGGAAACATTCTTATTTTGAATTTAATGCAAGCCCAACAATTACTTGCAAAGTTCAAGTGATTTCTTGCATATATTTTGATTTACACATAATGGACTTAGGCAAAAATGACCATTTTCTTCTAATTGTGATGCTTCTGTGATCCAATGAAATATTATCTTCCAAGTTGCTTACAAAATATATTGTTTTCTTTGGTTTTATTTTGGTACTTTTTGATCTCTTTTTATTCATTGATTCCCTAACACAAAACATTAATAAAACTATAATATCAACAAAAATAAAGCAAAGAAAGTATAAATGATTTGATACAAAAATATGATAAAGTATGCACTTATCACTCATCATCCAAAGCTAGCAAAAAAATTGGATTTAGAGCTATAAGAGGTGCTACCATTCCAGAATGCCCCCTTGAGGAGGAATCATGTACTATATATATCAATCTTAAATTGCCCAAACAAATTCTGCCTACATATCTCAAATATCCCTAGTATATGAATATCCATCTTGGGATTTAGGATTGTATCATTGATTTTAACATCATCAACAATATTCTTGATTTGCTTGTCATCTTAGCAACTTTCTTGGTTGCCCTTCAGCCACTGTGGCAGCACTACCGTGAGGACGCGACAGTCGGCGTTTCAGATCTCCTTAAAATGGCATCAGCCACCCTACTTTCTGTCACCTTTCTTTTTTTTATTTCACAATACAAACCTACTTTGTTTGGAGATCCAATTCTCCCATGTGGTTGTAGGAGCCTCTATTCCAATAAGTGCTCAAGGCTTTGCCAATCTGTTCTTATAACCAAATGGTGGCATTGAAAGTAATGTTTTTTACTTTGTGATAGCCATCAGTATTGCTATCCTCATAATTGTATAACCACCGATTCTTTTGAAAGATTGCTTAGGCTATAGGTTGTGATGCTTGTTGCAGACCATAAATTGACTGTTGAATGCCACACATTATATGCTCTTGGTCATGCCTTATAAATCCCATAGACTATATGCTCTTGGTTATGCATTATACATCATTTCATATTTACTCCTTATCAAGATCTTCATTTAAGAAAATTGTTTTGATGTCCATCTAGTGAATAACAAAAAATTTAACACGGTTAACAACAAAATTCTCTTATATTTAGAGTAATGCTTATAATATCATAAAGAACTTTCATGAGTAAAACTTTATACTTTTATTAGAATCATAAAGTTACGAAAATGAAACTTGGAGTCTTGGACATGTTAATTTTAAGTCAGCCAAATTGAGAATGACTTCAAGTTTTTTCATTTTTAATAGGTATCCACGACAATTTGTCATAATTTGAGGTCTATTCATAACTACATAATTAAAAATGGTATCCAAGATATCTTTTTATTATTTTACCTTTTTTCACATATATAGACCTCAACTCATTTTTTATTCTTAGGAGTGAAAATTACCTATTTTATATTCAAGTCTGAGAACTACCAAAATTATCTCTATCCCATCCTTCAAGAATTTTAAACTCTCTTGTTAGATTCTTTCCTCCCTCTCAGTCAACAAAGAAATTTGAAACCCTTTTTGATTGTAAATGGAATTTTTAAGTGCTTAGTTGGTTATTTTGAACTCCTCATCTCCATTTGGCTTTGCTACTCTGTCTCATTGAAGCAGTTCAAGCAACAAAAGCAAAAGTATCAAAGTAGCTAGTTAACTTTTTTTGAAAACTTTTTGTCACCAAGCAAACCTTGAATTTATCTAATTTACCTTAAGATCTAAATTCATACTTTAAATCCACTTGTGTCTGATAGTTTACATTTAGGAGGAAGATCCTCCAATACCCAACTTTTATTATACATGATCAAAAGCATTTGTTCTCCAACAGTTTCCCCCCAGAATGGTGCATGATGTGATGACGTAGCATCTGAAAAGTTTTGGGATCTTTATTACTATGTGAATCACAAAATCAGGGCTAAAAGATTTACTATCTATTTGCTTTAGGATTTTGTAACGGAAAGTTGAAAGGAAAAACAAAATCATTGAAAAAGTAACATGCTATTTGGATATTGGATTCAATTAAGGAAAACAATTAGGAAAACATTTCCTATATGTGGTTTTTAAGGAAAATTGAAAGAAATGCTTGTACAAACATATTTATGAGAGATTACTATTTATAATTTATTTCTTCTCTTTTCTTTTATGATATTCAACTATATTTAAACTATTTTTAAAATCGGATATATGTTTTTGTTGAAAGGAAAATGCGATGAAAATTATTGATTGTGCATTTCTGTTTACTTTCCCCTACTAAATTCTGGATCCAAATTGAGCATAAATTCCATCAAATTTTTCTTTGGGGCATAATGATTGTTCATTTTCAGTAACTGTTTGAATCTAAATGAAAATCATAAAAAAAAAAGAAATAGATTAATTAATTAATAAATGTCTCCCATATTTATGTTTCTACAAGTATTGTCCTCATGTTTTCCTATGAAAAAAATAAAGGATAGTTGTTATCCGTTGTTCCCGCTTTCTGATTTTTGACATAATGATAAGATAGAAACAATAAGATCAGGAGCTATCCTTAGTATTGGTGTTGGGTTCGTGTGATTCTGGGTTATGCGTAGCTGAAAATTAAAATTTTTAAAAATATTAAACCATAACAATTATAGTAATTCCCTGGATCCAATGTGATTTCTAACGATTTTGTAATTTTCAATGGCTGTAATAAAATAATTAAAGTATCGATTTATACATTTCTATGCACTCCGGTTGTCGTAGGGTATGAAGCACTCAATTGCTAGCCACTTTTCTGAATTTGGTTCACAAGGATCTAAATGTCACCCATCTAAAGTAGTCCACACTTTGAGCAATAACACAAAATCAGAATTCCACTAGCAATTCTGATTTCTTTTCTAATCTAGTTGATGGAATATGTATAGAAAATATTAATTCCTATTATCAACTTGTGATAAAAGAATTAACACTTAAAGATGGAATTTTTAGAGAAAAAGGACGGATGAAGAAAGCAATTTTCTTCTCTTAATTTCTATATAGCCGAAAATTATAGGGACGGTTATTCTTCTTTAAATTTTCGTCCATCATGTATTATAGGGGACAAAAAATTTCAAGAGTCCTACTCTTGGTATTTTGTGTTTCCTTTTGATTGGTTGGTTGGAAGATATTTTGGTTCATTCAAACTTCTTCCAGTTTTATCTTTTCATATCTTCCAAAGATATTTAAGATTATCCAAAAATTCCAAACTCTTGATTTTCCATCATTTTTCAATTACTTTCATGAGCCTTTCCTAATTTGGCTTGAACTTAAAATTAAATCCCACAATTAATCCAATTAATTGTCTTACCCAAATTAATTAATTCCATTTAGCCCATCTAATCAGACCCAATTAAATAATTCAATTATTTAATTAAGTAAATTAATTTAACAATTAAATTAATTTATGGACTACACAATTAATTTGATCCAATCAAATAATTGTTTCACTCCAATTGGGCTCCTTAATTTTATTAGGTCCAATTAAATAATCTAATTATTTAATTGAATAATTAATTCAACTCCTTGAATTAATTTAAGCACCAATGTATTAATCTCTATTAATTAATTGGATCCAACCCTTTGGATCAATTCTTAAATTAAAAATGTTCCATCTCAAATTGTGTGTGACCCTTTAGGTTTACAACTAAGCTAGCATTGGGCTTGCAACATTTGCAACTTATGAATAATAATAATTATTCCGATTAATTAATTCAATTAATTAGTCGGCTTGAAATTAACTCCTTAATTTTAAGAACTTCACAAGTCATGGGAAACACCTAACAAGTGTATCATGACTACCTAAACTTAGGTGAAATAGCGAGTGAACCTATTTAATTACGAGTATCATACACGTAAGGTCCTTCTGTCAACTAATCTCCCAATTGAGTCTAGGACATGGATTAATAGTCGAAACCCTAATTGCTCAATAACTATGATTCCATTTCAAGTTTCAATAACTCATGACGAATCGTTAGAAAACCCCGTCTAACATTCATCCTGCCTTGGTCAAGAATTTCTGAATTATGAACTATGAAAACATAGGAGATTCACTTGTTCTGTCAGACAAGTGACGGATCCTTTGTTGACCACTCATTAACCTCCATACATATCATTGCAACATCCAACGTATTCCCTTTGTGATTGTCAATCAACCAGAAGATACATCAAAATAAAACACGATATGCACAAGGCTACCATGGTGTCTCAAGTCAAAAGACTAATCATGTACTATCGTAACATGGAAATTCTAATTTCGACAAACAAGTTTCCAATTAACAATTTCCAGTGGGCCTGTTCAGTGTACTTGTTCCCTAACAAGTACCCGTATACATGCATTGGCGTCACTACGCCAATGTCCATAGAGCAAGACATCTTCCCCATGCGAGCATGCATCGTATGCGCGGGTCTATTGGACTATTCGATGTCCCTTCTCAAAAAGCCCTTGACTCGGAACTAATTTAAGACCAAATCCATAAAGGCATATTCTATGATTACCATCAAATGCGTGATCATGTCCCGTAGCTAAGTTTGGTCTAGGGACTTTATTTAATTACACGAAGTAAAAAAATTGCCTTTTTATTAATATGATTTGAAAAAAATTATTTTTACAAATATAAGAGTATAAAGGATGCACAATTTAATTGACATGCCGGACACTACTCTAACAATTGACTCCATAAGATAAAAAAGTTCTTTGATTGCTTTGCTTTCATGATTTTCTCCTTTCCCAGTTTTATATTTGTTGACCTTTTATGTTGCACTAGATGAGTTTTGTTAATGTGCCATTTAGGAATTGCTTTGTGCCTTTGTCATGGTCATGAGTCTCTTTCTAAATTTGCAAATGCTGTTGATCGAGCTACATCCTACTTTTGCATTGCGATACTCTTCCCATGAACTACATGAATACTTCATCAAAAGTAATTTAAGCACTTGTGATCTTATTAAGAAATGAGTTGAAAGTCTTGACTCTCTCACTGATTGCCTTTTTCCATTTTGGAGTTCGAAGTCTATGTAATTGGAGATTTTAAGTTTCTTTGAACTTGTCTCTTTGACTTAAGATAAATCATTTGAAGAGGAAACCCACTATTCCTTAGCAGTCTTGCACTTTGAAGAATATTGACGTAAAATTTGTTAGTCTTTCCTTCTATGATACGATTCTTACAGATATATGCAATCAGCGTCACCATTCCATTCTCTGTCTTCTCATGTGGCTTCTTCAGATGGAGTGTTAAATGACAAGATTGATTTAGAACGTAACCCAACAATTGTTGTAGAAAGAATTCCATCATTCACTGTCATCACAATGTTTTCCCATCAAATAGCCTAAAATTAGGATGAGAAAGTGAAAAGATTGTCTTCTTTAGCAGCCGATGAAGCCATGAAGAAGAACTGTCCTTCCAAGAAAAATATGACAACATAAATAAATAAATAAAATAATTACCAAGGCTCAGTAGAATGTAAACATTTTTTGTTGATAGTTGAAGCCTCTCCAAAAGTAAACGAAAGAATGATCAGCAACAATATCTGTGAGATTTAGCTAAGCCCAGAAAACATCTGCCTATCGTATAGCATTGCTCTTCCTCTTTAACCTTTATAACCATCTCCAAGCATACGTCTCAAATAATTCAAAGATTTATTTATTCTGTTTATGTTTTTGATAGTTTCAATTGAATCATTTATGGTTGTCTCTATGCCTCCAAAGATAGATCTCATCAGGCTAATTTCAGCAGTTGATTTATTACCATTGAAAAGAAACAACAATTCTTTACATGAGATATGATAAACAAATCTGAATTACTTAGTTCACATTAACTACATGTACATAAATGAAATATTCTCATACACACACAATATAAGTATATGAATCTAAAAGATGCTTTCTAACATCTTGTCGATCTAAGCTGCTGCTAAAGTCTCTGCTTGCTTCCCTTCTCTATGGTTCATCATTGAGCATGTAGCATTAGGTCTATGCTCATTTGTGCCTTTTGCCGCTCCTTATAAATGCAGAGATTGAGACAAGGGGAGGTGAGGGAAGATGCCAGGAAATTGAGTAGTTTCTTCTTGATTCATGTCTGATATTAGATATCTGTATATACACAATCCATTTGGAACACAATGAAGATGTAATATTTGGTGTATATTCACCATCATGCAGTCATTAATTCCAACAGCTGGGTAGCTAATGGCTAGTACATTTGCCGATCCCTCAGTCTGCTGCATATGAGCTCCTAGATCCTTCCAAAATGGCATCAATTCCGTAACCAATCATGTTGTTGCTTCATTGGGTCGTGGAACCAATTTTTGTTCTCTGTCCTGTTGAGTATTTGATGGTTTTGGTCTTGCGTTTGATCCTCCATCATTTTGTCATTTGAGTTATGCATGCCTTGACAAATCTGAAAATGCCTGCTTTATAATTTCTGTACATAGTTTCTCTGAGAAAGGCATATCCTGACTTCACCTTGGTTTTAGGATGACTGATGGAGGCGAAGCATATTCAGATCACTGCTAGACGTTTGTTCGTTGGACAAATGCTTCAACAATTACAGATTAAACCGTCTTTCCTATATTAATAAACTCCCTCCACTTTGGCTTTCTTTCGTATGAAGATTGTGAAGAAGATTTAATTTGTACTTTACTCACTCTTTGGTAGTTGAATTGATACTTTTATCACAATGTACTTGCTTCACAATCTTCCATTGTCTGCGTGGGTGTAAACTAGTTTTCCAATTGAAATCTTGAAATGTTAGAAATTTTGTTTGATTTCATATAACTATTTTCAGCATTATACTTGAAACTTAATTTCTAGCTAAAGAAGTTGCATCTGTGTTCTAGCTGTCGCATTTGACATGTAAACTAGCCATCTCAATGGTTCTGTAGCACTGAAATCTTGGTTTAACTTGAACATCGATATATTTCCTTCGGTTCTTCAACTATTTCATTCAGTATGATGCTCTACAAAGACAGGCACACAACTCTGCACTATACAGCATACATATATTAAGGATGCTTTCTTTTTAAGCCAACTGCACTTTTCAGTGATTGTGCCATTGCAATATATTGTGAACGTCATATAACAAATATGAGCTGACTTAAATATCAGCAGAACCTGTTTTTGATGCATTGACATGTTTTGTATTGAGCTGATCCCGATGAATGCAGATCTGATAGCATAGATGGACCAAAATCATCTCATAGTAGAGAGCGATCCCCTAATACTTTCTTTGATTCGAGAGTTATTACAGTTTTTCTTAGAGAAATTTCATGAATGTGAATTTTGGACTACCTTGGTGGGGTGAATTTTGTATATAAATGTCGTAATTTGAACAGATCAAGTGAAGTACAACGTCAAGTGTCAATTTTATTGCCAAAAAAGGATAAAAATGGCTTTAATACTAGATTTAGTGATGAAAAGGTTGCATTCCCCCCCCCCCCCCCCCCCAAGAGAGGTTCTTACTATCTGAATATGAGAACAATACAATTTCCTAACTTTCTACCAGTTCCTTTAATCCCAATGAAGTATTCCTGGAGCAAAAGAGTCGTGCAGAAACCAAGCACTTCTAAATATTCAAAGGTCCAAATTTGAGAAAAGGAGAATACATAGACTTTTACATTTCAGGTGATCACATAAATTAATTTATATCTTATTTTTGGTAAGAAGCGATGTTTGACAAATATCCAATATTATATTACGTTGTGTATTTTCAAACAAATAGAATGAAAAAGATTAAGAAATACAAAATTGATATTATTTATATAATTTACATTTACGCTCAAGGATGAAAAATAATTTTATAGAATAAAGAGGAACAAGATAAAAGATAAGATCTCGAAGCTCCAAAATAAATAAAAATGTAATAGATTTAAACAAAAGAACTAGATAAGTATTGAAGTCATTTTATTGCACTTTGTCACTTGAAAAGTGAAATCAATTTGTGTAACTTGGATGAATAGAGACTATTTATGCTTTTAAACAAAACTGATAGCATCAATTTGTGTAACTTGGATGAATAGAGACATGCTTTTAAAAACAAAACTGATAGCAGTAGTAACTAAGATTTAGAAACAATTATAATTAAAATAAGAAACCTAGAATAAAATATGGTTAATCTAAATGTGGATTTTTGAGCCATAAAAATTAGGTAATGTCAATATTAATTTGAATTATTTCCTTCACAATCTTATTAGATGACATTTCTATTCATTCATTTAATAAAATATCTCAAATCAAATCATACTGTAAGTCATCAAAAAAGTTATCAAAAGATCAATAAATATATATTTTTTTAAAATTTAAATATCAAAATAACACTAACTATAGGGACTATAACAAGAATCTTCAAAATTGCAAGGAGCAATGGTAATATCTCATTTACTCATTCCTCTATAAAATATGAATAATTCCTTTACAAATAATCAACAATTTCTTTGGGTGGTTTAAATTTAAAAATATCGAAAATAACACTAACTTTAGGGACTATAATGATATTCTTCAAAATTGCAAGGAGTAAATGGTAAGATCTCATTTACTCATTCCTTCATAATAAAATAACAAAACCACAAAGCCAGGGGCAGAGAAGTTCAACAATGGCGTGGAGGGGACAGCTTTCTCGAAATCTCAAGGAGCTTCGCATCCTATTCTCTCCTACTTCGCCTTCCAGCTCTTCTACTAGGTTTTCTCAAATTCATTTTCATTTCAAATGTCTGAATTCATTTGTTTATTTATTTTAATTATGTTCTTATTTTTTGGTTTTTTTGTGTTTTTTATTTTTTTTTGGCAGAGCTTTCATTGAGAATAATTACAAGGATCTGAAGACAAAAAACCCTAAGCTCCCGATTTTGATCCGTGAGGCCACTGGTATCGAGCCTCAGCTTTGGGCTAGATATGGTAATTTGCTGATTTTTCAATTTTAGATCCCTATTTCTTAGTTGAGTACTTCTGAAATTTCAGTGGCTTTTATTTTTCTCCTTTTCTATTTTTGAGACTGATTTTGGTATCATATAAATTATTTGGTTGAGTGAGCTATGTTGCTTGGGTTAACTAGTGTGTTCCTTTTCACGTTTCAGCTAAATAGAATGAGACTTCTTTAAAACACACGACTCCGGCATTTAAAGAATTGCTGTAACTGAATTTTTGTCATTCTTTAAACTGTATTGGATTGTGGGCAGAATAAATTTTGGAGTTCTCTGTACATTTCTATCAAGAATGCTCATGTGAGTAAAAAATAAAGGAATTGGAAGAAGCTGCTGTAATCTGGGGAATGATGTAATGTGGAGTACGATAGTATTGGAATTTTTGGATGCACCAATTTGGTGCATATTGCATTGATAATATGATACACTATGTGACTCATTTTGCATTCCTGACTAGCCTATTTGGTGGCATAGCTATGGAGATTTGGCTCAATTATAAATGACTAAAGACCACATATTTGTACTAACACAAGGAAATATCTAGAAACTTCAATTTTGTATCTAACCAATTTCCAACTTACTGGTAATACAATAGTCTTTATGTCATTTTTGACTAAGAATTCTTCCAACTTCTTGCTCTTGAAATTCTGTATTCAGCGCTTTTTTTTTTGTTTTGTTGTGATTTGTGGAAAAAAGAAAAAAACTATATGTCAAGCTTAGGTTCATTATTATCATAGCCTTTATTGATGGATCTTTTGCTTTGATATAGACATGGGCATTGAGAGGGGAATACGTTTGGAAGGCTTAAATGAGGAACAGATTTCTAAGGCACTTGAGGACCTTACTAAGGGAGGGGCAGCCCTTAAAGGCTGAGGCCATCAGATTTTTACCAGACACAATAAAATGCCAGCGAGAAGTTTCTGGTGGTTGATTCTCCGTTTTAATTTCGTGGACCAGTGTATCTTAGTTCATATGTCTGACAGTTCCTACCCATTATAAACTGCTTCTTGCAACAAGAGTTGCCTGTTTATTGTAGCCTTTCATGGAATTTGATACGTGCATAAATTTATCTTCCAATGGATAACCATCCCTTTAACTTCCCTTCCATAATTCTTTTTCGATTGTTATTATTTTGTTGTTGAGGATTGGAGAGTACTGGGATGTCCTGCTCACTGACATTTGGCTACACCTGCATCTTCAGCATTTAAAATTTCAAGAGCTTATCCTGGGTCAGAGCTGTGGTATAAGGGTGGATTTCCTTGCCCTCCAGGTACAGAAGTCTTAGTTTGGTATGAGATGAAGTGAAAAGATAATACCTTTTTTTATTTTCCTTTGATATTTGCTCCACATTATTTAAAGTCACTACTCTTCCGTTGATGAATATGTGTCTCTGTAGTCTGATAAAATGTTATGATGGTAAGGAATGGTTATATGGTCACACTGCATGTGGGTTACCTTGCTGCCCATGGGTGCTGTAATTTGCTTTCCTGAGATTCATCTTAACCCTCGCATTTGCAGAATTTTATCCCCATCCAGTGGTGTGCATAGCTTGGATGGACTATCTAATCTTATAGAACCGTACTCAAACTGTAGTGATCCGAAAACTGCTAATCAAATAAGGAATCTCTCATCTTATGTCTTCTGGATTCATTTTGATTGAGGTCCATTAATGATTCTGTCAAAATGAGTTGACTGCTTAGCCAAAGTGCTAACATAGTGTGAGTGGGCTAGCTCTATGGGTCATCCTCGATTGGCAGATAGTAAAACTGCAGCATTAGCCGTCGATGGGTTCTATGGAAGTTGATGTAAAGCAGGAAAAGTCCTGAATATGAAATTGATGCTGTATGCCACCTCCATTGTAAGACTTTGGTCGATTTTTTTGGAAAAAAAAAAAAAGAAAATTATAGCAAAGAAAAAACAATAAATACTAATTGTTGAGGCAACTTTAGATTCACTTGCGCGGCAAATACCAAGTATTCAAATAATGGAAGAGCTCTAAGTAGGATATATTGAAATTTATTTGTCCAAGAATGTTAAAACTGTTTGGGACATAAGATTTTCTACTGAAAGCCTCAACTTGAACGCACAATGTGATAAATTTTCTCTGCACAAGGACTTTCCTCTTCAAAAATAAAATAACGCAGAATTTGAATGGGAAAGAAAAAAAGTCCAAATTCAGTAACCAAGTAAAATGTTATGACTGTTAGGCCAACTTCAGCTAGGTCTTCTCTATCCTCTCAAGTCCCAAAATTTGTTCTGCCACCAGAATTATGGATTCTCAGGCACCGGATCCATTGTTACCGCATCTAGAATCTGGTTGCCCTGCCTCCGCAAGAGCTTTTGCCTGTTGATTAATTTCCAGACAATACTTGTAAGGAAATTTACAGTGTTTAACAGAGCATAACATTCTACATTATAGTTTTCGTTAAGTGCTTACATAATTGTCTTCACATTTCCATTTTGGACAGTGATCTGCTCCCCACCAACCTGAATCTGCAGAATGCAGCATCTGTTGAGCAGGCTATAAAGTGACTTGACCAAGGATAATCTAGTAGATATACGAAAATAATAAATGAAAAGCCTTAAAGGATGAATTTTTTTTAGCGTCTCACGTATTTCCAGCCCAATCTATCATCACATTTGATGCAGTAGATATCAGCAACTGTGTGATCACCAACTTGCCAGTGGTGAACAGGTTCGTCGACTTGCACATTGACACTGCATATATACATATGCACAATTCAGAAACTGTATGCACAGTACCTTGCTAAAAGGAAAAATAAGGATGGAATTAATGATCTTTTGTTAAGTTTTACGTTAAGTTCCACATTTTTCTCTGCACCAACTTTGATGTACTTTTCTTTCTTTACAGTTTTCAAGCTTTATCTTTTTTTTTTCCTGAATAAAAGTGGCATGTACAAGCAAATAAATTAAATTCCTGAGGTTTGACTATTCTAACTCGGTTTCTGGTTCACTTACCTTTGGCTAGCCTCCATTTATTTGAAACTTAGCTCTTTTAATTTTGTCTCATAAATGCTACTTATAAAGATTTGAACAGATTTTTCCCTCCCTCTTCTTGCTGGAGGGCACTCATAATACAATCAACAGGCAGCATGCAAGATTCTCTAACCAAAGAAGTTCCTATAACCGTAGCATTTTGAAAGCAGCCTTAACGAAAAGAGGTTACTGATTTATGCTTAGGGAATATGGTGGAGGCTATTGCAGAAGATAAGTATGATGATTTGTTTTGTGTTTCATATAATTTGTTAAGACGAATGAATATGATGAATGCAGCATTAAGATCCTACGCTTCATTGAAGACACCTCCACATAGTTCAGTCTCCTGCAGGGGAAAAAGAGGGAGAAACATGATAATGACAATTAGAGAGCAAGACATCTCAGGTCAGACAGAATTTGTGTAATTGTAAGGTGAACCAGAATTGGTAGAAGATAATACACAGGGCTCACAAGATATCGGTTTTTGAGAATCATAGTCTGATTTTTCCAAGATATTGCAGACAACACACATGTATAGCCAGTTTCTTTGACATTCGGGGAAATGATTTACAAGAACGATTCGGATGGAAATGATTTACAAGAATGCTCATACAGTAACTAAATTTAAATTGTATATCCTGACTTTTTTCTTATTGCTAATTAGTAGTTGGATAAATCACAAATCTTGGATAATAATGGCAATGGCTAATGTAGAATCATGCCCAGAAAAAAAAGATGTCACATATGATAGTTCTGTCTAGTCAAGTTCTAGCTCATCTGCAATATAGAGTTCTGCCAGCGAATTTTGGCACGTGATCAAAACAACGATCAATATGTTTTGTTCTTGATCGATGAAAATGCTTGAAATCACGTGTAGTAATTAGGCCAATGTTTTCTCTGTGAATAAGGATGACTTTCAGGATGCAATTATATCTCATGCTGTAACTTTTTATCGAAAAGTTTTCCTTTATTGAGTGTATGTGAATCCATTCATCCACAGCATGCATGTTCTTAAGTCCATTTGACAGCAGTGTATAATGAGTACTTGAGAACACACTGCCTTCTTATAGCAATATGTCTGTTGATTTGATGACTCGAAATGGAGAATTTTAATATTGCAGCTTCTCATTGTAAAACCATTAGTCCTAACAGAATCAGATATATAAAACTAAACAAGTAGACCAAGAAATTCCTGAGGAAGACAGGATCACTCAATTTTAGTTAACCATTTCATTGCGAGGCCAGTGCTAACAGAATCAGATTCATGGAACTAAACAATTAGACCAAGAAACTCTCAACAAGAAATGATCGGTTAATTTGACATTATAATTAACTGAAGACAATATTTCGTTGATAAACAAGATTATACAACAAGAGAAATGGAAGTCTTGAACAATGCAAAGATTGAAAAAGACATAGGAGGAGGAGATTTTACTGGAAGGATGCAGTTGAAGTCTTCTTCTAAGGCAATATGGGTTCTGCACAACTTGCAGAAGTAGTAGTCAGGGTTAGGCTGTTCAAACTCCACCACAAATGTCCTTCCCATTTGCAGATACTCAAGATTAGTTGTACCAGAGCTTCGAAGGCAAAGTTTAATGCCAAATGTGTTGAACTGTTCTTGAAAGGAATGAGCTGATTCTTTGAAACGTCAAGAAACTGGAAAATTTAGAACAAAGGGTGGAGAGGGAAGGAAATGAAAAGAAAATGGGATGATTTGATGAAGAAATTGTTGAATGGGGAGAAAGGTGGAGGGATTTTGTCAGCTGTAAACTGAGTGTGGTTGAGTGAAAGGGGTGCGTGGGAATACTATATGACGGGATGATGGACTTTGGTTCAAATTAACTGTCTTAACTGTCATAACTGCCTCAATGTTGGAGGAAGTTTTCCTAGAATTCCGCCAATGCCCTTGGTAATGCTTGTGCCATGTTAGTATGGTCTTTACACTATATAGTCATCTTTATTTTCTCTTTTACTACTACTACTGCGAATCATCATCATCATTATCATGTTATTATCATCATAGTAAGGAAATTTGGGTATTACTTGTTAACCTCTAGAAATCATGATGTGGGTGTTATCCGGGATGATTATTATTTTTTTTAGTGAAAGATGGTTTTTGTAAAAAGAGGAAAAAAGATGGAATAATACATAGTTTTGGGTAATTGCTCTACATCATTCAATGTGATGACTACTGCCACCTTAAAGGAATAAGATGTATCTATAGTCTGACTAACTATTATGATTCAGTAATGTGATGGCTACTCCTACAGATGCTGTATTTTGCTTTCCTGAGCATTTTTGTTCATCTTGACACGAATACGTGTAATTTTTGTTCAACAGTTCAAGAAATTAGGCAGTGGTAGTATTATGATTCGAAGAAGTTTGATTCATAGTGAACTTTCTCACTCCAGCAGTTCACAGTTGCTAATGAAATAAGGACTCTCACATCTTATGAGTTCTGGAATTTATTTCGAATGACGAATTTCCATTGGTTTGTCTAATGGATTTTATGTTAATGATTTATCTCTATGGATGATTGTACTAATAATTTCTCTAATTAAGTGATATCGTTTGAAAATTTACTTGAATCTTTGATGAGATCTTAACTTATTTGCTTACGTAATAGCTTCATTGTTATCATAGTAAATCATAATTGGGTCAATAATAGATGGAACTACACCCAACTCTTGAATGAAATTTCTTATCCAAATAGCTTCTTTTGCTACATCTGAAGCAACAATATATTCAGCTTCGATGGTAGGGTCTGCAGTTGTCTCTTGCTTGAAACTTTTCCAACTGACTACACCACTATTCAGGATGAATATATATCCAGACATGGACTTCGAATCGTCTATATCAGGTTGAAAACTAGAGTCTGTGTATCCCTCTAGTTTTAGTTCTCCATTGCTATATATCACAAATATATCCTTAGTCATTTTCAAATACTTGTGGATCATCTTAATGGCTTTCTAGTATACTTTCCTTAGATTGAACTAATATTTGCTCGTGACACTCAGAGCATGTGCGATATCAAGCCTTGTATACATATACAACATTGCATACATTATGCTCCGTATTGCGGAAGTATAAGGTATGCAAGTCAACATTTCTTTCTCTTCAAGTGTCTTGGGAAACATAGCCGTAGAAAGTAAAATTCCATGACTCATTGGCAGAAATCCTCGTTTGGAGTCCTCCATGCTAACCTTTTTAGCATTTTATCTATGTACATGGATTGACATAATCCGATCATCCTTCTGGATCTATCTTTATATATTTTTATCCTTAGGAAAAACGATGCATCTCCCAAGTCATTTATGGAAAACTGATTAGACAACTAAGTCCTCGTTGATTGTAATATTCCTACATCATTCCCAATGAGTAGGATGTCATCCACGTAGAGCACAACAAATGTAACTGCACTCCCATTAACCTTCTTGTAGACACATGGTTTATCTGAGTTCTTATAAAAGTCAAATACTTTGATTATTTCATCAAACCAAATGTTCCAACTCCTTGAAGCTTGTTTGAGTTCATAAATGGATCTCTAGAACTTGCAAATCTTTTGTTATATGAAGCTTTCTGGCTGCTCCATATAGATCTATTCCTTAATATTTCTATTAAGGAAAGCTGTCTTTACATTTTTTTGTCATATCTCATAGTCATAATATGTGGATATGGCTAGTAAAATCTGGATAGATTTAAGCATCGCAACTGGTAAAAAAGCTTCCTTATAATCAATTCATTGCTTTTGAGTATAACCTTTTGCAACCAGACGTGTTTTATAGGCCGCTACCTCTCCATCTAGTCCAAACTTTAGCTTGTAGACCCATTTGCAGCCAATGGGAATAATTCCCTGGTGAGTCCAACAAGATCCATACCTTGTTGGAGTACATAAAGTCATCTCGGATTGTATGACTTCTTGCCACTTCTCCGAGTCGATGGTAGACATCGCCTCTCTATACTTTCTTGGATCATTATCCAAGGAGAGTTCCTCTTCTTTGTTCTCTAACAAAAATATTGTACTTCTTAGATACTCTTGAGACCTTTTTGGATCTTCGAAGTGGTTGTGCCTCAGAGGGTCTAGCATCAACGGGTGTCTCATCTACTATAATATTTGGGACATTTTGTGGTTTTTAAACTTTTTCAAGTTCCACGACTTTTTCATTTCTATCTAATAGAAAATCTTCTTCAAGGAAGGTGACATTCCTCAAAACAAATACTTTTTATTCTGAGGCGTCGTAGAAATAGTATCCAATAGACTCCTTTGGATACCCTACGAACTTGCATAAGATGGATCTTATATCCAACTTATCTCTCACTAGCTTTTTCACATAGGCAGCACACCCCCATACCCTTAGGTATTTATAGAAAGGTATCTTGCCACACCATATCTCATATCATGTTTTGGGTATAGTGTTGATGGTACCCTATTTAATAGGTATGCCGCCTTTTCCAAGGCATAACCCCAGAACGAAAGAGACAATGTAATGAAACTCTTCATGGATTGAACCATGGCCAATAATGTTCAATTCCTACGCTCTACAAATCTGTTAAGTTATGGAGTAGCAGGAGAAGTCCAATGTGAGAGAATCCTATTCTCTTTTAAATAATCCAAAAATTCTGTAATTAAGTATTCACCTCCTCGATCATATTGAAGAGTTTTATACTTAAGCCAGTTTGTTTATCTACTTTAATTCTGAATTCTTTGAACTTTTGAAATACTTCAGACTTGTACCTTAAAAGATATACATAACCATACCTAGAGAAGTCATCGGTAAAGGTTAAGAAGTAGTTATAGTTCCCATGGGTACTAACACTTAGTGGCCCACACACATCTGTATGGATCAATAGATGTTAGCTTGCTCCACTTGTCCAACATATGAAAATTTGGTAATTTTTCCTTAGTCAAGATTCATATATCAGTAGTTCTTGCTTGTTTAGATCAGCTATTGTGCCAACTTGTTAATCATTTTTTCAGAAATATGTCATAATCTTGTGTGTTATAGGCTTATGGAACCATGATTATCTATTTTTTTTTATTTTATTGAATTGTGAAAATGGGTTATGGGGAGTAATAGTATATAAATAATTTGCCACAGAACTTGAATAGATAAAATCAGAATGTTTGAAAATGAAACAATTTCCATTTGCAATGACAAATCTAAAACCTTCTCTATACAAAACTGGAATAGAGATAATATTCTTAATAATATTTAAAATAAAAAGACAATTGTTTAAAACTATTACAAAATAATTCTCGAAAGCTAGATTAATAGTGTTTATAGCTAATGCAACAACTCTTGCTCCATTCCCCATTCTTAGGACCATTTCTAATCCATTCAGCTTCCTACTTTTTATCATCATCTACAAATCATTGTAGATATGTAAGCCGCAATCGATATCTAATACCCAAGAAGTATTGTTAATAGACAAGTTAACTTCAACAAAATATATACCTGAACTCTTTAGGCTTGAAAGATACTCCTTGTTGTTCATCTTCTAGTGCCCTGGTTTGCCACAGTAATGACACTTGTTATTGGCTTGAGAAGCTCTTTCGCCTTCAGCTTGTTAGGTTTGGAGGAATCTTTTCCTTTCTTCTTTCATTTCTTGGGATTTTTAACATTTGATTCGGAAGAAGATCCAACAAGCAGTACTGACTTGTCCTTCTTTATGGTGGATTCAGTCATCTTTAACATATTCACAAGCTCAGGGAGACTAATCTCCATGTTGTGCATGTTAAAGTTGATAACAAATGTGTCCAATGAGGGAGACAGAGACTGCAGTAAAAGGTCCATATAGAGTCGTTCTCCATAACGACTCTAAGGGACGCCAGCCTTTCAGTGAGTGCTATCATCTTCAATCTATGGTCATGGACTAAAGAGCTCTTAATCATACGACATCTAAAAAGCCATTTTGAGATTTGATATCTCGTCTGCCGAGTACGTTCACCATACAACTCTTGTAGGTGAAGGAGGATCCCATAAGTAGTATCTTAATACTCATTTTACCTCTACAGCTCATTTGACATCGATGCCAACATATAGCATCGAGCCTGCACATTATCATCAACATGACATAGGTAATCTGCATAAGCCTCTAAAGCAATATCATTCGGTAGAATCGAAGGAGGCGCAACGTCAATGACATATGCCCTCTTATCAGATTGAAGGACTATCTTAAGGTTTCTTAACCAATCGACATAGTTTGGTTTAGTTAATTTGTTTTGATCAAGGATTATTGTAAGTGGATTATTTACCATTTTAGTAGAATAATCTACAAAATATGCACAAAATAGAAAATGAGCAAACTATGAAAAAATATATTCATTTAATATAAGATCTTTAATATTAAATATCTTTCACTATTTTCTTCGAATTCCATTATCCCTAATAGAAGCTCAGAAAATCGAATTTTCTAGTGGGCTCAAGGTCTAATGGAAATATTTCACACCCTAATTTTATGAGCCAATGAAATATTTCTATCAATAGTCAACTATTTGACGATTGTATCACTATACAACCTTGAAGTTTGTTTTGTTTTATCTCTTCCCATATACCCAATTTTATAAGCCCATATGGTATTAAGTATCAAACAACTCCCATCAAACTTTCGTGTAGATGGAGTGTCAAGATGTCCTACGACTCATGACCAACATAATGATTATTCCATCCCACGAGTATTACTATGCTTGGTAGAGATCACAACTTTCCAACACAAGACCACCCCACGACTCATGGCCAGTGATCAAGTGCGGTAGTGGTCATCATGTCTCTATCTTTGATGGCAGGTACGGAACGATAGGTCCTATCTAACTTGTCTATTTTTGTTTGAAATTAAATTTTATTAAAAATTCTTTTACTTAATTTTATAAATTAAGTGGGTTTAATTTTATCAAAAACCTTATCATTATTAAAATTATGTTAGTTATTTAATGCATGATATCATAATATTATTGTGTAAGTATAAAAGTATTAAATAAAATCCTAAACATGCATCTAATACATACTTAAATAAATAGATGATTATAAACCAGTCTTAGGTGGTCTATTTGAGCCAAAAATGGACCTAAGGTCAGTCTAAGGGTAATAAAATAGAATAAAATATATTCTATTACATAATTGTATTTCATACAATCATGGACCTTCATTGGAACCTCATTCTTGATTCTCTTTCTTCTTCCAATGAAAAAGAAAAACCCTACCACCTATTTTACTCTATTTGCAGAAAAATAAATAACTTACATAGATGGAATAAGAGGTTTATAGGCCCCATTTTAAAATCCAAAAATATTAAATAAAATCAATCACATTGGTCCAATAGCTCATGATCATCCCATATGTGCTCATAATAAACATTACATGTAATTATCAAAATATATAAATTTACCAAGTTGTTTAATGCAATATTTGACTTGGGATAATTTTTAATTGCTTGAAAAATAATGTTTTAGAAATTATTAAAATTAACATTTAATTTTAAAATTTCAAAAAATAAAAATAAAATGGACCAAAAAAATGGCGCGGCGAGCAACATGATGATTGCCCATCGCGCGCATATAGTGCAGTGCGCTGCACCATTGTAGCACGACACAGCGCGCTGCTGCCTGTCGCGTGCTGCTACGTGCGATGGCTACGTGCATTTAAATAATTTAAATAAAATAATTAAATCAAATCCCAATCATCAATTTTAATAATCATGCAAAATCAAATTTAGCATGCTAAACATGAATTTAAATGATTTAAATCATGCACACAAATTCAAAAAAATTACTGAATAAGCAAAACCGTGACTCTGATACCACTGTTAGGTTCGCTATAATCGAACTGGCATGCACAGCGGAAAACCTAAAATTTTATAAAACATGTATTTATCAAATAAATACATCTCATCAATTTGAAAGCGATTCTAACGATAGCACTTATTCAAGTGAATATATAAATAAATATATTAAATTTATATTATGCCTTTCAAATAATCCGGTTGATGTAGGTAATGAAGTAATCAATTATTATGTTCCTTACTTTCAAAACTCGTAGGGATCCACGTGTCTTCCCTCTATTAGGTCCACAATATAAAGAACAACATCGATTAAAAAAATTCATTAGTGTTCTTAAAGTCATTTTTTATTCTAGATCTATAGTAATGTTTGTCCTTTAATCCAATTGATGGATCAAGAACAATCTTTCAAGAATAACCTTTCAAGAACAATAAAGATTAATTTTTTAAGTTCTTGAAATTTTGAAATGAAGAGAACATCAAGAAACCTATTTTCTTTAAAGAACAAGAAAATAAAGATTTTCAATAAAATATCTATTTTTTTATTTCTTTTCTTTCCTTTTCTTGGGGAGAAAAATAGAAGACAAGAAAAAATTATTTTCCTAAAAATCACTATGCAATTTTCGGTCCTCCCTATATATATATATATATGTAGATGCCAAAATTTTTTTCTGTTTCCAATTCTTGGAGAGTTTGTTAATTTTGAACCACTTCAAAGTTTAATTTTGGTAGGATTCTAAATCTTTCAACAATTTTTCTTTTTCTCTTTCTAATATATGTAGACTTATTTGAGACTACATTAGTAATCAAGAATAGTCTACATACATTCTTGATATTAATTTGAATTCTTCAAATAATATTAAGATATATCAAATATATATCAAAAATATATTTATATAAAATAAGCACCTAATGGCAGATTTTTATATTTAAATATATACATATATTAATTAAATACATCATATTTATTTTAATTATCCTCTTCATCTTCTAGTGGACTTCTTAAGCGGTCCACTTTAATTTTTGGGTTTGGACTTAAAAAGTCCAAAAATCAATTCAATTTATTTAAACTCATATTAATCAATTCAATTGATTAATTATAAATTTACTCTGATTGGGCTTTCTAATCAAATTAAGTTTAATTAAATAATCTAATTATTTAATTAAATAATTTAATTTAACCATTAAATTAAATAGAACCCTTAATTAATTAATTAATCAATATTAACTAATTAATTTCCAACCATTGAAAAAATACCAACATAGAAATGTTGCTTTCCATAAAGATGTGAGACCCTCTTAGGTTCACTACTAAGCTAGTAGTGGACTTACAATATTGCAACTTATGAATAACAATTATTTTGATTAATTAATTCATTCATTCATTTGAAATTAACTCCTTAATTCTAAGAACCTCACTATCTATGAAAACATCTAGTAAGTAACCAGACAAACCAATCTTAGGTGAAATAATAAGTAAACCTATTTCAGTTATAAGTACCATACATGTACGATCCTTTCAACAAACTAATCTCCCAATTGAATCTAGGGAATGGATTATAAGTTGAAACTCTAAATGATTCAATAACTGTAATTCTATTTTAAGTTCCAATGATTCTTGATGAATCAGAATTCATCCTGCATTGGCCAAGGTATTTGAATCATGAACTATGAAATCACAAGAGATTCTCTTGTTAAATAAAAGACAAGTGTCGAATTCTATGTTGACCACTGAGAAACCTGCATGCACAGGGTGCAACACCTAACATATCCCTTTGTAATTGTCAAGCAATCAGAAGATATATCAAAGTGCTACAAGATGCATACAAGGCTACTATTGTACCTCAAGTCCAAGAACTAGCCGTGTACTATCGCAACACATAAATTCTTTTTTCGATAGGCAAAACCTCCAGATAAGAATTTCTTATGGGCCATGTTCGGTGTACTTATTCTCTAACAAACACCTACATACATACACTTGCATCTTTATGCTAATGTCGTTGGAATGAGACATCATCGTCTTACGAGTATGTATCGTATGTGCGAATCTTATTGAGCTATTTAATGTCCCATCTCAAAAAGCCCTTGACTTGAAATTAATTTAAGACCAAAGCCTTAGAAGCATGTTCCATGATTTTCATCATATGCGCGGTCATGCTCCGTAGCTATATTTGGTTTAAGGACTTTATTGAATGTGCAGAAAGAAAAATACAAGACATAAGATAAAAAAAAGTATCTTTTTATTAATATGATTCCTAATAAGATTATTTTTACAAAAGAAAAGAGTACAATATACCAAATCTAATTGGGGCGCTGACATCCTACTCTAAAACAGACATCATTTCTAACAAATTGACCTAACTTCTCTTGCATAGCATTGATCCAAAATTTATCTTTCAAAGCTTCTTTGACGTTTTTGGTTCAATAGAAGAAATATAGCATATATACCTCACCATATCTCTATAGTTGAATTTAGGCTTTTACCTTATTTTCATCATATAAGAAAGAGTCCCAATTACCTGATCCACAGGGTGATTCCTTTGAATTCTTGCAAGTGGGTCTCTTCTGGGTGAATCTGTATCATCAGAAATGTCTGTTCTATTTGATGTCGGAACATGAACACCTTAGGTGGAACATCAGAATAAACATCTTGTTTTTTAGTTTTGTTAGTTTCTGCAGATCCCAGTGTTTTACCAGTTTCTTTTGTAAAATTGGTTATCTCTTCTTCCTTTGAGAATTTTGCAAAATCAGAAAAATCATCAATAATCACATTAGATGATTTCATAACAGTTTGAGTTCTCATGTTCAACACATAATAGGCTCTACTATTAATGGACTATCCCTAAAAGACTCACTCATCACTCTTTTTATCAAACTTACCCAACTGATCACGATCATTAAGTATAAATCACTTAGTACCAAAAATATGAAAATGGTTGAGGTTTGGTTTCTTACATTTCCAATGTTCATAAAGAGTCTTACCATGTCTCAAGTGAACTATGTTGGAAATAAGCAGTACCAATAGCTTCAACCCACAACCTTCGAGCTAATTTCTTAGAATTGAGCATAACTTGTGTCATTTCTTGCAAAGTCCTATTCTTCCTCTCAACAACACCATTCTGTTGAGGAGTCTTGGGGGCTGAAAATTTATAAGTAATTCCATTCTCCTTGGTATACAACTTGCTACCATATTACCTAAGCTCATATCCCCTTCGCAAAGTGGGTTCGTTCTGAAAATGAATATTACAAACAATGTATTGCTTGCCCAAAAAATAATACACCATATTAATAACAAATGCCAGGATGGGAATGTGATTATCAAGTTAGATATGGAGAAAGCATATGATAGGGTCAAATGACCTTTTTTATATGTTATTCTTCATAAACTTGGCTTTGAAGAACAATGGATTAATTTAGTTAAGAATTGTATTGAGGATATATGGTTTTCTGTTCTTGTTAATGGTACATCAGCGGGGTTTTTCAAATCTTCTAGGGGACTTAGACAAGGGGACCCATTATCACTATCTTTGTTCATTTTAATGACTGAAGTTCTTTCAAAGGGGATACATAGTTTAATATCTCAAAATCCATCAATGCGATATGGTGCTGAGGGAATTCTTATTTCACATCTTGCTTATGCTGATGATTTTATAATTTTTACCATTACAAATGAAGATAGAATGAAGCGGCTAATGGAGTTTTTGGCACAATATGAAAGCATGTCGGGTCAAATGATTAATCTTGATCAAAGTTCTTTTGTGGTTGGAAAATGGGTATGTTCACTTTTGATACAATCGATTAAGCAAATTACAGGTTTCTTTCGGAAGAAACTACCTATCTTGTATCTTAGCACTCCGCTCTATAAAGGTCATAAGAAGATAAGCTTATTTGAGTTAGTGATTTCTAAGATAAAGGATCGTCTTAAAGGGTGGGAGAAGAATACATTATCACTTGGTGGCTGACTATATCTTATTAAGAGCATATTAGGCTCAATGCTAATTTATCCAATACAAGTTCTACATCCCCTAAAGTAGTGCAATATCAACTGGAGCGTTTGTTTGCAAACTTTTTTGGGGTTTTAACGAAGGGCAACAACGAATTCACTGGTGTTCTTGGAATTTATTATGCCTACCATTTGGGGAAGGGGATTTGAACATTAGAAAATTTTTTGATGTAGCCACAACTTTTGCATATAAAATGTGGTGGAAGGTGCGAACAGAAAACTCTTTGTGGAGGTTTTATATGGTTAGTAAATATTCACTAACTATGGCATTATCTAAGGTGAAAGTTTTGGTCAAACATTTATCCACATGGAAGAGGATGTGTATAGTGAGAGAACAAGCAGAGGCAGAAAATTTCTGGAGTGTTGGGAATGGTAAAATTTCCTTTTGGTTTGATAAGTGGAAGGAGGAAGGAATGCTTTGTGATTTATGCCCAAGCAACTCAATGTCTTTGGAGCCTATTAATACATACTGGAGATATGGGGAATGGGATAGGAACAAATTATCGAGACAACTTCCTTTGGATATAGTTCAAAAGATTTGTGACATACCTTTTGATATATTTGTAGCAGGCAATGCACATTGGAGGCTATCACCAAATAGCAAGTTCTCAATGAAATCAACATGGGATTTTATTAGAGAAGGTGCCACTAGGCAACATCTACTACACGATATCTGGAATAAGGTGCTTACTCCAACTATGTCTGTCTTTAATTGATGGCTACAAAATAATTGGATTCTTATGGATAATCGTATGGAACAAAGGGGCTTCTGCATTCCCTCACGGTGTCAATGTTGTGCTGCAAAAGAGACAGTGGAACACCTTTTTCTAGAAAGCAATGTTGTGAGGGAAATATGGAAATTCTTTAGGGATTCTTTTCAAATAGGTGTGCCCCTTACTACACAAGTTAGACTAGTAATCCAGTGTTGGAGAGCTTCTACTAGCTATTGCAATCCTAATCATATAAAAAATGTGCTTCCGCTACTTATTTTATGGTTCTTATGGAGAGAGAGAGAGAAATGATGTGAAATATAGGAATATTCAGTTTAATGCAAATAGGATAATCAAGAAAATTTTATTCCATATTTTATGTGCTTCACACAATGATTGGAAATGGGATACAAATATAGCTCACTTATTGGGAGTGTAAGGGAAGGAATGCCCTGTTGTTGTTCATATTTCACGAGTAATTTGGCAAAAACCCTAGCATGGATGGATTAAGTTAAATGTCGATGGGGCGAGTAAAGGTAACCCAGAGCCGGCTGGAATTAGAGGCTTGCTACGAGATTGTGATGGGAATTTCATTGTGGGTTTTAGTCAATTTATTGGGCACCACTCCAACATAGAAGCAGAATTATGGGCGGTGGTGCGAGGTATTCAATTAGCATTTGAAAAAGAAATCGCTAAATTGTGGATCAAAGTAGATTCCATGGCTCTAAACTTGTGAATGTAGTTTTTTTTTTTTTTTTAAAATCTCAAATGTAGTTAAATACGCAAAGATTAATAATCTCTCTACCAGTGAGTTGTTTTAGAACTAAAATACTCTCTTTTCTACTAAGTACTAACAACTTTATTTCTTTCTTTTTTCTGTTTTTCTTTTTTTCTTTTTTTTCCCCCTATGGCTTGTATTTTCTATCAATGCTTCAGCCACCCACTTGTTTACCTTTTCTAAATTCTTTCCACCACCTTAGTAACTACACCAGTTGTGGTTCTTTTGATTTCTCTTTCATGGCCTTCAATGTGGCCTCATTAACCCATTTCAAAACAAGGCATTTCCCACCAGTTGCAATGACATCCTGCGGCACCTATTCTTTGAACCATTTAATAGCAAAGGTTTTGGGCTTGGTTATGGGGCGTATTGTTGAATCGAAATGAGGCTAAATTTAACTTATCCATTTTAAAAAAACCATTAACAGCTTTCGACAACTCTTCTAATTCGAATACTTTAGACATCTTCTCACTGCATGCCCAATTTTCTAGGTTATCTGCTGCACCATTTCCTTCCCTAAAGTTATGAGAAATTTTATGTTCTATTGTACGCAAGAGAGTGTTGGCCTTTGTGAGAAGCCCCTGGAGTTTCCAATATGCCGTCAATAGTTAGTATCGTTAAAATCTTGACATAAATCTTTTGTAAAACAACAAACAAATTTTGATTACACCAAGTGTACCTTTACCAGGAATCCATCCAGTCACCCTATCCCCAAAAGTCACACTACCTTTCTCAATACTTTGGAAGTTTGATAAGTTATTTTTATTACTAGTCATATGCTTAGAATAACCACTATCAAAGTATCAAGATTCACAAGTAGATGCTTTCAAGGATATATTTGCAATATTATACCTAAGATCAGACTTCCTAATCCAAATTTTGCTAGGAAAATCATCTTTCAGTTGGATATTAATCCTTGGTGTATGTTTTGGAGCAGATTTTGGTTTATGTTCAAACTTTTCAGAAAATGATCTAATGATTTCCATTCCACAGGTCATTTTTGAATTTGAAACACCTTGGACGTATATAACTAGGAATGTAGCAGTAATGGCATATAGGTACAAACCTTTTTCTTACCAGTATCAAAGATGGAGGGTTTTGCTTTAATTTCTTTTACAAATTCAATCTTTGATTTGAAACCCTTTTTTGTATTTGAACACTCACCAGTATAACCAAGGCCTTGACGATTTCCTCCAACTTGTTTAGTAGAGAGAATTTCATCAAGTTTAGCTTTACCAGTGTTCATTCTAGATAAAGAAGTTGTGACTTTTTCAACTCAACAAGTGTGTAAATGAGCATCTTATCCTTTTCAACAATATGGAATTTACAATGTTCCAACTCATGTTCTAACTCCACTTTTTGACATGAAAGCTCTACAACATGTTCTTCTAATGACTTGTTAGTCATACAGATTTCAAGCCATTTTTCGTACATCTGGTTATACACCTTCTCGATCTCCTCAAAACTTGGTTTATCACCATCATCATCATCACTGCTGTAGTTAAAATCATCACCAGTTGAAATATTTGAACAACTTTTTCTTTACCTTTTGAAGAAGTGTCAGTACTGGCTTCTAAAATACGTGATGTTCCAACTGGTGTTCCAACATGGTTTCTGACATAACATTTTTTAGACTAGACAATTATACCTTGTTTAGCACACAGAGCAACATGATTGCTCACAACATCAGCGTCTTCTTCTTGGTTGTCCTTCGATTTAGCATCACTCCATGTTATGTTTAGTGATGTTCCTTTTTTCTTGAGAGTGTTTGCACATTCTGATTGGATATGTTCATAGCCTTCACACTCTCTGCATTGGATTTGTTCATCTTTCCTATCATTAGAAAATAAAGAATGATTATAAGCACTTTTATTTTTAGGAACATCAAAAACTTTACCTCCTTTGAATTTTTAGTTTTTCATCTTTTTCAAAAAAAATTCAAAGTTTTTGGTAAGAAGAACCAGTGGATCAATCATGTCATGAACATCGATTTGAACATCAACTTCAATTTCCTGAGCTTTAGCTTGCAGCCTAATTCTCTTATCTTTCTGTCATTTATTTTGTTTCAAATTCATCTCGAAGGTTTGTAATGGACCTATAAGTTCATCAAGACGAATTTGGGTAACATCATTGGCTTCCTCAATGGCGGTAACTTTGTGAGCAAACTTATCAGACAGGGATCCCAACATTTTCTTCACTAGTTTTGTGTCCTCATACTTTTCACCTGAGGCATGGGCCTCATTTGCAATGTCGCAAAGCTTGGCATTGAAGTTAGCAATGGTTTCATTGTTTTCCATTTTGAGGTCTTCAAATCTGGAAGCTAACATTTGTAGCTTTGAAAGTTTGACTGATGTAGTTCCTTCATAGGCTACTTGAAATATGTCTCATGCATCTTTAGCGATTTCACATATTGCAATAAACGTGAATTGGTTTAAGTTAACGAAAGTAAAGATAACATTCAAGGCTTTGGAGTTGTTGTTTGCAAGTTCATCTTTAGCAATAGTCCACAATGATCCTGGTTTGGAAATCATTTTTTTTTCTCATTTTCCATGACAAGATGTGTCCAACCATTAACAACGGATCGCCATACTTTCTCATCAATGGACTTGACAAAGGCTCTCATCCTAGCCTTCCAATACGAGTAGTTGGACCCATCTAACAACAATGGACATGTAACTAAGCCTCCTTCACATAGGATATTTATATTTGCCTAAAAATGACAACTAATTAGTCCAAGATCTCACTAAGTATGTTTAGTGTCTGCTCTTGATGCCACTTGTTAGAATCTATTACCGTATTAATTAACTTAGTTAATCAATTTTACCAGATTCGTGATGTTCCAATTTAATGTTATAACATCAGTTAGAATATGAACACAGTTGCACATCTGAAATTAAAATTGACACTAACAATTTTAACGATATTTGAATTCAAATATCCTACTCCTCGAGGCCACGCTCGGAGATAAAATAATCCACTATCAATAAAGGAATTATACAATAATAAAAGAACTTATAAAACAAAACCGAAGACTCTCTCTTTGTTTTGATGCCAGTCTTGTATTGTTCTAATGGTGGACTTATTTGCGAGATCCCCTCGACTTGAATTTGTTTCGTTGAATTCTCTTCAATGCTAAACCCCAAAGGATGTATAATGGGTACTAGCGTCTTCTCCCGAAAACTCACCTATTTCTCTCGAATGATATTCAATGGCGATGTTCCAACAATATTTGGAACACACGTGTAACTCCAGAAAACTTTGAAGCTCAGTTCTTGATCAACAATATCTGATTTTTGGAGCTTGGAATCTGTTACAATATATCTGAGTATTGTCTATGAAATTTGCAGCCTAAAACTAATAGAAAAATATGTTTAAATACAGATCTTTCAATAGTTAGATTCCTAATCAACTACATAGAAAGTTATCTAGTTTAACTCAAAGACTTTACTAACACAAATTTTCTATGCTTAACACAAAATAAAGCATCTAATTACAACTCAAATTTCTACTCTAAATAATAAGATTCGGACACTCAATCTTGGTAGGATATCGGCCGATTTGATGGAAGTTTCCTTAAATCTTGATTCATCTATATAAGGCAAGTGTAAGATCTTAATCCAATCTGATAAGTATGTAGAATTCTAATCCTATGAGGAAATAAATTACAAGAGTTAGTTTTGCACTAAAAATCTCATTAAAAATATAAAAAATTCAACTTAGCATAATTAGATAAACCAATTAAATTCAATTTGTATTTTGTACAAATAATAATTAAATCTTTAACTTAACAGAGTTCTTGATTATTATTATTTTTTTAATGGCGAGCTTCTGTTGGTCTGTCCAACAGATTTTATGCTAATGATATATCTCTATGGATGATCGTAAAGATCCTACTTTCGCCGATATGGTAAAGCTGCAGCATCAGCACTGATAAGTAGAATTTATGCGTATGGCAGTTGATACAAACTTGGAAAATTCCTTTTGAATTCAAACTTGGAGTTTCACTATGTCAGTTGATGTTGTACGCCACTTATATTTTTAGGCTTGCAAACTCTAAAAAGTAGTAAATGACACAACTGAAATCTAAAAACTAACAAAAGAAAAAACACTACAGATATTACAAATAGAAAAAAATATCCCTAGTTTCTTCTAGTTCTATCTTCCAGTTTGTGTACTCATACATGACTCGGTTTACCACATCATTTCAATATGTAAGTAGGATAAAACTGAAGAACAAGCTTGTCAATAGCTTTACTGGGAAACGGGACTTGGATCTATATTCCATTGATGTGAACCAATCAACAAAGTTGAAGCAAACTCACTGGTTAACCCCAAATCGAAAGGATCGAGGATATGAATTCAGCTCTCATACAAGTTTGCTTGCTTAGGGTAACATTTTGATAGTGGCAAAGATGTTCGGAGAAAACTTTATAGATGTCTCTTGGAACTCATTCCTTTTCAGCATACAGAAATTGCAGAACGTGAGTAACTATTTCAAGATCAATTTAACCCCTGGTTTTTGCTGTACCCTTTTGGTCATTCTGTATTAGGTACTTGCCAACATAATTAGTCATAACCCTCTATTGGTTGGATTTGAATTTGGAGACACTAAATTTCTAAGGCAGCTGGATACAGTCGCTAAGAGGTCTATATGTTGAAGGCCAAAAGAATGTAGAACAGACGACATATGGTAATTCTTGAGGCCCCTTTTTGCCTTTGATATTTTCTCCACATCATTTAGAGTCACTACTATTCTGTTGATGAATATATGTGTCTCTGTAGTCTGATAAAATGAGTTGACTGCTTAGCAAAGGGCTAACATAGTGTATGTTAGTGGGCTAGCTCTATGGGTTGTAAAGATATACTCCATTGGCAGATTGTAAAACTGCAGCATTAGCCCTCCACAGGTTCTATGGCAGTTGATGCAAACCGGGAAAAGTCCTGATATGAAAGTGATGCTCCATGCAACCTCCATTTTAAAACTAGTAGATTTTTTGAAAAAAAATAAAAGAAAATTATAGTAAAGAAAAACAATAAAAGCTAATTCTTGAGGCCACTTTATATTCACTTGCGCGGCAAATACTAAGTCTTCAAATAATGGGAGAGCTCTACTTGGAAGTAGGATACATTGATTTATTTGTCCAAGATTGTTAAAACTGTTTTGGACATAAGATTTTCTACTGAAAGCCTCAACTTGAACACACAATGTGATAAATTTTCTCTGCACAGGGACTTTCCTCTTCAAGAATCAAAGAATGCAGAATTTGAATGGGAAAGAATAAAAGTCCAAATTCAGTGACAAGTAAAAATGTTATGACTGTTAGCCAACTTCAGCTAAGTTCTTCTCTATCCTGTCAAGTCCCAAGATTTGTTCCGCCGACAGAATTATGGATTCTCAGGCACTGGATCCATTGTTATTGCATCTAGAATCTGGTTGCCTTGCCTTAACATGAGCTTTTCCCTGTTGATTAGTTTCCGAAAAATTATTGTAAGGAAATTTACAGTGTTGAACAGAGCATAACATTCCATAATATAGTTTTCATTAAGGGCTTACAGATTTAAATTGAAATTTCCATTTTTGATAGTGGTCTGATCCCAACCAACCCGAACCTGCAGAATGCAGCATTGTTGAGCAGGCTATAAAGTGACTTGACTAAGAAAAATCTAGTAGATATACGAAAATAGTAAATGAAATGCCTTAAAGGAGGAGAATTTTTTAGCGTCTTACGTATTTCCAGCCCAATATATCACCACATTTGACGCAGTAGATATCAGCAACTGTGTGATCATCAACTTGCCGGTAGTGAACAGGTTCGTCGACTTCCACATTGACACTGCATATAAACTATGCACAATTCAGAAACTGTATGCGCATTACCTTGCTAATATGTAAAAATATGGATGGAATTGATGATCTTTTGTTAAGTTTTATGTTAAGTTCCACATTTTTTTCTGGACCAACTTTGATATATATATTTTTCTTTCTTTACACAGTTCAAGCTTAATCTTTCTTTTTTTTCTGAAAAAAAGTGGTATGTACATGCAAATAAATTAAGCTCTTGAGACTTGGCTATTCTAACTCGGTTTCTGGTTCACTTACCTTTGGCTAGCCGCCATTTATTTGAAACTTAGCTCTTTTAATTTCGTCTTGTAAATGCTACTTATAAAGATTTGGACACATTATTCCCTCCCTCTTCTTGCTGGAGGGCACTCATAATACAATCAACAGGCAGTATGCAAGATTCTCTAACCAAAGAAGTTCCTATGACTCTAGCATTTGGAGATATAGTGGTTACTGATTTATGCTTGGGGAATATAGTGGAGGCTATTGCAGAAGATAACTATGATGGATTTCTTGTTCATATAATTTGTCAAGATGAATGAAAATGACGAATGCAGCATTAAGATCTTACACTTCTTTGAAGACACCTTCACTTTGTTCAGTGTCCTCCTGCAGGGGAAAAAGAGGGAGAAACATGATAATGGCAATTAGAGAGCAAGACATCTCAGGTCAGACAGAATTTGTGTAATTGTAAGGTGAACCAGAATTGGTAGAAGATAATACACAGGGCTCACAAGATAACGGTTTTTGAGAATCATAGTCTGATTTTTCCAAGACATTGTAGACAACACACATGTATAGCCAGTTTCTTTGACATTCGGGGAAATGATTTACAAGAACGATTCGGTTGGAAATGATTTACAAGAATGCTCATATTGTACACAAATTTAAATTATATATCCTGATTTATTTCTTATTGCTAATTAGTAGTTGGATAAATCACAAATCTTGGCGAATCATGGCAATGGCTAAAACAGAATCATGCCCAGAAAAAAAAGATGTTTCTGTCTAGTCAAGCTCTAGCTCATCTGTAATATAGAGTTCTGCCAGCATGAAAAAAAAATTCCAGATAGCAGATAGCAAATTTTGGCACGTGATCAATTAACGATAAATATGTTTCGTTCTTGATCGATGAAAAAGCTAGAATCACATCTAGTAATTAGGCCAAGGTTTTCTCTGTGAATAAGGTTGACTTTCAGGATGCAATTATATCTCATGCTGTACTTTTTATTGAGTGTATATGAATCCATTCATTCACAGCATGCATGTTCTTAAGTCCATTTGACAGCAGTATGAGTACTACGAGGACATCAACCTTCAAAAACAGTTTCATGCTCTAGTCATTATAATCCAAGAAATGCTCAAAAAATGCATACGGTGATGTGTCAGTTGATTTCATCACTATAATTGGAGAATTTTAATACTGCAGCCTCTCATTGTAAAGCCATTATTCCAAACAGAATCAGATATATTCAACTAAACAAGTAGACCAAGAAATTCCTGAGGAAGACAGGATCACTCAATTTTAGCTAACCATTTCATTGCGGGGCCAGTCCTAACAGAATCAGATTCATGGAACTAAACAATTCGACCAAGAAACTCTCAAGAAGA
The DNA here is from genome assembly GCA_019321725.1 of Paulownia fortunei. Classification (NCBI taxonomy): domain Eukaryota; kingdom Viridiplantae; phylum Streptophyta; class Magnoliopsida; order Lamiales; family Paulowniaceae; genus Paulownia; species Paulownia fortunei. Next base: position 20,290,397 of record CM033109.1, on the reverse strand, counting down.
AATGATCAGTTATTTCTACTTTATAATTACTAGAAAACAATATTTCGTTGAAAAAAAAAAACAAGATTATACAACAAGAGAAATGGAAGTCTTGAACAATGCAGAGATTGAAAAAGACACAGGAGGAGGAGATTTTACAGCTGAAAGGACGCAGTTGGAGCCTTCTGCTGTGGCAATATGTGTTCTGCACAACTTGCAGAAGTAGTAGTGAGGGTTAGGCTGTTGAAACTCCACCACAAATATCCTTCCCATTTGCAGATACTCCAGATTAGTTGTACCAGAGCTTTGAAGGCAAAGTTCAACGCCAATTGTGTTGAACTGTTCTTGAAAGGAATGAGCTGATTCTTTAAAACGTTGAAATTTCAAGAAACTGGAAACTTCAGAACAAAGTGTGGAGAGGGAAGGAAATGAAAAGAAAATGGGATGATTTGATGAAGAAATTGTTGAATGGGAAGAAAGGTGGAGGGGTTTTGTAAGCTGTAAACTGAGTGTGGTTGAGTGAGGAGTTTGTGTGTTACTATATGAGGGGATGATGGAGTTTGGTTCAAATAACTGTCTTAACTGTCATAACTGCCGCCAATGGCCTTGCTAATGCTTGTGGCACGTTGCTTATAAGGTCTTTACCATTATATAATCATCTTTATTTTCTCTTTTACTACTACTACTGCTAATCATCATCATCATAGTAACAAATTTGGAAATCTGGGTGTTACTTGGTAAGCTCCATAACTCGTGATGCTTATTGGCGATAATTAGGAAAAGTTTTAGTGAAAAATGGCCCTTATAAAAAGAGGAAAAAGATGGAGTAGTACTTAGTTTTGGTAATCGCTCGTATGATCGAGTTTTAAAAATCGTGTTTGAACTTGATTTGATTATTAATTGAATAATAGAACTTGAACGAGCTTTAATTGAGTCGAACACGAATTGAGTTCGAATAGCTTGACTATTTGTCATTTATTTAGTAATTGAGTAAAACTTCAAATCTCATTGAATGAAAAAATATGTTCAAGTATGATTTAGTACGTTTAATGAAATGAGCTTTTAGCAAGATACTCGAATTGAGTAGTTTGGTTTATTTTTGCCATTTACGTCATTTAATGTGACTAGTAAGTAACACATGCGTTGCACGTGATTTATATGATTCCAGTGAAATAATTATATTATTTACTAATTTATTTGAATAAAATATGATACTTCATAAATTTTAAAATATTAAATAAAATATAATCAATAGAAAATAAAATATTCCAAAATATTTCATAAAGTAAGTATTGATCAATATGACATTGCAACAAAGCAAGAGACTCTCTTTCAACTCATACTTTGTAGACGATATTTGTTCTCTAGAGATTGAAGAAATTTAGCAAATTGAAAGAATCTAAATCTTAAGCAAGATAGATAATTAATATTGAAAAAAATATCCCTTTTACGAACTTAAATAAAACTATATTTTAGCTATATTTCTTCTTTAATGATAAATACATGTGGAACTAAGTGAAAGGATTAGGGTCTAGGATTAAAAATTAAGTAAAATACATATTCAATGATCAATTATCTATAGAATTATTTTTCAGTTTGTACATATTACTCGATAAACATATGGTCTATACATAATATTATTAAACTATTTTAATTAAGTATGACCATCATAAGTAATCAAATTATTTTTTCTTTAATTACTTGAATGCTGTGATTTTCTTCAAATTACATGATTGTTAGATATCAAAACTTTATGCTATAGTGAATTATGCTTCAATGTTATTTTTTCTAATAAAATAAAATATTAGTTACCATTAATAATATGTAATGTATTACTTAAGGAAAATATATTTGTCCCTACATTCAAAACTTGTTTATACACAATATTTTTAGTCTACGTCTTCTTCTCATATTTGAGATGTCTTGCTTAATTAAATATTGGTTATAGACATTGAAATCTCTCTCAAGAGTAATATATAATTGGCATTGAGAAAACACTAAATGAACAGATACTAACATTTGGAACTGTTTTATATGAAATTGTTTACGTCTAATTGAAATGAATAACTCTTATTTTCAGCTAACGAAAGTGACACTATAGGTATAAAGACAAGCTTTCCATTATATTGTCCAAACACAATCTTGGCATCAATTATATTATTCTTGAAGTTCTACATACCATTCTTGTACTATTCAATCCATCATATGGGTCCAGATTTCTCAAAAGAATTATTAGACAATTTTTTTCAGCTCCAATTTATGAGGAGACAAGTCATTTGGAGTTAAAAAGTTCAAAACATCATCTTTATAATAGTAATTTATGTCATCAGTAACTTGATCAAAACTATTTAAAGTTCTTGCTTCTCAATGCTCGACTTGTCATGTAATGAGATGAATGAGCATTCTTATTTAAGGTAGGAAAAATAGCCCTAATAAGTTGTCATATTGAGTTTTCTTCATTGTTATACTCAATAATCATCTCTTCTGAAATTTTGATATTACTTTTAGTATCATTTGGTTCCTCACATTTTTCAACTCTAAGTAAAAGCTCACTGAAATTTGGATCATTCCTCCACTCAAGTTCCTTGATAAAGTATTTTTTTTCATTTTGAACCACAAAATATGATTTCACCAAAGTTGCAGAAATAGTTTGGTAGATTGTCGTCCTAGAAACAACTATTAATACTTGTCTACTTCACAAAAAACTACCACTTTTTCACCAAAATCCTCATCATTTCCCATTACGTTCTTTAATAATTTATTAACATTCTTACTAGCCATCGTTTCGCCACTAGTATTTCATCCCATAAGAATAGTCGTGCTTTACGTAATAGCTCCGTAGTCCTACTTTGATTGGACATAGTGCACATTTACTTGATTCAATTGCATCTATTGGTATTTTGAAGCGATAATGGTTATTCTACCCCTTAGCATTATTGTGACAACAACTCCAGATATTGCGGTTACAAGTGTTATTTGATCTTTAGATCTAAGATGAGCTAACAATGCATGATATATATATTTTTTTTCATATTCCACATAGCCCATCAATAAAAAAATCTTTACCCTTTTGTATGTAATATAAGATCATTAGAAAAGTTTTACACTATTCAGGATTCAACTTTAGTTGTGTTTTATAATCTTTTAGAAGTATTTCTATTAATATTTTATTTTTAGCTATCTTGAAAAATTATTATTCATGTTATCTATATAAAATAAGAATGTTTGGGAGATCATTCAAACTAATGCTTTTTTCCATGTTCTCCGAGAAAAACTTCAGACTTTTCAAAATTTTGACAACTTGTAGTTCAAATGAGGTTTCTGATTTTCTTTTGAAATTTTTAGATATTGCTATATACACCCTTATCAATTCCATGGTAAATTTCAGATAACTCGACTAGATATTTGACAGTAAAAGTGCATGTAGAGTTAGTAATATCATTACTCCAACAAGACCTAAAATCTTGTTTGATGGTTGATTGTATTTTATTTTTAAATTTAGCATATTAATGAATATTAATAACTTCAAAATCATGCAGTTAGTGTATATAAATGATGATACTTATACTTTTTATAATTTTATTTGTCTAATTTTATTAATTAAAAAAAAGATGAATTGAAATTAACATGGAAAAAATAAGTATTTTAAAAGAATAAAAATTGAGGTACTACAAAAAGGTTTTTTGCAGTTGACATTGCAACAAAGCAATGAACTTTCTTTCATCTTATACTTTATAAGCGACACTTATTCCTTAGAAATTTAAAAAAATTGGCAAATCAAAACTTAAAATTCAGTATGTACCAAAGTCGAACAAAAAAATTTGAATTGATATTCAATTTTTTTTATAAAAATTCGGTATTCAGTTTGATTTTAATTTTTTTAATTCCAATTTATCGAACCATACCAAATATAGAATTTAATTTTTATAAATTTTAGAAATAATATTTTTATCTTATTTTATATTTATTAATTAATCTTATACTTTTTTCTTAATTTTAACTTACCAAACTAAAAATAATAAATTAAAAATACAATTAGATTTTGTTAAGAAATGAAAATAAAGAAGAAATTGAGCTAAAAATATGTTATGTATAGCTTAGTAATACTGTAATAATATATAGACATAATAATATTTTATCTCTATTAGATACCTTATAAAATTTTATTGTTGATTTTATTTTAACCCCTATATATACTAATAAAAATGCTCCAATTTTATCAATTCTATAATTGGTTCAGTAGAATAATATGTAAAATGATAAAAAAATACACAAGTAAATATAGTACAAAGTTATTTTCTACTTAATGTAATATATATTTTCTTTTAAAATATTTATGTTGAAATGTGATGATACAACATGAAGGTTTGTACAACTTATTTTTTTCATGTTTGATTATGTTGAAATTTTTTAGGCTCTATTTAGTTTCATTTCCAATCATTTTGAGGAGATAAAACTATGTATGTTTTGTTGGGACAAATAATATGATATATTTTGAAAGATATTTTATCAATTGTAGATATATTGTAACTATTATTTTGTTGTAGTTAATGAGATATATTTTCAACTATAGATATCTTGTCAATATTATTATGTTGTAATTAGTGACGTTTGTAATAAATAATTTGATATTATGGAGGAAACACCATTCCCCGAAAATACAAGTGACAAACACGTTTTCGTATCTAAAGAAAAAAAGTAATATTTGGAAGAAAAGTAGAAAGAGAAAACCAATATAAACTATAATGTTCAAACTGACAATAAAATAGTATAAATAAAATTTATTAGATTAAATGATCAACCCAAAATATCTGGGTTTTTTTTCATGAACTAACTCTAGGAGTGATTTTTCAAAAGTAAAAAAAAAAATAGTAAGTCAAATATCAAATGCAATTGCAACCAAGCTAATATGATTGTGACGACAAAAGAAAAGTAAAAAAAAATTAGTAAGTCAAATATCAGATGCAATTGCAACCAAGCTAATATGATTGTGACGACAAAAGAAAAGTCAAATGATTAAAATAGATTTTGAATTTTGTGCATGAGATATATAAAATATAAGGGATAACATCACTTTGGAATATGATCTTATAATTGGTAAATATGATATAAGATTCATATATGATGGCTTGAGAAAGCATATATTACACGAATCGAATACTCCATCAATTAATTAACTATTTTCGTATAGTCTCATGGTTCGAAAAATATCGAATTTTAGTCATGAATGCACTTTAGATTTTGTTGTATTATTTTTTCTAGAAAATGGAATAACCAAATTATAAACATGATAGTGCATGTGCCTTTGAATTGATATAAAAATAAATAAATATTATTTTCACATTGATTTTAATAAATCTAATAACATTGGATATTGTGAGGTGTATTTTCATAAAAAAATGGTATTCAATTTGATTTTGATTTTTTATTTTGATTCATTGAATCGTACAAAATATTAAATTTTAAATTTTATAAATAATTATTATATCTTATTTTATATTTATTAATTAATCTTATACTTTTTTCTTAATTTTAACTTGCCAAACTAAAAAAATAATAAATTCAAAATACAATTAGATTTTGTTATTTAATTTTAAACTATTTAATTTTTTTATTTTTTAAAATTCATTTAACAAAATCATAAAATCGAAAATGGACAAAAGATAAAACAAAAGGTAAAATACTTATAAATATAATTTTCACACATGTTTTTAGAAGAAATTAGCAAATTGGTAAATATAATATAAAATTCAGATGTGGGTGGCTTGGGAAAGTATATGTTAAATGAATTAAATATCCTATTAATTAATATAATGATTTTTGTATCTCCCAAGTACAAGAAAATATACTTTTAGTCTCATAGTTTAGGAGGTCTTGCAAATTTAATCTCATTATACGAAACAAATTCAATTTTAATTATGAATGCACTTTAATATATTTGCTTGGAATAACCAAAATTATAAATACAATACTGGAAATAAAAAATAGATGTTTTTTTGCACATTTTGTGAGGTATATTTAATTTATTCAAATATGCATATTTCACAATAAAATAATTTTCATATAGTATGTCATATATTTTTCATTTCTAAATCAGTGTGACATTTTTATAGGGGTAACAACAATTCGATAAACCAATGGAATTAAATCAAAACTGAAAATTCGGTATTTATTCAAAGTCAAACAAAAAAATTAGATTTAGTATTTGTTTTTTATTTTCATAAAAATTCAGTATTCCATTTAATTTTGGTATTTTATTTCGGTTTATCTAACCATATCCAATATCAAATGTTAATTTTACAAATTTTGTAAATAAGTTTTATATCAGTTTATAGTTATTAATTGATTTTATATTTTTTTCCTTAATTTTAACTTACCAAACTAAAAGTAATAAATACAATATACAATTAGATTTTGTTATTTAAATTTTAACTATTTATTTGTTTAATTTTTTTTAAAATTCATTTAGCAAAATAATTGAATCAAAATATGAGCACGTAAATGGACAAAAGAGAAAACAAAAGGTAAAATACTTTAAATATAATTTTCACACATGTTTTCATAATATCAAATAAATGAAAGCAAAGTTTGACTTGGACTCTTAGTGTTATCTTATGATAATTATCTATAACTTCATTGACCAATTAAAAAAATAAGCATTATTTGTTCTAATATTACATATTTATTAAATTACATAACTAACATTAAAATTACTAATATTTAAAGGGTATTTTAGTCAAATAAAAAATTGAAAGAAACATGCACACTTTTATCAAAATCGAAACTGAAAATTTGTCATTTATCAAAGTCGAACAAAAAAATTAGATTTGGTATTTGATTTTTATTTTCATAAAAATTCAGTATTCGGTTTAATTTTGGTATTTTATTTCTGTTAATCGAACCATACCCAATATCAAATTTTAATTTTTACAAATTTTATAATAATATTTATATATTAGTTTATATTTATTAATCAATTTTATACTTTTTTTCCTTAATTTTAACTTACCGAACTAAAAATAATATATTCAAAATACAATTAGATTTTTTTATTTAAATTTGAACTATTTAATATTTATTTATTTTAAAAAAAAAATATTTAACAAAATAATTGAATCAAAATATGAACACATAAATGGATAAAGGGAAAACAAAAGGTAAAGTACTTATAAATATAATTTTCACACATATTTTCGAAATGTCAAATAAATAAAAATAGAGTTTAACTTGAACTCTTGGTATTCTCTTATTGTAATTATTCTATAACTTCATTGATCAATTAAAAAAATAAGCATTATTCATTCCAAAATTATATAATTATTAAATTACATAACTACCATTAAAAATAATAATATTAAAGATATTTTAGTCAAATAAAAAATTAGAATAAACATTCACATTTTTATAATAGTATAGACATCTACTGCCACGGAATAAGATGTCTCTGTAGTCTGACTAACAGTAATGATTCAACAATGTCAACTAATGGTTATATGATCACACTGCAGGTTTATTGGCTTGCTGGCCACAGATGCTGTATTTTGCTTTCCTGAGCATTCTTGCTCATCTTGACCCTCTCATTTACACGAATACGTTGTAATTTTTGTTCAACAGTTCAAGAAATTAGGCAGTTGTAGGTATTATGATTCGAAGCAGTGGATTCATAGAGAACTTCATCACCTCAGGCAAAGTGCTGGCATATTGTATGTTAATGGTTTATCTCTATGGATGATAGTAAAGATCCTCGGCCGGCAGATAAAGCAAACTGCATCATCAGCACTGATCAGTAGGATCTATGCCCATGGCAGTTGATACGAACTGGCAAAACTCCTTTTGATTTTAAGCTTAGTGAACGCCACTTGTAGTGTTAGGCTTGCAAACCGTAAAACTAGTAATCGACACAACCAAAATTTAAAGTCGAGCAAATGAAAAAAACACTACATAATATCCCTTGTTTCTTCTTGTCCTTTCTTTACTGCAAACATGAAGATTGTCCATGGATAGTCCATTGATGTGAACCATGCAACATAGTTGAAGCAAACTCACTGGTTAACCCCACATCTAATGGATTGAGGATATTAATGCGGTATAGATCAGGACGGACTTGCGTAACTCGTGGTATGAATAAGAAACTAATATGGTATAGGTCAAGACGGACCTGCGTAACTCGAATCATGAATAAGAAACTAATGTGATGTAGGTCAGGTCGAGTTATAAGGAATGAGTTAATGTAAAGTAGGTTAAGTCGGGATGAAGGATTTAAGGTGTGGATTGATAGAAAACTTTCATCTATAGTAAGGGAGTTGGGTGAACAGATGTGTTAACTCAACATACGGGCTCTGAGAGTGGCATGACCTCTTAAGCATTTGTAGGTGTATCTAACATCGAGAAGCTTACCGACCTCCAGTTCGGGCAGGTTCACGCGAAAAATTATGATGAAACGGTTATGGTTAGAAAATAACAGAGAATATTTTTAGAGTAAATTAGAAAATATAGATACGTATGCAGTAATTTGTTATAACAAATTGAGGTTTGAAATCTCTTTTGCTCTTGTTTAGCATATATAAATAAGGGAATTCATGGCATATCACAGGTTACACTTTTTATATTTGAAATATATATATATATATATATATATTTGTTTGCTTTTCATATTCTCCAGGAGAATATTTACTGACTTGAGCGTCGGAGTTTTTACGTCGGATCACACCGGCGTCTTGTGTAGATGATCCAGTCGGGGAAGGAGAGTAAAAATAGCATATTGGTACTTAGGGTGCTTCTTCTCCAATTGGTGCATAACAAGTTAGCATCGTCAGTGAGAAAATTTATGAGTTAAGATGTGAGAAATGACAGGAAAGGAATTCTAGGTAAAGAAACATCCGATGAAGCTCCACCACCAATTACCCAGCACAGTCATGGTCCAGAGGTCAAAGAGTGGAGAGAGAATAATAGCCCACCCCCAGTAACACCTGGAGTTCCACCTCTCCGAACTATGCAAGCACCCTATGTAAATTTGGTTTCGAAATTTGGAGTAGAAAATGTCGGTCAGCTTACTATGGACCAGTTGGCAAGTCTGATTACAACTGCGGTGGATGTAGCCTTGAGAAGAATGGAGGTTAACCTACCATTGCCACCAGAGGTACCGAAAAAGGTATCGAAAAAGCCACTCTGCTCTGAGAGGCTGGAAGAGAGTCATACAAGGGAATGACAGAGTAAAACACTAATGAAAGAACCAGATGTGTCGGAAAAGTTGGAGGATTTGCATAATGAGTTGAAAGAGATGAAAATAAAAATGGCGAGAAGGAATATAGTGATCAGGAGAGGAATTAATGATGGAGGACCTACTAGCCAACTTCAGGTCATTAAATTATGAGTATGATGGTACTACTGACCCATGGGAACATCTGTGCAGATTCGAAAACTTAGCTCTCTTTCACAGATATTCCGATGGGGTTAAGTATAGGGTATTTCTGACTACCCTATCAAAATCAACCCAACAATGGTTTATCCAGTTACCCCCTAGTTCAATTAACTCTTTTGATGAGTTTAGTTCTGCCTTTTTACAATAATTTGCAAGTTTTCAGAAATACCAAAAAACATCACTGACTTTGTTCAGTATTAAAAAAAAGACAATAAAGCCCTGCGAAGCTACATAAAAAGATTTACAATTGTTGCTTTAGAAGTACCTTTTGCTACCCAAGAGGTACTTTTTAATGCCCTAGTCCACGATTTGCAAGATGGGGAATAATTCAATAAAAAATCCTAAGGCAATGCCAGTTGAATTAAACCTACTTGGGTTTCTTAGAGGGTTCGTAGAGACCAACCTCCTTGGGAAATAATTCAAGAAAAAATTCTAAGGCAATGTCAGTTGAACTGGACCTACCTAGATTCCCTTGAGGGTTCGCAAAGACCGACCTCCTTGGTAAATGATTCAAGAAAAATCCTAAGGTAAGGTCAGTTGAACTGGGCATACCTAGGTTCCTTGGAGGGTTCGCAGAGACCGACCTCCTTAGGGAATGGTTCAAGAAAAATCCTAAAGCAAAGCTAGTTAAACTGGACCTACCTGGATTCCTTGAAAGGTTCGCAGAGACCGGCCTCTTTGGGGTATGATTCAAGAAAAATCCTAAGGCAAGGCTAGTTGAACTGGACATACCTAGGTTCCTTAGAGGGTTTACAAAGACCGACCTCCTTGAGGAATGATTCAAGAAAAAATTCTAAGACCAGTTGAACTGGACCTACCTAGGTTCCTTGGAGGGTTTGTAAAGACCGACCTTCTTGGAGAATGATTTAAGAAAAAATTTAAAAGCAAGACCAGTTGAGTTGAATTATCTTTTCATACTACTTTAGAAAGTAAGAATACCTTTGGTAAGGCACATGTAGCTCAGTTATGAAATTTGAGAAAGATATACATGTTTTATAATTACTATAGAAAAATTATTGTTGAAGTTGCAGGTGCTGAAAAAATTAAAGCAGAACTCATAAGCAATGAAGGTGAAATAATATTATTATAGAAAAGTTTTTACAAAGATGTACAAAGCCTATTCTACCCCATAATCAGAAATATTTATGGGCTCTAAAACAATACCCCCATCATCTGAATTCCCTATATGGGAAGAACTGTCATCCTCAACATTGATGGTAGGCTCGTGGGGAAGATCTTGAGGGACAACAGCGGTCGGAGAAGAAGGGGATGAGTGAATAGAAGGATCTCCCAGAAATGTGGGCGCAACTGATGGTTGCAAAGGACCAGCTATGTCAGGTGCATGGTAGACCTATTGTCGAGTAGAGGAATACTTTCGACAGCATGGTCCAAACTTAGATCCGGACCGGTATACCCTAGCTCCTTGACCTGACTAAGGCAATATGTGAAGCTGTGAATCAAGTAATCTAAAGCCCTAGAGGTTAGGCGATCAAGAAACTCTGGAGATTGCAAGAATTTTGCCTTCTGTTGGGCCCACTCAGCTCGGCCCACAAGAACCCCCACAGCATGACCTTCAGCTCGGGAAATAGAAGCCTCTTCAATAACCTTCAACATCTAGTTCTCCATGATGTTCCTATCTCATTCCACTTTGGTTAGTTTTTCCTCCAGGGAAGCATGTTTACCCCTGGCTATCTAGAGATCTACTTTCAACTTGCCAGTGTGAGCTTGAGAGCACTGCAACCGCTGCTGCAGGTCTTCATTCTATTGCATGAGCTCTTCTTTCTTTGATGAAGGTAATCCTGACCACAAATCGGCCATCAAAGAGCTCAGATACAATATGGCCTAAAGAAAAAGGAGGTTAGGAAAATTTTCAACCCTTGGAATAAATGAGATGAATTAAGAAGTGAACATTACCTTGGAGGCATGATCTGCAAGATTACCCACCCTGGCGTCATAATCCATAGACCTTAAGATACGTTGATCCACAGAGTTGGGTACGCCTTGGAGCTACTTAGGGCAGAGTTTCCCATCCCGTGTCTCCAATACCGAGCTGCTGGTAAAGAATGAGGCATTTAGAGAAGCAGAGGCATTGAGATAGGGACGTTGAGATGGACCTGAGCTACCACCACCTGTAGAGGCTAGACGCTTTCCTCGACTCTGGGAGGAGATAGGTACAACAGCTACAGCAGGAGGTGGAAAAGTAGATGGGGGTAGTTAAGAAACTGAGGATGAAGCTCGGGCTGCTGGCACACATCGCTGATCCAGAGGTGTGCTAGTTAGGGGGACTCGGGCCTGACCTTCAGGCTGACCTGATTATCCAACAGCTTTTCGAGCCTGGTAAACTACTAGTATGCGAGACTCCATCAATTAATCTGAAAAAGAGTTATACAGTAAGTATATGGCAAATGTGAAATCACAATAATTAGTTGAACAAGAAGGTACCTATAGGCTGAGAAAATGGAATAGCTTTGGGGCTTAGTTGAAAATGGTAGAGTAAAGATCAGGAATTAGCTAATAATCCTTACATGGTAGAGGTTGTGGTTTAATTAGCGAGCTAATGCTTAGATGACCGAGTCCAGCTCAGGCACGCGACCTTGATGAGGTAAGTCGGTAATCCAATTGGTAGGAAAATTCCATGGGTCAAGGGAGTAAATATAAAAGTATATTTTCTTCCACTCCTTAAAAGAGTTGAGTTTCCCCTCCAGAAATTTATCTGCTCCCCGGGAGGTAAAATAAAAAAAGTCTGGCTTAGCGGTTTTATCATGAAAAAAGGTCCGCCATAGCTTGTGGTTTGGCTCATATCCAAAGTAGCTAACTACCATCCAGAAACCAACCATAAATCGAAAGGAATTAGAAACAAGCTACATCAGGAAAATACCGAAGCTCTTAGAGATATGGCAAAATAGGTCGAGTATGAAAAACCTCAGGCCTACCTCTAGTTGGTCTATAAAGAAAGCCACATAACTAGGAGGTGGGTTATGAGGTCTATCGTGAGGGCCTGGAAGGACTATCTACGTTCTCCTTATGGTTTGCTAGGATTATCTTAGAGAGGGTGGCGATGCGAGTCATGTAAGCAGGGTGATTAGCCGAATTAGCCATCCTACCTTCAGAAAGGTGATGGGTTGATAATTCAAGTACTAGTTCACGAACAGAAACTTTGAGAGGAAGAAAATAGGGAATAAATGACAGGGGGTCTGGAGATTTAGGAGAGGTAGACATAAAAAAATAAACCAAGCATATATAAAAAAGGAGGAAATAAATGAATAGCAAGAGTCAGAAGACTTACTTGGCTTGTTGAAGGAAGAAAAGAAAGGAGTTGCCGGAAGAATACAAGAGAAGGATCACTAGAGAGCAAATTTGTAGAAAAGAAAAAAAGGGAAAAAAGAGAAAGAGGAAGACCCTTTTGTAAGGAGAAGATGACACTCGAACAGGTAGAGGAGGCTATAGCTATGGATGACGAGATGGAGACACATGTATGATTGGATGAGAATAGTCAGTTGAACAGACTAAGGAATTAAAGTCTTAGTAATGGCGTGAAATCCCAAGGGGTAGAATTTGAAAAGAGATGCCTACGTCAGCCCTAATAATTAAGATATTTTTTTTACTCTGCCTGTCCTACAAAGGTTGCAGGTCAGGCAGGGGACTAACTGATGTGGTATATGTCAAGACGGACCTACATAGCTCGGATCATGAATAAAAAACTAATGTGATGTAGGTCAGGTCGAGTTATGGGGAATGAGTTAATGTGAAGTAGGTTAGGTCGGGATGAAGGGTTTAAGGTGTGGATTGATAGAAAACTCTCATCTATGGTAAGGGAGTTAAGTGAACAGATGTGTTAACTCAGTATACAGGCTATGAGAGTGGCATGACCTCTTAAGCATTTTGTAGGTGTATATAATATCAAGAAGCTTATCGACCTCCAGGTCGTGCAGGTTCACACAAAAAATTAAGATGAAATGGTTATGGTTAGAAAAGGACATGGAATCTTTTTAGGATAAATCAGAAAATATGAATACGTGTGCAGTAATCTGTTACAACAAATTGAGGTTTGAAATCTCTTTTGCCCTTATTTAGCATCTATAAATAAGGGAATTCATGGCATATTACAAGTTACACTTTTTATATCTAAAATACATATATATTTGTCTGTTTTTCATCTTTTTCAAGAGAATATCCACTGATTTGAGTATTAGAGTTCGTATGTTGGGTCACACTAGCGTCTTGTGCAGGTGATCCAACCGGGGGAGAAGAGCAAAAGCAGTAGATTGGTACTTAGGGTGCACTTTATCTAAAATTTAAAGTTGAGCAAATGAAAAAATACTACATAATATCCCTTGTTTTTCTTGTCCTTTCTTTACTACAAACCTGAAGATTGTCCATCGATAGTCCATTGATGTGAACCATGCAACATAGTTGAAGCAAACTCACTGGTTCACCCCAAATCTAATGGATCGAGGATATGAATTCAGATAGAAGTTGGCTTGCTTAGGGTAACATTTTGATAGTGTCAAAGCTCAAGCCGCTTGTTAAAGATGTTTGGAAAACAACTAAGATTGTCTCTTGGAACTTATACCTTTTCAGCATACAGAAATTGTATACATAAATTGGATTTAACCACTGGTTTTTTGTTGTACCCTTCTGGTTATTCCTTATTAGGCACTTGCCAATACAATTAGACCTAACCCTCTATTAGTTGGATTTCAATTTGGAGCCTTCTAAATTCCTAAAGCAGTTGCATAAAGTCACCATGTGGTCTAAATATTGAAGGCCAGAAGGATGAAAATCAGACAACATATGCTAATTCTTGAGGCCCCTTTTTTTTCTGTTAACAATTTTAGCAAGTAAA
>CM033109.1:20229939-20276051 GCA_019321725.1 Paulownia fortunei | reverse complement strand
GGAAAGAAATTTTTTTTATGGCTAACACCTAATAGGTATTTACTGGCCAGACAATTATGTCAAACTTAGATGTTTGGGATATAATTGGGAATAAATGATATAGTATTGAGATTAAGTATGCTCTTATATTGTATGAGGGATTAGAGATATTTTGATTGGTGTAGTAAAGAAGTTTGGGATATAACGAGATGTTTTGTCCTTATATTTTTTTGAGAAATTGAGTTGTTATATATCCTTAACCGGTGTATGTTATTAAACTTTTGTTAAAATGCTCATTGGTTACATGATCTACTTGCTTGTATGAAATTAGTGGTGTATAATTATGATCACAATAGACAAAGGTCCAATCTTCATGTGCGAGTAGGAGATGTAAGAAATATTAAATGGGTTAACAGGTCGCCTATGAGGACTGACCCGACCCATAAGGTTCAAAAATGAATTGATTTTTGGTGGGTGTGATTCTCTAAAAACCATGCCATAACCAATGTAAAAGGTAATTTTCCTGAAACTTCTCATTACTTATTGACAACTGTAAATAGAAAAAAAAACTCTCTCTCTCTCTCTCTATGTGAAAATAACATAAGAAAGAAAAATGAAGAGAAATAAGACTATTGTGATCAAGATTTGAAGAACACTATCTCTTGAGGATGTATTTGGATTGTGGATCAAAACCTCTTCCGTATGTGATTGAGTGTGGACGAAAGTGAGACTTCAAAGATATGAGAAATATCAGTGATTCAACCATAGCAAAAGATCCGAATTGTGATAAGTTTTGTTGAACTTGTCTCGTATTTATTTTGTTTAATTTTCATGAGATATGATTTTCTATTAATGTGTAGTTTTAGCAAAACTGAGCAATATTTCTCTATTGGACCATATATACTTCACATAAGTCAGCATACGCCTCAAGGTAATATTTCTATATTAGACCATCGGTATCGGCATCAAGTTTGATTCTAAGTAAAGAAAAAGAGGTGAACAAATTTAACATAATCTAATATTGAGAATTTTATATGAGCACCTTAAACTTAAACAAAAGTTTTTCTGAGACAATTGCATATTTAAATGTATCCGGGAGTTCAATAATTATAATGATCAATCCGGAAAATTTATATATATATATTAATAAAAAAATCCGAACTTTTTCCAATGAAGCAATTCAATATTGTGCAATAATAAATAAAATCCCATATGAATAAGAAAAGAACTATTGTAAAAATATAATTTCTCACAAAACAAATAGGACATGAAACATGTGAATTATTGCACTGAAAAAACAAAACTATGGAAAAAGTTATTCAAATCCTAAGCATTTCAAAATATTCCCTGGAAATGCGAAGTGTGTTTGAGGAGAAAAAATAGTTGTTGATTAGTTGGATGTAAATAAGATTTAGAGTTCACAATTACTTAGTCAATGCCTTTCAAACAATGTACTATTAACTTTTGAGTTCAATTGATATTTGACACTTTTTCGTTTCTTACCTCATTGGATAGAATTATGGTCTGTTATGTTCTTTTGGCTAGATATTTCTAGTAATCTCTAGAATTTTGATTCTTTTATTTACGATGGAAAGATATGTGACAAGCCATTGTTTATTGTATTTAATGTGGAAATAGGTCAAGAGGAAAACTGCATCCAACAATTAAAGGTTGGGGAAAGTGTACTTATAATCCCCAGCTTTCGGCCTCGCACAATTTTTGTCCCAATATCTCAATTTATTCCCGTTAAATATATCTTTATTGCAATTTATGTCCCATAGTCAAAAAAAATTATGTGCTTAATTGTTTTGGTCGATTGGGAGGAAAAATAAAACAGTAAGGATGATTTTGGAAGGAAAACCTAAGCCAGTCCTCTATTAAGAGAAGCAAGAGAACATCACAATTTACTATGTCTGAAGACCCATTCATATAGATGAAATATCTCAATGTCTCACGACTTGTGGCCAACAACAGATACGAGTCCACCTTATGGCCATTTAATGCTTAGTAATGATCACAGTTTGTCTACGTTTAACACATCCCACAACTCTTGACCAACGGACTAAATGTGGTAGGTATCAAAATGCCATTACTTATGATAGAAAACATGAATGGTTGAGGATTCATATTTTGTCCATTCTCTGTTGATATCAAAACTTTCAGTTTTTAATTTCGAAAATGCTTTTTCAAGTGAGGGAAACAGACGGTTTATATGGAAGCTCTCATCCAGCTTTGTCTTGTTTCTTTAATATTTTTATCCTGATAATCACAAACACATATCATAAGAAAAGTATTAAATAAACACAACATGCATTATATACATACTGAAAAAATAAGGATGATGATGATCTTTTCCTCTTGAGCTACAGTGGATCATAATTAATCTAAGAGTGATAATTAAAGTGAAAATAGAGTATATATATTACACATATATTTCCCATGCATACACTTCCCATGCATATATGAGCCGTCATTCTTCGCTTTACTCCAATATTGTCTCCTTCTTTTTGTAATGTCCGTCAAATCAAAAAGAAAATCTCACCAACATATTCTACTCTCGTTACATTTCAAGACAAAAATTAGAGAATGGTGAGACTTATAGGCCTTATTTTAATTAAAATGCAAAAACTAATCAAAGCATAAAAATAAACCAATTATATTAGTTTAGGTTCCATGATCATTTAATATGCTAATCATTCAATCATTGTTTGATAATGAAAAACACATAAATTTATCGATTATGTTTTTTGCCTTCTCATTTAAATTTAAGATTAGAATATGATTTTTCATAAAAAAATTAACATTTCATTTCGAAGTCGAAGAACTCTAA
The DNA here is from genome assembly GCA_019321725.1 of Paulownia fortunei. Lineage (NCBI taxonomy): Eukaryota > Viridiplantae > Streptophyta > Magnoliopsida > Lamiales > Paulowniaceae > Paulownia > Paulownia fortunei. The sequence continues at coordinate 20,273,242 of CM033109.1, read as the reverse complement.
TCGCTCAACCCATTACAAGAAAAATGAGATGGGACAACTGCCCAAGATTGCTACGCCTAGAACACTCTTATCCTTGTTGGGCTGATTGCAACACAAGCTAGTGCCCATCGTGGGTGGCTATTGACCATCGCTTGGATTGACCGATAGCCCACCCGACCTCACTCATTGGATGGTAGTCGGGTTGTAGGCTACTTGTGCAACTCATATGCATACCATTTTTTGATTTTTTCATTTAATACAAAAAACTACATTTAATTCCTAACAAAGAAAAGATTTTTTACCACATAAACAATGATCAAACTCAATTTTCTTGTATTAAATGTAATTATGTTAAGTATTAAAAATTCACATAATCCAGTTTTAAAAAAAACATTGCGTTTCTATCTATAATTATAATTTTTGACCTAATAATAAGCAGCTAATCCTAACAAAAGTCATGTCAACCCTAAAAAAACATATATTAATCCAATGTCACCTCAGTAAATCACAAATCCATCTAGATGCACTCAAGAATTTCCCTTGAGCACTTTAATTCACGCGACGCTCCAAAGAATGTATGCATGTGTCAATCACACATCTTTTAGTCAAACTTTTTTCTGCATATATATGCAATGCATCTTCAAGTGAAATCTTCTAGTGACGATGTGGACAGACACCTTTTTTAATGTTTTGTATTAGTTTACTGTCACATTCTTAGAAGAAAAATTTGTGCACTCCTACGTTGTGTTCAAGACGTCCAAGCCCTTGGAATTGCTAACATATTCCCAGACCAGATAAAAAAGGAGGATAGTGAAATTGGTAAAATTGGGTTCGCACAGACTTTGGGATACGTGGCGCAACAAAATTTAAAATTTTTTAAAATATGGAATCATTTTCCATTGCTATTGCTATTGGATCGATTATGTGTAATTTAACTCTTATGCAAGAAGGTTTAGGTTTTTACCTACAAAATTTCAGATGAGTGGAGACAGACTTTGAAAGATCCAAATCATTCTTTAACTCTTGCTTCGAAATAGGGAGTTGTTGATAGGACCATGAACTCGACCTAATAGTTTGAATTCATATGAATTCTAAACTCCTTGTGGGAAATAGTTTAGCTAAGAGTTCCAAGTGTATTTCCTCTAGGTTTATCCACACTTTGAATACACACATTCATTTAAACCAATACTAGTAGGTTTAAATCGATACTTCCTACATCAAGGTTATTTTTTAGGTTTATGAAACAATGATACAAACAATTTGTTCATATTCCTTTAAAAGACTAGAACCAAAGGAACACAGGAATCAAGTGTCCAAGGGGATGATTTTTCAGCTGACTTTTGGAGGCTGGAAATTGATTTTTCTTATCGCAAAATCTGCTCTAAAAACTCTATGTGAAGGCTAGATTTTGCTAGATAGTTTTTTTCGTAAAAAATCCTTGCAAAAACCAGCCACTACGAGGGTGTTTTTCGAGCAGATTTGTAGCTGGAAAAACAACGTTTTCTTGCTGAAAGTTTCTGCCAAAAACCGCCCATAAGGCGCTCGAGAGGGGAACTGAATTTTGCTAAATGTGTTGCTAGAAGTCATTCTAAAATTTGGCCTCTTTGGATTCTTTAAAGCCCTCACAATCCCATCTCTGTGGACTCTCAATCCTTGTCAGATTCCTTCTCTTAAGGTAATATTCTTGTGTATATTAGTATATACAATAATTTCTATTTGTACACAATAATTTTTATTTTTTAACTAAAAAAAAAATTCTCAAGTTAGTATATTAGACTCATCCAACTACCTTACTCGCTTAATAATTGAATTTTTTCATCATCCAATTCCTAATGTGCCTTGATCCCATCAAATCTATACCCAATGGACCTAGGCCTCAAATAAATTAAGCCCATTTAATTAATTTAGTTGGTTAAATTAATTAATTCTTTATAAGAATTAATTAAAGCCCACTAAATTATAATTAATTTTTCCAGTTCGGCTTCCCCTAATCTCTTTGGGTTGAATAATTAATCTCATCAATTAATCAAATTAATCAAATATTTGAATAATTAAAAATATAAATTAATTAATCATATTAATTAATTTAATTAATTCAACAATTGGATTATTTCTCATAGTCAGAAATGGATTTGTCCAAATATGTATATGACTCCTAGGTTCACAAATAAGTTAATAGTATGCTCACAACTCTTGTAACTTAATTGAATCCTCTTAATTTAGCCCCTCATTCTAAGATCCCACCAATCATGGTTTGCTTTTAGCAATATGGCATAAAAACGAGATATATGTGAAGGGCAAACCTTTTGAATTATGAGTACCATATAAGTAAGGTCATTCCGTCAACTAATTGCCTGATTGGGCCTAAGGTATGGATACTTAGTCGAAATCTAAATAACCCAATAGGTATATGTACATTCCTAGTTATATAGCTTAACAATGACATTAGAAAATTCTTTTCTAATTTTCTTTCAACTTTAACGAAGGACTTTCAAGTCAAGGACCATGAAAAAATAAGTGATTCCTGTATTCATCCAAATAGATGAAGAATCCTTTATTGGTAACTTATTAACTTCTGTACAGAGTTAAACTGCACCCCAAATATTGCCTTTGTGATTATTCTGTAATTGGAGAGTAAATTAACACAACCAAGTATGCACAATATTAATAGTACCTCAAATCTAAGAACTACATGCACTACCATAATATAGAAATTCCATATTCGATAATATTCTTTCAAGTGTGGTTGTTTAATATCCCACATACACGTACTAGTATCTCTATACTAATGTATTGGAAATTGGATTGAATTTTTGGACCCTTGACTCAATTATCATTCATATTTGAGTTGGTTATTAAGTTCACAATCCAGGTGAAATTGAATTTTCTAATGGGACTTGAATTTTTCCTTGTATAGCAAGAAATTTATATCATATATATATATATATCAAATTTTTACCCTAATAGAACAAGTCAATCAATGTATTCTCTCAAAACTATCTCCTTATTATTCTCTTCCTATTTTCTCTTTATATCTTTCCTTAGAGCATCATCATAAACTCCCATGATTTGAAGTGCGTAATTGAATGGGTAGCTTTATTAGTTATCTACATCAATGAGAAAGATATGCTCGTGGTTGATTCAAGTTTGGAGCTTGAAGACATGTTGGTAGTTCAATCCAAAAGAAAGTTTGTAAACAAGTTGGGTCAAGGATTCATTGATCGATAACTCAATTGCATATAGTAATATATATATATATATATGAATATGTGATTCATATCATTTCTTATTTGCTTTCAGTGGTATCAGAGCTTATAGGACTCGTTCTTGTCTTATGTTTGATTAAATGATATGAATATTATTTCATGCCTAAATAAGAAAAAGAAGGGAAAAAATATTTTCTTTTAAAACAAAAAAATTTTCCACGAGTTTTTTCACCATATATAGATCTTAATGTGTAGATCATATGCTTAAAGTTTGATGAAAAAATGAATGAGTAATTTGAGATAAATTTTGATTCAAAATTTGAGACCCAGCTGAAAAAAAATTCAACTTGCTTTTGTTGCAAAAATTTTATGCTATGTTGAAAAGAAGTTTGAAAGGATAAAATATTTATAAAAATTGGACTTAAAATGAATAAACTATGATTTTTTACAGTTTTTAATTAAGAATTTATTATCTCGCCAGATAATTGCGATAATCAACTGAATTTTGGCCCGCCGGCGGCGGAGAAATTGTGGGATAGTGATGTGGTGGTTCCTATGAATTGGTGCACAATTGGGGCCTTGATGAGTGACTGATTTTGATACTAATTTTTGTTAGTTAATTTATTTGACCCATTAAAAAATTAATTTGGCCCTTTGCATTATTTACAATGAAAACTAGTTGCAAAATACTTTTGTGCACTAGAATGTGTCCAGAATATTTTTATGTGATATTCTATATGAGTTGGATACTTTATTAATTGCATTTGTAATATAATTATTTTGTAAAGTAATTTAAATTTACTTGATACAAAATAAATTGATTTAAATTTAGAATGAATGAACATTGACATTTGAGTGCTTATGTAAATTGAGTATTTATTGCTTTATTATTATGAAAAATAATTTACAACATGTTAATTTGGTATCCCTATTTTTATTTTTGATTAGATTAATGTAGTAGCCGTTGAATTAATGTATTGTTTTTTAATTTTCAAGGCATATATTTTTTGTGTCATTTATAGGAGGCCATGTACTATCAATTATGTGGAGATATTTTTTTCTTTAACACCATTGGCCAAACTATCTCACTATAATGTATCATATGTAAATGTAGCCCATATGAAGCTAAACTTTATTATTTATATTGCATATTTGGTATTTTATTCATGATTAATAATTTTTTACTATGCCTTTTGATGAGTAGATTTTATACCCTTTAATTGAGTATTATTTGCTTAATTTTTTGATTAGTTTTTGAGTGTGTATGTTACTTTTTATGTATTTAATTTGAAATATTGTAGGTAATAGTAAAATGAGAATAAAATGGAAAGAAACATAAAACTTGGTTAAAATTTAGAATAATCCATTTTTTTGTGCTATTGAGGGTAGTGTTCGTATTTTAATCATAACTCTTTGCTCTAATATCATTTTGACTTATTTTTTAAACCATTAAAAACCAAGAGATATGTTTATAATTTCTATGTTTATCACAAAATTCATGTCCTTTGATTTAAATGAGAAAAATATGGTTAAAGAGTCTACTCTTGACCGAAACATTCTTGTTTGATACAACTGAGTATTTCAAGCATAACGCTTTTCACAGATTTCATATTGAATTTATTCAAGTACCTATCGAAAGACAAGACATAGAGATACAATTCATATGAAGATATCAAAAGCCAATTTAGCTTAAAAAGTGGTGAAAAATCAGTTGAAAGAGGCTACAAGCATAGTAGAAACTGATTTTGGACAACAAGAGCAACGCCTAGGCACTGTAATGACTATATAGGATAGAAAGCGGCTAGGTGCTACCCTCACTGGACTGCAGTGCCTAGACATTGTAAATTGGCACCTAGACATTACTTGGCGGGCAAATAAGGGCAAAGAAGCCAAGAAGAAAGAAGGAAGAAGAGAAGAAGAGAAGAAGAAGAAGATGAGACTTTTCTTCTAAAAGTTGAGAAGAAGACATCTAGAAGGGAATGATACTCTATTTATTATTTTAGTTTAGGTAGACTTAGTTTGTAATCATAAACATCCATTTTTGTTTATTCAAATAAAATTAGAGTTAACATAATTTCGGTATTTAATAATTTAATAGTTGTCATGAGAACGATACTCAACTCATTATTTTATTACTTGTTAACGACAACGTACACTTACATTTATAAGATCCGCAACAAGTTTTTGGCATTGATGATGTGAATTGTTTTGTTTTGTTAATATCGATATCAAGTAATTCTGATTTTAATTTGAATTTATTTTGTATATATTTTTTCTTTATTTTTATTTTTCTTTTATCATTTGAGTGTGCCCTTGTTTATAATCACAGGTATTTTTTTGTGTGTGTGATATGAGCAGAAAATGATAGATGAGATGGTATATAATTCATACTACTGGCCGAGTGAATATGACATGGCAAAACAAACTTCAACTCAGGCCTTTGGGATTAATCAAAAAGATACCATTACTACGTTGACTGCTCAGGTTGAAATCCTTTCTAAACAAATGGAGAAATTTGTTGCAGCAAATACTATTCATTCACCATTTAACGCATGTGAGTCAAATGGCGGTTTTCATGCAAGAACACAATATCAAAAGAGCAATCAATTTGCACCGCCATACATCGAGCATGCTGAATATGGGTAAAATTACAACTAGCTGCAAAATTATCCTTTCTCCAACACTTATCAAGGAAGCCACAACTGATGTCTAAAATCTATCATCACAACTTCAAAACTCGGAGATCTAAAATTGTGAGATGGGACAACTGCCCAAGAGTATGTATTGGAGGATTATGAGTTAGTAGATTGCTTATTAAATTATTTTATGGTAGAAAATAAAGGTGTATTTGAGGATATTGACAAATCTATTATCTTTATAGATTTTATCATCCCTAACATTGAAAAGCATAGAAACATCTTTCTCACACAATGACAACTATTCTTGGTCATCGGGCATGCACTCAATAATATACAAAGGACACTTGATCCCATGTCGGATTATACTCAATATACTTATCTTTGGGGATCACCAACACTTTTGGATCATACAAAGGCATGACATGAGAAACACTTATTCTTGGACCCCGGTTGAGCAAACTAGAAGTCCGGCTGAAGACTATAAATTAAGCGTTTCTTGAGAGGAAACCCAAGTATTTTACATTTTTTTATTTTTCTTATTTAGTTGTTTAATATTTATTTTTTCTTTTAGTTTGATGAATTTTTGTTTGTTTTTATTTCAGGATCCAACTCAAGTTTGGGAGAGGATTGGTAAAATAAAGAGTGATATGCTACCAACTAATGAATGAACATTCATCAATGTTCTTGAAGAGAACGATGATAAAGTTAATGAGAACTAGCAGTACTATCATTTAGGGAAGTCTTCTAAACCTTATCTTGCTTTATTTAACATTGAGGATATTGTTAATTCTAAGTTTGGGGGTGGATGTATGTGATTCATTTGACTTTGTTTGTTTATAGCTTTTGGAAATTGATGAATGTTGTGGTTATGTATGTGCTTGACTCTTGTGGCAATTTTTACCTTTCTTGTAATCATTTGGCATATTGAGCACATAGCCTTGAATATTTGGATTTTCTGTTTACCTAGAAAAAGTTTATGTGAAGTCGATTTTTTTGTTTTTGCGATCTCATATAATTCTAGAACTTGTTTGATTATCACTCGAAGCAAAATCTTAAACTACATAACATTTGGAAAGTGATTTAGGCCATTTTTGGACCGTTTGAGCCTTTCAAACCCCTTGTTTACACTGCATAATCTCTAGTGTACCCCATTGAGCCTGTTAAACCATTTTTTTTATCACCCTACAAAAATTAACCTTAGCCAAAGAATTGATTCTTTTTTATCTTACATATTACACCACACTCAGTTCATTGGTATTCTAGTAACATCATTTTGAGCATTGAAAGTGGTTTAAAAAAATGGTAAAGAGAGAAGACGATTTGTACAAAACTCCCAAAAAAAATGTGTCAAGAAATATGAGAAAATAGTGCAGCACCCATTGTTCATAAAAACAAATAAGTTTGAGGGTGTAGCACTTCAAAAAAAAATGAATAAAGGGAGTTTAATGAATAAAGTGATGTGACAAATTAAAAAAAGAAAGGTTTGTGAAGGTGTGAGACGAAAATATGGTGGTGCTCATTAACTAGGTTCTAGAATAGTTGTGTGCTATGAGTAATTTGAGCCACTATATTGTCTTTTATCCTACCATTACCTTAGTCATATGTTACAAGCTTTCAAAGTCCTAATGATCCTTCATGTTGTGTTAGTCTATATTAGTGGAGAATGACATGAAAAACAAGCATATGGAATTCTAAAACACATAAATAAGAGATTAATAATTTTGTTGTGAGTTTGCATAAACCAATTCGAGTAACAAAAATTTAAGTGTAAGAGGCTACACACACACATACACTTAAAGAATTTAAAGATGAGTGAATTTGGCACTTGAGTTGAAATTGTGCATTTTGATGATATTTTGAAATTTTCTTGAGTCGTAAACTCACAACATTTTTTGAAGCTCATTTGGTTAGTAGGTTTAATTATCACTTATTATTCTACTTATTTTATTTCTTTCCTTTGCTCGAGGACTACAAAATGTTAAGTTTTGGAGTATTTGATGAGTGAATTTTATACCCATTAATTGTGTACTATTTGTTTAACTTTTTGATTAGTTTTTTAGTATTTATTTATTTTTAATGTATTTAATTTGAAATATTGTAGGTAATAGAAAAATGAGAAGAAATGGAAAGAAACATAAAACTTGGTTAAAATTCAGAATAATCTATTTTTTAGTGCTATTGAGGGCAGTGTTCGTATTTCAATCATAACTCTTTGCTTAAATATCATTTTGACTTGTTTTATTAACCATTGGAAAGCTAAGAGAAAGGTCTATAATTATATGCTTATCACAAAATTCATTTTATTTTATTTCAATGAGAAAAATCTAGTTAAAGAGTCTATATTTGACCAAAACTTTCTAGTTTGACACATTTGAGTATTTCAATCATAACTCCTTCCACAGATTTCATATTGAGTTTATTCAGTGCTTATCAAAAGGCAAGACATAGATATACAATTTATATGAAGACATCAAAAGCCAATTTAGCATAAAAAGTGGTGAAAAATCAGTTGTGCAGTAGAAAATGATCTTGGACAGCAAGAGTAGTGCCTATGCGCTGCAATGACTGTGTAGGGCAGAATGTGCAGTGTCTAGGCATTGGAAACCAGCACCTAGGAACTGCCCTCACTGGACTGCAGTGCCCAGGTGTTGCCTGACGGGCAAGTAAGGGAAAAATGGTATATTTTGCCCTCTTTAGGGCATCTCACATCAAGTTTAAGTATTCCAATAGCTTCCAAATCAGATTTTTAGAGAGGAGAGAGAGAGAGAGAAGAGAAAATAAGCCAAGAAGAAAGAAAAGAATAAACGAATAAAAGAAGAAAAAGAAGAGAGGAGAGTTTTCTTCCAAGAATTGAAAATAAGAAATCTACAAGGGAAGAAACTCATCCTACTTCCAAGTTTTATTTTATTTTCCTCTTTCTCTCATTAATTATGTGTATGAATATTGTTCATTTATCTTTCATTTTTACCATTATGAACTAATTTATTTTTCTAGGATTGTGATGTAAACTAATTATGATGTTTTGAATATTTGTATCAATTCAATTCTTGATTTATTTTTCAAGTTGAATTTTCTTCATTGTTCTTAATGATTTCAATTACTTGACCACTAATTGAATGTTTTGCTAATCATATTGTCCCGAGAAGTGATATGTGTATCTAGTTCTACGTGTAGAAAACTATAAATTGCATGTGAGATAGAAATATACTTATATGGTTTGTGTAGTCCTATTTGAGATCCATAGAATCTAATGAATTGTAGATTGTTGTAATTCAAATAGGAATATAGTGGGTTAACAATTGATGATATTTTATTAGACCTTGGGAGAGGCTAGTGGATAATTTAGGATTTTCAACTATCACTTGAAAATTAAATTGAGATTGAGGAGATAAATTATTTAATTCGGATTAATTATGTAAAATCATAACTCTAGGCTTTTAAGTTTTTGAATTTTGTCATTAGTTGACTTTGATTATTAGTTAGTTTAGGTACACTTAGTTTATAATTATAAATACCTATTTTTGTTTATTGAAATAAAATTAGAGTTAACATAATTTCGGTACTTAATAATTCAATAGTTCTCGTGGAAACAATACTCTACTCATCATTTTATTATTTGTTAATGACAATGTACACTTGCATTTATAAAATTCGCAACACCTTTAACTTAGTGGAAGATGAATATTAGCTTGAGTTGTGATTTTTTGGATTTCACTGAGTATAAAGAAATAACAAAGTAGTTACTAGAATCTAAAATAAAATATTGGACCATATCTATATTTTGTGCAATTAATTTAGAAATTTTTGACCAACTTACCCATTTAACCTTTTAAACTAATTGAGCATGAAAACAGACAATTTGTCCAATATTGTTGCGACTCAGACATTGATAATATGGCAGTAGACCAAGAGTAAAACTTGTGTTTTCATTGTTTAAGCTGCAAATACAAGATTTTAAGTTGCTCAATATTATCGCGACTTAGTTGCTAACAATATACTAGTAGATCAAGTAAAAGTTTGCATTTTAATTTGATTAAGCTACAAACACAAGGATTGAATCAAAAAGTTTAGGCTTTATTTTGTGATATAAGCTTGCTCACAAGTAAAAGTTCAAGTTATCCTCAAGTCACTTTTTGAGTTGACTTATAAATATCTATGATGTATTTTTTACAATAATCACCTAAGTTGAGGTTTTTTGTTAAAAGTTGAAAAATACATAAATAGTTGCACTCGTCACTCATGCTACCAATATAAACCAAATAGGGTAATATTAGAACAAGCAAAGCGTAGCTTGATAAGAGCAAAAAGTTGAACTAAAACAACAAATTGATCCAACAAAGTGACAAAATCGTATCACATTAGTGATAGAGGCAACTAAGTTTCAACAAATGTAAATTGCTATAAATGAGATTAGTTACTTCACTCGTACTTGTATCAAACTGAAGTTTGACTATTTGTAAACTCACTCATTTTTTTGCTAATGTTCCCAAATCTCTCCTTAGATGGATAGTAGATGTTAGTATAAAGTAGATATGGTTGAAAATTGAGCAAACACGTATACTGTATTAGAGTTGTGTAGTAATATTTTTTTAAATAACACTCAAAATAAGGCATTATGAGTTCGAAGTACCATCTCAAGTTCAGCAAAGGGCATGAGCTACTTTTTATATTCAATAGTTAGTGTGAGCTATTCTTTAGAAAGGTGCAAAAGGCAGAGGTGCAAAAGGTACTAGATTCGATATTATTTAATTAGACTGAATGTACTTATAAGATATTGGTTAAGGGAGTAGATTTGTCCATATTTCATGTAAGAGGCCTTTACGATATATGCCATTTTTCTTTGTGATGCGATTGGTATAAGATAGTATTTCTTGTACTTCTTCCCTGGATATTATTTTTTAAAAAAATTATATTATGGCATGCGAGATTATGAAGATGACTGTATCAACTGGAAGATGCTTTATTAGCTAACCTGCTAAGGTCATCCTCTCTCTACATAATTTTTTCTAGTGGAAAATGCATGCTAGAAGAAAGAAAAAGGGTCACTTATCCTCTAGAACTAGTCCACTAAGACGAGTGTAGATTTAAGAGTGAGAGACACTAAATAGTGCATTTTATTTTATATTTTTAACTATTGGCTATATAAATTAGTGCGTTTCCAATCTCACTAGTTAGAAGCGCTAAATTATTTCAAGTGATTCTTAACAAAGGTTGAAAACTATAGAGAAATGAACATTGAGGTTCTATGTACTGACAAAAAGTGAGAATATCTTGTCTAATTAGTTTGGACATACAAATGAAGAAAATAAAGTTGCACGTTGAATAATAATACTAAATACTTTGTAGCTAAACGAGCTTGCGAAGAAGGAAAAACCAATGCTTCAAAATGACTAGATATATAATGGTGCAAATTGATCATATATCTCAATTAGGATGATGCAATGATTGCAGCCTATATTATGAAAAATGTTCTCCGACCTCATATGAATTTTAACATGCCAACAAGCTCGAATTAGAGGGTTTGTTCCTATGTAAGTCTAAGAAGATGTGTTCTCAAAAATGATGAACGCCTTGATAGAAATGATGTCATACTATATAAATTAATTTAATTTAAATCTTGCAAAAACTTACCTTTAGTTGGCATTACTCTAGTTGTGTATATCATCTTTCCACCTTTAGTGTGAGAGATCTTGAGTTCAATGATATAATTTATAAGTCCATTATCCTCAAGTCCAAATTCTTGAAGTACATTAAATTTGCTTAATGTTATTATTTGAAAAACAAATTTAGAGTTACATTTAAATTTGCTTAGAGTATTCCATCAAACATGAAATATGAATTTAATATCTCATATTCCTTTGAATAATCAGAAAAGCCTAAAATCATCACAAAGAACTAATAAGCACTACTTTTCTTTAAACTTAAAAGTCATAGACAACTCTATGGGTTCATTTTTTTATTCTTCCCCTCACATAATTTTTGGTCCAAATAATAAAATGAGAGTAAATGGCTCAAATGGAAGGATTTGCCATAATATATGTGGAATAGTATTCGTCCAAACCAAAGCCTAAGAACAAAATTAACTTAGAACCAGATAAAAAAATAAAAATTGTTCAGCATCAATTTTATTCCAATAAATATTAGTCAAAGGAATGATTCTTTGTACTAATTTTCTGTTGTTTAGGTTTTCTTTTTAAGTTTTTGGAATTCATTTAATCCTTATCCTTGTTTGAATGCTTGTATTACTTGTGTGAATTGTAAAGTCCAACCAAGACGATTTGATGTATTCACTTTTACGTCCAAACTTAAACAAATTCATGTTTGTTTTCGATGGACAGCTGAAGAGCCAAATGATGCCCGCCATATTGCGAGGCAAATCTTCGACTGAAAGAACATAGAAAGAGGGAGAAATGAAAGTTGTTAGATCCAAATTAAAGAATTTTTTTTTTAATGCGTCATATCTCTGGAAAAAAGAATGAAATATATAGAATTTCAAAAGTTTGTATCCAAGCGCATCAAGGTCTTCTCCATATAAGAGACATTCTAAAATGCTATCACTTCTCATTATGATCTTTTTTTTTTCAAAACATAATATTTTTACGTTTTTCTTTTATAACTAGAAAAGTGTACGGTACAAAGATAATTCTAAAATTTTCATCATAAAAAAATAGTACATGTGTTCCATGGAAATCCTTTTAAACACATGTAAATACTTATAATCTCAAATGTTATATTATCCATAATCTTTAAAATTATGTGTAAATTTTTCAATGTAGGCATAAAATAAATGACTACATGGTACTTATCTTTTCAGCTGGAAAAACATTTCCAAGATAAAGAGATAATTTATTTTCTCGACTATGATTCTTCGCCTTATCCAATGATCAATATACCAGAAGACTTATTACTCTTAAAGTGTCCCTTAAAACCAAGCAACACTTAGCTTGTCAAGACCGCCCTTATAGGTTAGTTGAGTTAGCCTTTCACAAATGACGCTTGTGTTTGTATGTGTAGAAATTGTAGGAAAGCGTCAGGAAGTCTGAAGCGAAGAAAGAAAGCGCAAAAACTAAAGAAAGAAAAGAGATTTTGAGTAAAAAAAGCTTGCATTGCCTCTTGCGCTCTCAAAACTTGGATGGATACAATTGAACTCCTACCACGTATATGTACTACCACATTCTCAAACAGATGATGGACATAAATCCTAATTAATAGGGACGAAAACCACCCTAGAGTCCTCTCCAGGATATTTCTATATCTTGTACAAAACTAAATAAATCATGACAATATGTATATGTATATTTGCATTTTTTTTCAAACCTAAATCAATCACATTTGTATTTCAAAGACTAGTCAATAATACGTGCGTTGCACGTGATTCATATTATTACATTAAATTAATTATATTATTTAATAATTTATTTGAGTAAAATTAAGATATCATAAGATATTTCATAAATAAAAAAATATAAAATTAAAAAACATATTCTATAACAAAATAAAATATTCCAAAATATTTCATAAATTAATTATCAATCTATATGACATTACAACAAAGTAAGACAGTCTTCCAACTCATATTTTCTACGCGACACTTGTTTCTTAGAGATTAAATATTGAATGTTGGAATTATTTTCACATTACATGTTTGTTAGGTATCCTAACTTTGTGTTACAATGAATCCTACTTTAATATTGTGTATTCCTAATAAAAATAAAATATTACTTACTATTAATGATATAATATACTACTTAGGAAAAAATATTTGTAGTTGTACTCAAAACTTGTTTGGATACAATATTTTTAGCACACATTTGTGCTCTTGCATTTGAGATGTTTACTTTAATCAATACTTTGATTATAGATATTGAAGTTCCTCATAAAATAGTAATATATAATTGGTCATTAGAAGAAACTAAATGAGGCAAATAGATCAATATTTGGAATTGTTTGTTCTTGAGATTTTTTTATTGTCATGACAAAGCAAAGTTTAATGTGGAATTATATATATCTAAATTAAAGTGGATAACCTTCATTTTCAGTTGGCAATAGTGGTACTCTAGGTATAAAGGCATGTTTTTAGTATATTGTCCAAATACAATCTATGTATCATTTACGTTATTCATAAAGTCCTACATACCGTTCTTATACCATTACACAATCCATTTGATGGGTCTGAATTTCTCAGAATAATTATTGGATAATTTTTTCAACACCAATTTATGAGGATACAAGCCATTTGGAGTTAAAGAGTCCAAAACTGTTAGAGTAGTGCCCGACGTGCCAATTGTTCTGGTCGTTCTTATACTCTTGTGAATCATTCTTATTTATATTAATATCATTCAAATGGCAATCTTTATCTTAAATTCATCATAAGAATTAGATAAACCCCTTAGATCACCCATAGCTATAGGGTATGGTTGCGCATATGATGGTGATCGTGGAATATGCCTCTAAGGCTGTGATCTTAAAATGTTCCAAGTTAAGGATTAATGAGATGGAACATCATTGATCCCATTGAAACTTGCGCATACGATGTAAGTTCGAAAGGAGGATGCCTCGTTCCATAAGTATTGGTGTCGAGACACTAGTGCATGTATGCGGGTGCTTGTTAGAAACAAGTACACTGAACAATCCCACTTGAAAATTTTCAATTGGAAATATTCTATTGTCGGATGGGAATTTTCTCGTTACGATAGTGCAAAAATTAGTCTATGGACTTGAGGCACCATGGTAACCTTGTGCATGACATGTTGTACTTTGATATATTTCCCGATTGCATAACAATCACAAGAGGTTTATATTAGGTGTAACGTGATAATCACAAGGGGTTTATATTGGATGTAACATGATAATCACAAGGGGTTTATATTAGGTGTAACATCTTCATGTATGGAGATTAATGAGTGGCCAACAAATGATCCGTCACCTATCTAGATGAATAGGTGAATCTCCTATGTGTTCCACTGTACTTGACTCTAAAATCCTTAGACAAGGTTGGATGAAAATTAGACGTGGGGTTTTCTAATTATTCATCATTGAGTTAAGCTACTATGAATGGAAATATAGTTATTGAGTTAATAGGGTTTTGACTCAATATCCATGCCCTAGTTAGATGACGGAAGGATCGTACTTGCATGATATTCGTAATTGAAATAGGTTTGTACATTCACCTTAGACTAGGAGTCATGATGCATTGCTAGATGCTTCCCATGTCTTGTGGGTTCTTGGAATTAATGAGTTAATTTCAAGATAATTAATTAATTGGATTAATTAATCAGAACAATTAATTGTTCAACTAAGTCACAAGAGTTGTGAGCCCATGGCTAGTTTAAAGTGAACCTAAGGAGTCACACACAAAACTTGGACAAGTCCATTTCTAGCCTAGAAATTAATCCAAGTATTGGATTAAATTAATTAATGGGATTAAATTAATTCAAGTGTGGAATTAATTCAATTAATTAATTAGATTAATTGATTGGACCTAATTGGATTAGGAAGCCCAATTGGAATATTTAATTAATTGATTCGATCAATTAAGTAAGATGAGCCTAATTAATTAAATGAATTAATTTAATTGATTGGATCAATTAAAGTAGAGCCTAATTAATTACTTAGGCCTAGGCCTATTAGGTGTGGGCTTGTAAGAAGCCCATTAGAAAATTGGATTGAGAATTCAATTCCTAAAGGAAGTTGAATTGGGAATTCAATTTCTATGAGGTAATAAGGAAAAAGGAAAGTTCTTATGGGATAAGCAAACTTACCAAAAGAGTTGGAGATAAGAAATGAAGAAAAGTCCTATATAGAAAGAACTTGTGATAGTGTTGATTGACAATCTTCTTGGTTATTTTTATGAGGATTTTAATTGCAGATTTTAGTGAAAAAAAATAGTTTTCTTTCATCTCCAAAAATTCGTCCCTCCTTTCCTTTCAATTTCCAAAAGTTCACCAACCTTTTATCTAGTTTAATTCTTGATTTAATTGTTGAATTAAGAATTAAATTAAACACCTAAAACACTAATTGTTAGTGTATTCTTGTTCCAAATAAAATTATTTTGGGATAGAATTATCGAATCGAAAACTACTAGCATAGGATTCGGTTGCGAGTGGGCATCTAAGTTATGAATACCGTTAGAAGGATAACATTTGGGATCCTAGAAGCGAATCAAATTTCAATCAAAGGGGTTTTAAATTGAAGAATATGGAGATACTTTCATACAGGGATAACGATTTGAATCGTTTCAATTCCTACATCAGCCGGAGTGCAAATCAAGATAAGAGTTTTTGAAACTTTCTTACTTTAACTATCAGAAAACGCACAACTGAGTAATCACGAAAGGGTTCTAGGATTCATTTTAATTATATGTGATGTAATGTATATTTATGTTTTTGAAAAATTTTAAATTCTGTTGTGTATACGTTTCACGGAATCGCGCAAATCCAACAATGGTATCAGAGCCAAGGTTCATGCGTTTCTGATACTTTTTGATTATGTTTATTTAATATATATGATAGATTAAATATTTATATGTGTGATTGGTTTTGAATCAATTAATTTCTTTGTTTGGGATTAATATTATTAATTATTTTAAATGTTAAACGTTTTAAGAACTGAGATAAGTTAAGAAATTGGATTTCTTGATTTTCAAGAATTTCAAGATTTATGAATTCTTTAATTTCTTGATCCAAAAATTTCAAGATTTGTGAAATCTTGAATTTCTTGAAACGTGGCAAGAAATAAAAAAAAATAAAGTCAAATAAGTTGATTTATTGATCAAGAAAATTAGTTTTGTCAAGTTTTTCAAAAATTTTTGATGAAATCAAGATTTTGTCAAAAAGTTTAGGTTCTGTTTGGTTTCATTCCAGTAGTTTTGAGAAGAGAGTTCTAGGAAGTAAAATTGAAAAACGTGTATAGAATGAAAATCGATTTGTTTTGTTGGGACAAGTGATATGATGTATTTTGTAAGACAATTTCAACTTTAGATGTCTTCTCAGTATTGTTTTGTTGTAGTTAATGTATAGATGTCATATCACAATTATTTGTTGTAATTAGTGATGGTATAATAGGATAAGATTATTCAAATATTATGATGAATGACTATTATTCTGGTGGAATAAAAATACCATTTTAAAAAAATACAAGTGACAAACATGTTTTGCATTGGAATAAAGAAAATAATGTTTGAAAGAAAAGTAGGAAGAGAAAATCAATCAAAACTATACTGTTCAAACTAATAATAAAATAGTTCAAACAAACTTCGTTAGATTAAATGATCAAACTCACAATATCTATTTTTTTTTTATGAAGTGACTCCAAAAGTGATTTAACAGAAATCTCCAAAGTGAAAAGAAAATCACTAAGTCAAAAATAAGATACAATTACAAACATACTACTATGATCGTAATAACAAAAGATAAGTCAAATGATTAAAAGAAATTTTGATTTTTGTGCATATGTGAAATATAAGGGATAACATAGTTTTTGGAATATAGCCTTATAATTGATAAAGATGATGTAAAATTCATATGTTGGTGGCTTGAGAATGCAATTGTTAAAGAAATCATATATTCATCAATTGATGTAATTATATTCGTATCTTTCAAACACAGAAAAATACACTTTACTCTCAAAGTTTAAGGAGGTTTTGCAAATTTAGTTTAATAGTTCGAAAAATATCCAAATTTAGTCATAAATACACTTTAATATATAAGTTTTGCTCTATCTATTTTTCCAGAAAGTGGAATAATAAAAAATATTAAAATGACAATAGAATGTGTCCTTGAATTGGTATAAAAAGTAAATGTTATTGTTATTTTAGTTTTAATTAATCTAATTAGACTAGATACTGTGATGTATTTTTAGTTTATACAAATAAATATATTTCACAATAAACTAATTTTCATAATAAAATTAGTGTACCATATATTATTCTATTCTAATTAAATCAATTTCAATCAGAGGTTTTTTTTCAAAAAAGTGGAATAACCAAAATAATTTAATTAATTAATTAGATCAAGTTGTTGAACCTAATTGAATTAAGAATCTAATTATAATAATTAATTAATTTATTGAACCAATTAATTATGAGCCTTTAATTAATTTATAGATTAGTTCAATTTATTGATTGATCAATTAAATTGAGTCTAATTAATTAATTAGGTCTACATTCAATATGTACGATTTTGATAGAATCAAAACCCAATTAAAAATTAGATTGAAAATTCAAATCCTAATTATGAAAATAAGATAAGGATGTCAACGAAAAGTAGTAGAAATGAAAGAGGCAAATGAGTCCATATTGATGGGACTTTGGGGCCAATAAAATGCCCCAACCACACGGTTTTGATGAGAATCACTCACATTGTTTTTGTAGCCAGAAAACACACAATTTTCATCAAATTCCAGCAGATTTTGCAAAAGAAGAAAAATATTTTTCTCCCTTGATAAATTGCATAAAAACCAAGAAGAAAACACACAATTTTCATCAAATTCCATCAGATTTTGCAAAAGAGAAAAATATTTTTCTCCCTTCATAAATTGCATAAAAACCAAGAAAACACACATTTTTCATCAAATTCCAGCAGATTTTGCACAAGAGAAAAGTAGTTTTCTGCCTTCAAAAATTGCCTAATAACCATGGCCTTCGTTCGTTCCTCCTAATATCAGCCATCAACCTTCTATCATGTGATTTTTGGGTTCCGTATTCTATCATTAGTTGAATCAGGAATACAAAATCAAATATATACAAAGGAGTTTTATTAATTGTTACAAAATTTAAATCTCTAGGCATAGAACTATCAAATTGATCCGACTAACAAAAAAATAATTGCCAGTAAATATTTTTGTGTAAATACGTTTAGACGGATATATATGCGGAGTTCAAATGCGAATCGATTCATGGTTCATGGAATTCTGCACTCCCGGTTTACAATCAAAAGAATTTATATAATCAAAAGAAAAATATAATTTTTAAAATAAAATTAAAAAAGATGTTTTATTTATTGATTTTGAATAAATTAAAAGATTTATTACAAGAGAAAAATAATGACCAATCTAATTGAATTGCTAGGCATTTCTCTAACAACCAATACTTACTATAACTACATTAATAAGTTATTTGTTATTTGCAATCATTACATTATCTCTTCACATGAAAACACTTAATTGCGATGTACAATTAAGTGTCGATAGAGTAGGCTGGATGAGAATCTTCTCAATACGAGCGGAAGCTTCTTGTGTAAAGTGTAAGCCATCCCAGAAGATGTATTGGTCTGGGTTAGGGCAAACCGGTACTCCTGGGCTCCCACAAAATCGTATCACATTAGTGATAGAGGCAACTAAGTTTGAACAAATGTAAATTGCTATAAATGAGATTAGTTACTTCACTCGTACTTGTATCGAAGTGAAGTTTGACTATCTGTAAACTCACTCATTTTTTTGCTAATGTTCCCAAATCTCTCCTTAGATGGATAGTAGATGTTAGTATAAAATAGGATATGGTTGAAAATTGAGCAAACACGTATATTGTATTAGAGTTGTGTAGTAATATTTTTTTAAATAGCACTCAAAATAAGGCATTATGAGTTCGAAGTACCATCTAAAGTTCAGCAAAGGGCATGAGCTACTTTTCATAGTCAACAGTTAGTGTGAGCTATTCTTTAGAAAGGTGCAAAAGGCAAAGGTGCAAAAGGTGCTAGATTCGATATTATCTAATTAGACTGAATGTACTTATAAGATATTGGTTGAGGGAGTAGATTTATCCGTATTTCATGTAAGAGGCCTTTACGATATATGTCATTTTTCTTTGTAATGCGATTGGCATAAGATAGTATTTCTTGTACTTCTTCCGTGGATATTATTTTTTAAAAAAATTATATCATGGCATGCGAGGTTATGAAGATGACTGTATCAGCTGGAAGATGCTTTATTAGCTAACCTGCTAAGGTCATCCTCTCTCTACATAATTTTTTCTAGTGGAAAATGCATGCTAGAAGAAAGAAAAAGGGTCACTTATCCTCTAGAACTAGTCCACTAAGACGAGTGTAGATTTAAGAGTGAGAGACACTAAATAGTGCATTTTATTTTATTTTTTTAACTGTTGGCTCTATAAATTAGTGCGTTTCCAATCTCACTAGTTAGAAGCGCTAAATTATTTCAAGTGATTCTTAACAAAGGTTGAAAACTATAGAGAAATGAACATTGAGGTTCTATGTACTGACAAAAAGTGAGAATATCTTGTCTAATTAGTTTGGACATATAAATGAAGAAAATAAAGTTGCACGTTGAATAATGATACTAAATACTTTGCTGTTAAACGAGCTTGCGAAGAAAGAAGAACCAAACGCTTCAAAATGACTAGATATATGATGGTGCAAATTGATCATATATCTCAATTAGGATGATGCAATGATTGCAGCCTATATTATGAAAAATGTTCTCCAACCTTGTATGAATTTTAACATGCCAACAAGCTCGAATTAGAGGGTTTGTTCCTATGTAAGTCCAAGAAGATGTGTTCTCAAAAGTGATGAATGCCTTGATAGAAATGATGTCATACTATATAAATTAATTTAATTTAAATCTTGCAAAAACTTACCTTTAGTTGGCATTACTCTAGTTGTGTATATCATCTTTCCACCTTTAGTGTGAGAGATCTTGAGTTCAATGATCTTGAGTTCAATGATATACTTTTTTCTTAGTTTTAGCTTACCGAACTAATAACAATAAATTCAAAATACAATTAATGTTTGTTAAGAAATAAAAATAAAGAAGAATTTAGCTAAAAATATTCGGTATTTAGCTTTGCAATAATGTAATAATTATGTACATATATAATATTTTATATATAAGATTACCTTGGAATTTTTAGGGTTAAATTTATTTTACCTCCTATACTCTTAAAAATACTCTAATTATTTAATTCTACAATTTATTCAATAGGAAAATATGTAAAAATGATCAAGAAATACGTAAATATATTGTACAAAATTATTTTGTACTTAATGTAATATATAGTTTTTAATTATTTATGTTTAAATGTGATGATACAGAATGAATGTTCATACAATTTATTTTCGTCATACTTGATTATGTTGAAAAAGTTTAGGTTCTGTTTGGTTTCATTCTAGTGGTTTTGAGAAGTGAGTTCTAGGAAGTGAAATTGGAAAACGTGTATGGAATCAAAATTAATTTGTTTTGTTGGGACAAATGATATAATGTATTTTGTAAGACAATTTCAACTTTAGATGTCTTATCATTATTGTTTTGTTGTAGTTAATGTATAGATGTCATATCACAATTATTTGTTGTAATTAGTGATGGTATAATAGGATATAAGATTAATTCAAATATTATAACGAATGACTATAATTCTGGTGGAATAAAAATACCATTTTCAAAAAATACAAGCGACAAACATGATGTAAAGATGATGTAAAATTCATATGTTGGTGGCTTGAGAATGCAAATATTAAAGAAATCATATATTCATCAATTGATGTAATTATATTCGTATCTCTCAAACACAAAAAAATACACTTTAGTCTCTCGAAGTTTAAGGAGGTTTTGCAAATTTAGTCTAATAGTTTGAAAAAGATCCAATTTTAGTCATAAATGCACTTTAATATATAGGTTTTGTTCTGTCTATTTTATCAGAAAGTGGAATAATAAAAAATGTAAAAATGACAGTAGAATGTGTCCTTGAATTGGTATAAAAAGTAAATGTTATTGTCATTTTAGTTTTAATTAGTCTAATTAGACTAGATAATGTGATGTATTTTTAGTTTATTCAAATAAACATATTTCACAATTCACTAATTTTCATAATAAAATTAGTGTACCATATATTTTTCTATTCTAATTAAATCAATTTCAATCAGAGGTTTTTCAAAAAAGTGGAATAACCAAAATAATTCAATTAATTAATTAGATCAAGTTGTTGAACCTAATTGAATTAAGAATCTAATTATAGTAATTAATTAATTGATTGAACCAACTAATTATGAGCCTTTAATTAATTTAAGGATAGATTAATTCAATTTATTGATTGGACAATTAAATTGAGTCTAATTAATTAATTAGGTCTACATTCAATATGTACGATTTTGATTCATAGAATCAAAATCCAATTAAAAATTAGATTGAAAATTCAAATCCTAATTATGAAAATAAGATAAGGATGTCAACGAAAAGTAGTAGAAACGAAAGAGGCAAATGAGTCCACATGGATGGGACTTTGGGGCCAATAAAATGCCCCAACCACACGGTTTTGATGAGAATCACTCGCACTGTTTTTGTGGCCAGAAAACACACAATTTTCATCAAATTCCAGCAGATTTTGCAAAAGAGAAAAATATTTTTTCTCCCTTCATAAATTGCATGAAAACCAAGAAAACACACATTTTTCATCAAATTCCAGCAGATTTTGCACAAGAGAAAAATAGTTTTCTGCCTTCAAAAATTGCATAATAACCATGGCCTTCGTTCCTCCTAATATCAGCCATCAACCTTCTATCATGTGATTTTTGTGTTCCGTATTCTATCATTAGTTGAATTAGGAATACAAAATCAAATATATACAAAACCAAAGTTTCATCCATAAGCCTATAATTCCCAATAGGTAAAGGAGTTTTAAGTTTAACATTAATTTAATATTATCCCATTTTACCATAAAAATATATAATTCCCCACCTAATTTCAATGAGCAATGGCACCATGAAAGAATACAAACAATTGTTCATCTAAGAACTTTGCTGCCTCTATATTAAACAAAATTCTACATTTATATTTATGCTGGACTTTCAACCGGCCAAGAACTTTTTAATTCACATGAACAAGTTGAAGAGATAAAGCAGCATGCATCATATGATAAATAATTTTGTGATTTGGAATAATTTAAAATCAAAGCTGTACAGATAAATTTTATGATTATTATCATTTGCACGATCATATTCTGTAAGTTTGTATAATTTCATCTAAATTTAATTAATTATAAAATAAAATTAAAAAAAAATCTTATTTATTGATTTTGAATAAATTAAAATATATATTACAAGAAAAAAATAATGACCAATCTAATTGAATTGTTAGGCATTTCGCTAACAACCAATACTTACTATAACTACATTAATAAGTTATTTGTTATTTGCAATCATTACATTATCTCTTCACATGAAAACACTTAATTGCGATGTACAATTAAGTGTCGATAGAGTAGGCTGGATGAGAATCTTCTCAATACGAGCGGAAGCTTCTTGTGTAAAGTGTAAGCCATCCCAGAAGATGTATTGGTCTGGGTTAGGGCAAACCGGTACTCCTGGGCTCCCACAAAATCTTTTGCTATCATAGTTATATTTTCCTCCAATTCCACAGCAAGATTTCAGTGCCATATTACCATTAGGGCCTATTACAATCAAAAGAATTTATATAATTCCTTGTAGTTGTAGGTGTTCTGCAAAAGAAGAATGGAACACTTACCCGGAGTGGATGATTCTGCAAGAACTGATAGCACTCCTTCATCAAATGGGCCATACAATAAGCTGACGTTGGGGAATTCCCTACTGAGATTGTTCATAGCTTGTTGGAGATCATTGTTTTTCAACCTGATAAGATCATTAACACTCTTCAAACACCCCAGATCATCATAGGCTGTGGGATCATCATTAGGTAATGCGGTTAGCATATATGGGAAGCATCCAATGGGTGCACTTCCAGGAATTACTAGTAGCTTGGCTCCCATCTTGATCAATTCCTATATTATTGAACAGAACTAGCTGTTATTTAACAAGTATATTAATAGATTAAGTAAAGAGTAGCAATTAGTATACATCAACATAATGATTTTAGACTTAGATGATTACTCTTGCAGCATTTATTTGGGCCCGTGTTGTATAATGTACGTAAGTCTGTACTTCTTTAATGGATTTCCCCTGAGTCAATGCATAGCCTATGTCATTGGCTTCAATATCTCCCAACAATATTAGAGAGTTCCCTAGTCTGTTGGCACAATCTGATATAAATGAAATCAAATTTGCTATTGTAAGTACTTTATCAAGATCATTTATATATTTACTCTTTAATTAAAAAAAGAAAATTTAATTGTTTGATATTATAATAAACCTGTTGGTGTTGAGCAAACGGATTTAAGATATGTTTTAAACCAACTTAGTTGAGTGCTAAGAGGCACAACATAAGGTGGAATTTTAATGCCCCTTGATCTAAAAAAATTGTGGTGAAGCACTGGGCTTCTGGCCACTGAAAAGATGACTCCATTACTCGATGTAGCATTCCTTGACAAATAAGGTGTAATTTGTGGAAATCCAAAATCAGCAGCTGCAAAAATAACACGAGTACTCAATAATTTAGAATTGTTAGATCGTTTGTGGTTACTTCATTCATGAATATTATGAATATATATATAATTATATTAATCATGGTAAAATGCATCATATTCTTGTACATGCATACCTGCAAAGTCGAAATCTATAAGACCATCGGACCAACGACCAGTAGGCGTACCAGGATATGTTTTGCCATAAGGCGAACGTGCAGCTGGAAGCGAAGGCCCCCAAGGGAGAACTCGAACAGAGTTCCCAACGTCTGTCACTCCATCTCCAAAGTGATATAAATATTGAAATGGACATTTGGTATTTTGGGATGAAGTTGCTCCAACTAAAATGAATAGAAAAAAACAAATGATTTTGACAGAGTAGGAAGACGAATAACCCATAATTGCTTTCTTTCTTCTAATTTTCAATGCACTTGTAATTCCTTCTTGTATTATTCCATGTATATATATAGGCAAAGTATTGATGACCAAGCTAGCTCATTTTACATGTCAAGTTGGCATGAATTTGACCATTTCTAGTTTTCTAGGTAAAAATTCAAATTTAGGGGACACCAAGCCTGTAATCCAGGCCTTGATTAATTTCTCTTGTAAGATTTGGATGTGATACAGTATGTGTAAATTATACAATTAATGCATGAGATGTTTGTCACAATTAATCATTATAAGATTAGGATTTGAAAGTTGACTTGGATAATTAAATCAAAGTCTAAACCGAGTTTCTATCATCCTGAGTATTTGACAATTTCCAAATGTGGGAAGCAGATAAGAAGTTGAATATTGTCAACCTTTCCTTATTTTTGCTGTGCCGACCACCTCCCCCTCTTTTCAACCTTAGTGATGGACAGGAAAAAAATTATGTACTATTGCAATACGGTTTACAACACGTGTGCAAAGTCACAATTTTGATAAATACCAATATTTAAATATTAACAAAAATCCTAAACTCATGATCACATAAGAAGCCAATATTTTTTTTACTTTTTAATTAAACTTTGCATCAAGATATCAAAAAATATTTTGGGAAGAACTTGAGATGTAAATTAAGTTAGGGTTGATATGCGGCTAAAAACAGTAATTTAATACTGATATGAAGTTGATTTGCATCAGCATCTTTAGCTAAGATTGGTAAATTTATCTATAATTTTCAATCTCTCATGTTTTCTATTATTTTCTGTGATTTGCATCAGCATCTTTAGCTAAGATTGGTAAATTTATCTATAATTTTCAATCTCTCATGTTTCAAATTATTTTCTTACAGAAATATTACTTGCAGTACCAATTTTAAACTACGGATAATTGTTATAAAACCAAGTAAGATTCGATCGAGTTGATCAAATGAAACACAGACAATAAAGTATTGCTTAAGAAAAATAATGACAGTGGGCCCATTTGAACTAAGATGCTCTCTCTAACTCGTTTGAACTTACGTACTCGCTCTGTCGAATAAAAGTTGTTTGATTTTTGAAATTTTTTTATTTATTTCAAAATTCTTGTTTCAAGTTTAAAGATGTAAATGAATCGAGTCAAGTAGAATATATCATTGTTTAAATTTATTTTAATTCTAACTAAGCTTCAAAAATTATGTTTGAGTCAAACACGAGTCGAGTTCGAGTAGTTTAATTTTTTTTATATATATATTTTTTACTAATCGAATTACACGAGCCAAATTTCAAATCTTATCAAACGAAAAAATATGTTCGAACTTAATTTTTTTATATTTAACAAACTGAATTTAAATGGACTTTTGTCGATCAATATTAAATCAAGAATCGACTTATTTAATTTATTTTTCAACTCTACATTTATTAAATTAGTACATTTATTCATTTAGATGTCTTTTATGCCTTCTTTTTTAAATTCAATGAGATCGAAATAATTTTTTTTTTGCCATATATTAATTAAAATATATGAAAAGAAAAAATTAAGTGTCCTTTAAAAATTCATTAGTTACTTAATAAACATGTGATTTTATTTTAAAATAGAAAGATTTTGATGTTTAAGATTAATTTAATTTTTATAGGTTTTATAGATTTAAACTTAATGGTGATTTTTGAAGAAAGTGATCAAAATTTGTTTTTTCTTATTTTCTAAAATTATGATATCATATAGGCAAAGCAATGGTAGATAAATACGATCAAGCACATATTAAATTGAGTTATGTTTCATTTGAAAAACTAAATCAATTTCATTAAAAAGAATTTCAACTTAGATATTAACGAAAGAAGGAAACACTAATCAAATCCCAATATGGAGGCCCATGGTCAATAATAAAACAAGAAAATGAGAATTTAAATTTACAGCGAAAATTTGAATGTTTTTAATTATAATGTTTACTTTACCAATGTAAGTTAAGAACTGTCTCAACTCAAACTTTGGATACAAATGACGTTAATGAGAAATCATTTATGGCTAGTCATTTTAAACGTAAATTATAAAATTAGTGAGAAAGCATTTGCAGAAAATGCAAGTAATAGAGAAGGAAAAACTGTTAATTCTGAGAAAATTTATTCACAAAAGCGTATTTGGACAAAAAGTAGAGAGTGTGTGATGGAACTCATTCTATTTTATAAATATTTTTATAAAAGTTTAATTTATAATTATGACATAACTTAAAGATAACTATTTAATAATTATTATTATATTCATGAATTAATAAAATTTTAATTTTTTATTTATATGATATTCTATTAATATTTATAAATACATTTTAGATTATATTTAAATATTATAAATATTAATTAAAATATGATATTATTTGTCTAAATATTATACAAGTGAGTATAATATGTGCATTAAATATTTTACTTTATTTCATATTTTTATTTAAAAATAAAAATATTTTTTAATTATTTATATGTATAAATATTATACGAGTATAAAAGGAATTTTAAAAACATTAGCGTTCCTCTCCCGACAACCACCACACCCACACCAAGCAGCCCTTTTTTAACGGATGAGAAGTTTCATAGAAAAGAAACTAAAATCACAGTAATGCATGCAAAAAAGTACGTTGAAAGCACCCACTAAAATGTTTTTATATTGATTATTAAGGTTGAAAAGAGTGGGGGCACAACAGAAATAAGGAAAAGTTGACAGTTTTACATCCATAAATTTGGCAACTTCTGATCTCCTCCCAATAAGGAAAAGTTGACAATAAGCAACTTCATTTGGAAATTGTCAAATACTCAGGATGACAAAAACTCGGTTTAGACTTTGATTTAATTATCCAAGTGAACATTCAAATCCTAATCTTATAGTGATTACTTGTGACAAACATCTCATGCATTAGTTGTATAATTAACACATATTGTATCACATGCAAATCTTACAATAGGAAATTAATCAAGACCTCGATTACAGGTTTGGTGACCCCTAAATTTGAATTTTTTTTTTACGTAGAAAAATTAGAAATGGTCAAATACATGCCAACTTGACATTTCATGAGCTACCTTGGTCATCAATTCTTTGCCTATATATATGTATGTGGAATTGTTCCCATACAAGGAGCAATTACAAGTACATTGAGAATTAGAGATAAGAAAGCAATTATGGGTTCACTAAAAATTATATGTTTTCTTCTTTTCATTTTAGTTGGTGCTATCTCATCGCAAAGTACTAAATGTCCATTTCAATATCTATACCATTTTGGAGATGGAGTAACAGATGTTGGCAAGTCTATTCAAGTTCTCCCTTGGGGGCTTTCACTTCTAGCAGCACGTTTGCCTTATGGCAAAACATTTCCCGGTAGGTTTACTAGTCGTTGGTCAGATGGCCTTATACACTTCGACTTTGTAGGTGAGCATGTACAAAAATATGATGCATTTTACCATGATTAATATAATTATATATATATATCCAAAATATTCCTGAATGAGTTAACCAGAAACGATCTAACAATTCAAAAATATTGAGTATTCGTGTTATTTTTGCAGCCGTTGATTTTGGATTTCCACACATTACACCTTATTTGTCAAGGAATGCTACATTGAGTAACGGAGTCATCTTTTAGTGGCCAGAAGCCCAGTGCTTCACCACAAATTTTAGATCAAGGGGCGTTAAAATTCCACCTTATGTTGTGCCTCTTAGCACTCAACTAAGTTGGTTTAAAATACATCGTAAATCCGTTTGCTCAACACCAATAGGTTTATTATAATACCAAACAATTAAATTTTCTTTTTTAATAATTAAAGAGTATATATAAAAATGATTTTGATAGAATACTTACAATAGCTTATTTGACTTCATTTATATCAGATTGTGCCAACAGGTTAGGGAACTCTCTAATATTGTTGGGGACATCGAAGGAATATAAAATTATTTTGATGTAACAAGATCTATGAAAACTCAAGTTAACTTACTGATTTTTTGGTTAATTGGAGTCTACATCTGTATTAGAAAAACTTCAAGATTGATATTTTTCATTCCATAAAAGCTATGGATAAGTAGATGATCTAGCCTAAGCTGCCTTAAAAGTTGAGAATTGATTATCTCTAATTATAAATTTTCAAACGAATTTGAAAATTAGATCCTTGAGACAATAAAAGTATATCTCGAAGATATACTAACCAGTATAAGGGGAACATGTTCTAAGTGAACAAGGAGATAGAATTATGATTCACATTAGATTAAAGAATATCATATTTCTGGAGAGTGATTTTTCTAGGACGAAGACCTTAAAATATTAAATCTTACTTTAGTTAAATGATTGAGATGGTGGCTATGTGCCTGATAGATCACTTATGATGCAAAATAGTTATAGCTTCCAATTTGAGTGGGAGCAATTCTATCTAAGTGACCAAGTTTTATCACTTATGGTGTAAGGATATTTATTGCTTCTCATTTTGAGTAGGAGTAATTATATCCAAGGGATTAAGCTTAAAATGAATCAAAACTTTGTGCAAGGACAAAATAATGTCGAGAAGATGATGTCGAGTCTAATATGGTGAGACTCTATCATGTCCTACGAAGGCAATTAAATTAAAATAATAGAAGAATACTATGCAACTATAAAACCTATTAGCCTGTGTGGCAATAATTGCTCTCATGAAAAAACCACAGCCAAATGTGGTATTTAGATTATTGCACTATTTAAAGATTTCAGTTACAGAGTTGGTATAAGTTATGATTTTTAGCTCAATAGCAAATGCTCGATTCTACAAAATCATATCAAGTTTGGAATTTTTGTTAAACTTTGGATCAAGGCTATTGAGAATTAATGTGTTCTCAAAATATAGCCAAAGGTTAGTATAATTATTATGAGGTGTAAAGTTCACCTAGTTGTTAAAAAAGTTATACTTTTGAAGTCAAATTTATTTTTTTCAGCAATTGTGGTATATGGTTTTATTCTATTTTCTTGGTTACTATGGATATCTAAGTTTTAGAATTCCATCAAATAGACTAAAGATTACATTCTCAAATACAGAATTAGTCCATAGAGAGTTATGTAAAGAAACCCATATGGAATGCTTAAAAGATTCCATAGTAGAAGGCCAAGAAGATAAAGTTTGTGAACTTAAAATCTTTATGACCGAAGGTGGTTTTTTTTTAGAGCATGGTATATGAGATTTCATAACGTGGTGATCTCATACACTTTCATCATAGAGATGAAAATCATTATTTTCTCGTGCAAAAGTTTATTAAGATGTTTGTGATTCTATCTCTTTATTGATAATATCATATTTACCATGAAGATAAGGAGTATATATAAGTCATTGAGATATAGTTATTCTTTAGCTTATGAGTTAGAGGACATGATGAGTAAAACTCAGTACTTTGTATTAAAATCCAGCAAATCATTCAAAAGGCATCTTACTTTGTGCTAAGAGCCATACTTGTAGAATTTTTTGAAGAATTTAAAATAGAGAGTTTTAAACTCATAAATGCCTATGTTATGAGATTTTACTCTTAAAATGTGTCCAAAGACTCCAAGAGAAGTGTCTAGACCACTATATCTCAATGATTAGTGTTTGGGGCTTGATGTGGATTGTGACCTATACTTGCTTCAAATATTTGTTATGCCATAGGTCAGAAAGTATCAATCCAATCCTAATGAGTGGTATTGGATACTAATGATGATGAGAATGTTTTGATACTTTATGAAAACTACAGATAGTTTCCTTTTGGTATGAAGGAATATTTTCTTTGTGATTGAGAGAATACACATATATTTAGATGAGTGTAAATCTACCTCAGAGTTTGCTTTCTTATTTGGCAAATATGCTAGCTCTTGGAGGAGCAAGAAACAAATATATGTAAAATTGTGCATAGTTTGAGAATAATTTGTGGCATATATATCTGTAGTATGATGTGTTTGGTTAAGAGGATTTGTACCATTTAGGAGTTATAACCAGTTATGCAGGAGCTCTGATAATATGTTGAGATAATCAATCATCTATTGCTTACAGTACTAAAGATCCAAATACATTAAAACCAAACACATATTATAACTTTGTGAAAGATATTATTGCAAAAAAATAAGTATGTCTACGCATTTCATTATAGCTACCCACTTAGCCTCAATATAGAGATGTATTTGTAAGCTATGTAGAATCTTTAGAATTTCATATAATACAATCTCTGTAAACTTTAAAATGTTCATAGAGTTAAGTCCATAAGTTTAAGATATTGGAATGTTATGTATGTGTTCATAATTATGATGATATACATTCAATGTCTAAGTATGTCGGACAAGTAGAGAATGTCTCTCTCACACAAGCATTCACCTCTGATATTGAGTTGCATATAGAGATGAGATATATATGATTTTATTGTGTATAAAATCATAAAAAATATGTCGCCTTGATAAATGATCAAGATGAGATTACTCTTATGAATTTGAGTAATCGAAATGGATTCCTACTATCCATTAAACTTGTTTCTTGGCTAAATGTGAATTTTCTTGATATTAGGGATTTTTAGGACAAAAGAGAAGAAAACTCAGATTAAGTGCTGGGGTACATTTGGACCAAGATCTATGTGGTGCATTATTTTTGAAAAGATGATATACACTTTCGAGAAAGAATGAAGTACCATAACACAAGTTTCATACCATGTGTGCCTAAGTGACCATTGGGTAATGAACGAAAAGATCATTACTTACTCATTGTGTGAGACCCAGAGGTTTGTATAACCTCATTGTATACCCTTATGACTTTCAACTGTTTCTCAAAATTTAATGTAGTGTTGCTACTTTAGCATGCTCCCAATAGCCATGAATGATTCGATAATGCGGGACATGTCTAGGAAAGCAGTTATTTTGAAGTTGAGAGATCTTAGTGGGAAAGAAATTTTTTTTATGGCTAACACCTAATAGGTATTTACTGGCCAGACAATTATGTCAAACTTAGATGTTTGGGATATAATTGGGAATAAATGATATAGTATTGAGATTAAGTATGCTCTTATATTGTATGAGGGATTAGAGATATTTTGATTGGTGTAGTAAAGAAGTTTGGGATATAACGAGATGTTTTGTCCTTATATTTTTTTGAGAAATTGAGTTGTTATATATCCTTAACCGGTGTATGTTATTAAACTTTTGTTAAAATGCTCATTGGTTACATGATCTACTTGCTTGTATGAAATTAGTGGTGTATAATTATGATCACAATAGACAAAGGTCCAATCTTCATGTGCGAGTAGGAGATGTAAGAAATATTAAATGGGTTAACAGGTCGCCTATGAGGACTGACCCGACCCATAAGGTTCAAAAATGAATTGATTTTTGGTGGGTGTGATTCTCTAAAAACCATGCCATAACCAATGTAAAAGGTAATTTTCCTGAAACTTCTCATTACTTATTGACAACTGTAAATAGAAAAAAAAACTCTCTCTCTCTCTCTCTATGTGAAAATAACATAAGAAAGAAAAATGAAGAGAAATAAGACTATTGTGATCAAGATTTGAAGAACACTATCTCTTGAGGATGTATTTGGATTGTGGATCAAAACCTCTTCCGTATGTGATTGAGTGTGGACGAAAGTGAGACTTCAAAGATATGAGAAATATCAGTGATTCAACCATAGCAAAAGATCCGAATTGTGATAAGTTTTGTTGAACTTGTCTCGTATTTATTTTGTTTAATTTTCATGAGATATGATTTTCTATTAATGTGTAGTTTTAGCAAAACTGAGCAATATTTCTCTATTGGACCATATATACTTCACATAAGTCAGCATACGCCTCAAGGTAATATTTCTATATTAGACCATCGGTATCGGCATCAAGTTTGATTCTAAGTAAAGAAAAAGAGGTGAACAAATTTAACATAATCTAATATTGAGAATTTTATATGAGCACCTTAAACTTAAACAAAAGTTTTTCTGAGACAATTGCATATTTAAATGTATCCGGGAGTTCAATAATTATAATGATCAATCCGGAAAATTTATATATATATATTAATAAAAAAATCCGAACTTTTTCCAATGAAGCAATTCAATATTGTGCAATAATAAATAAAATCCCATATGAATAAGAAAAGAACTATTGTAAAAATATAATTTCTCACAAAACAAATAGGACATGAAACATGTGAATTATTGCACTGAAAAAACAAAACTATGGAAAAAGTTATTCAAATCCTAAGCATTTCAAAATATTCCCTGGAAATGCGAAGTGTGTTTGAGGAGAAAAAATAGTTGTTGATTAGTTGGATGTAAATAAGATTTAGAGTTCACAATTACTTAGTCAATGCCTTTCAAACAATGTACTATTAACTTTTGAGTTCAATTGATATTTGACACTTTTTCGTTTCTTACCTCATTGGATAGAATTATGGTCTGTTATGTTCTTTTGGCTAGATATTTCTAGTAATCTCTAGAATTTTGATTCTTTTATTTACGATGGAAAGATATGTGACAAGCCATTGTTTATTGTATTTAATGTGGAAATAGGTCAAGAGGAAAACTGCATCCAACAATTAAAGGTTGGGGAAAGTGTACTTATAATCCCCAGCTTTCGGCCTCGCACAATTTTTGTCCCAATATCTCAATTTATTCCCGTTAAATATATCTTTATTGCAATTTATGTCCCATAGTCAAAAAAAATTATGTGCTTAATTGTTTTGGTCGATTGGGAGGAAAAATTAAATAGTAAGGATGATTTTGGAAGGAAAACCTAAGCCAGTCCTCTATTAAGAGAAGCAAGAGAACATCACACTTTACTATGTCTGAAGACCTATTCATATAGATGAAATATCTCAATATCTCACGACTCGTGGCCAACAACAGATACGAGTCCACTTTATGGCCATTCAATGCTTAGTAATGATCATAGTTTGTCTATGCTTAGCACATCCCACAACTCTTGACCAACGGACTAAATGTGGTAGGTATCGAAATGCCATTACTTATGATAGAAAACATGAATGATTGAGGATTCATATTTTGTCCATTCTCTATTGATATCAAAACTTTCAGTTTTTAACTTCGAAAATGCTTTTTCGAGGGAAAAAGACGGTTTATGTGGAAGCTCTCATCCAGCTTTATCTTGTTTCTTTAATATTTTTATCCTGATAATCACAAACACATATCATAAGAAAAGTATTAAATAAATACAACATGCATTATATACATACTGAAAAAATAAGGATGATGATGATCTTTTCCTCGAGCTACAGTGGATCATAATTAATCTAAGAGTTATAATTAAAGTGAAAATAAAGTATATATATTACACATATATTTCCCATGCATACACTTCCCATGCATATATGAGCCGTCATTCTTCGCTTTACTCCAATATTGTCTCCTTCTTTTTGTAATGTCCGCCAAATCAAAAAGAAAATCTCACCAACATATTCTACTCTCGTTACATTTCAAGACAAAAATTAGAGAATGGCGAGACTTATAGGCCTTATTTTAATTAAAATGCAAAAACTAATCAAAGCATAAAAATAAATTAATTATATTGGTTTAGGTTCCATGATCATTTAATATACTAATCATTCAATCATTGTTTGATAATGAAAAACACATAAATTTATCGATTATGTTTTATGCCTTTTCATTTAAATTTAAGATTAGAATACGATTTTTCATAAAAAAATTAACATTTCATTTTGAAGTCGAAGAACTCTAATCGCTCAACCCATTACAAGAAAAATGAGATGGGACAACTACCCAAGATTGCTACACCTAGAACACTCTTATCCTTGTTGGGCTAATTGCAACACAAGCTAGTGCCCATCGTGGGTGGCTATTGACCAGCGCTTGGGTTGACCGATAGCCCACCTGACCTCACTCATCGGATGGTAGTCGGGTTGTAGGCTGCTTGTGCAACTCATATGCATACCATTTTTTTATTTTTTTCATTTAATACAAAAAACTACATTTAATTCCTAACAAAGAAAAGATTTTTTACCACATAAACGATGATCAAACTCAATTTTCTTGTATTAAATGTAATTATATTAAGTATTAAATATTCACATAATCCAGGATCTAATATTGGGTTTGCACAGACTTTGGGATACGTGGCGCAACAAAACTTAAAATTTTTCAAAATATGGAATCATTTTCCATTGCTATTGCTATTGGATCGATTATGTGTAATTTAACTCTTATGCAAGAAGGTTTAGGTTTTTACCTACAAAATTTCAGATGAGTGGAGACAGACTTTGAAAGATCCAAATCATTCTTTAACTCTTGCTTCGAAATAGGGAGTTGTTGATAGGACCATGAACTCGACCTAATAGTTTGAATTTGTATGAATTCTAAACTCCTTGTGGGAAATAATTTAGCCAAGAGTTCCAAGTGTATTTCCTCTATGTTTATCCACACTTTGAATACACACATTCATTTAAACCAATACTAGTAGGTTTAAATGGATACTTCCTACATCAAGGTTATTTTTTAGGTTTTTGAAACAATGATACAAACAATTTGTTCATATTCCTTTAAAAGACTAGAACCAAAGGAACACAGGAATCAAGTGTCCAAGGGGATGATTTTTCAGCTGACTTTTGGAGGCTGGAAATTGATTTTTCTTATCGCAAAATCTGCTCTAAAAACTCTATATGAAGGCTAGATTTTGCTAGATAGTTTTTTTCGTAAAAAATCCTTGCAAAAACCAGCCACTACGAGGGTGTTTTTCGAGCAGATTTGTAGCTGGAAAAACAACGTTTTCTTGCTGAAAGTTTCTGCCGAAAACCGCCCATAAGGCGCTCGAGAGGGGAACTGAATTTTGCTAAATGTGTTGGTAGAAGTCATTCTAAAATTTGGCCTCTTTGGATTCTTTTAAAGCCCTCACAATCCCATCTCTGTGGACTCTCAATCCTTGTCAGATTCCTTCTCTTAAGGTAATATTCTTGTGTATATTAGTATATACAATAATTTCTATTTGTACACAATAATTTTTATTTTTTAACTAAAAAAAACCTCTCAAGTTAGTATATTAGACTCATCCAACTACCTTACTCGCTTAATAATTGAATTTTTTCATCATCCAATTCCTAATGTGCCTTGATCCCATCAAATCTATACCCAATGGACCTAGGCCTCAAATAAATTAAGCCCATTTAATTAATTTAGTTGGTTAAATTAATTAATTCTTTATAAGAATTAATTAAAGCCCACTAAATTATAATTAATTTTTCCAGTTCGGCTTCCCCTAATCTCTTTGGGTTGAATAATTAATCTCATCAATTAATCAAATTAATCAAATATTTGAATAATTAAAAATATAAATTAATTAATCATATTAATTAATTTAATTAATTCAACAATTGGATTATTTCTCATAGTCAGAAATGGATTTGTCCAAATATGTATATGACTCCTAGGTTCACAAATAAGTTAATAGTATGCTCACAACTCTTGTAACTTAATTGAATCCTCTTAATTTAGCCCCTCATTCTAAGATCCCACCAATCATGGTTTGCTTTTAGCAATATGGCATAAAAACGAGATATATGTGAAGGGCAAACCTTTTGAATTATGAGTACCATATAAGTAAGGTCATTCCGTCAACTAATTGCCTGATTGGGCCTAAGGTATGGATACTTAGTCGAAATCTAAATAACCCAATAGGTATATGTACATTCCTAGTTATATAGCTTAACAATGACATTAGAAAATTCTTTTCTAATTTTCTTTCAACTTTAACGAAGGACTTTCAAGTCAAGGACCATGAAAAAATAAGTGATTCCTGTATTCATCCAAATAGATGAAGAATCCTTTATTGGTAACTTATTAACTTCTGTACAGAGTTAAACTGCACCCCAAATATTGCCTTTGTGATTATTCTGTAATTGGAGAGTAAATTAACACAACCAAGTATGCACAATATTAATAGTACCTCAAATCTAAGAACTACATGCACTACCATAATATAGAAATTCCATATTCGATAATATTCTTTCAAGTGTGGTTGTTTAATATCCCACATACACGTACTAGTATCTCTATACTAATGTATTGGAAATTGGATTGAATTTTTGGACCCTTGACTCAATTATCATTCATATTTGAGTTGGTTATTAAGTTCACAATCCAGGTGAAATTGAATTTTCTAATGGGACTTGAATTTTTCCTTGTATAGCAAGAAATTTATATCATATATATATATATATCAAATTTTTACCCTAATAGAACAAGTCAATCAATGTATTCTCTCAAAACTATCTCCTTATTATTCTCTTCCTATTTTCTCTTTATATCTTTCCTTAGAGCATCATCATAAACTCCCATGATTTGAAGTGCGTAATTGAATGGGTAGCTTTATTAGTTATCTACATCAATGAGAAAGATATGCTCGTGGTTGATTCAAGTTTGGAGCTTGAAGACATGTTGGTAGTTCAATCCAAAAGAAAGTTTGTAAACAAGTTGGGTCAAGGATTCATTGATCGATAACTCAATTGCATATAGTAATATATATATATATATATGAATATGTGATTCATATCATTTCTTATTTGCTTTCAGTGGTATCAGAGCTTATAGGACTCGTTCTTGTCTTATGTTTGATTAAATGATATGAATATTATTTCATGCCTAAATAAGAAAAAGAAGGGAAAAAATATTTTCTTTTAAAACAAAAAAATTTTCCACGAGTTTTTTCACCATATATAGATCTTAATGTGTAGATCATATGCTTAAAGTTTGATGAAAAAATGAATGAGTAATTTGAGATAAATTTTGATTCAAAATTTGAGACCCAGCTGAAAAAAAATTCAACTTGCTTTTGTTGCAAAAATTTTATGCTATGTTGAAAAGAAGTTTGAAAGGATAAAATATTTATAAAAATTGGACTTAAAATGAATAAACTATGATTTTTTACAGTTTTTAATTAAGAATTTATTATCTCGCCAGATAATTGCGATAATCAACTGAATTTTGGCCCGCCGGCGGCGGAGAAATTGTGGGATAGTGATGTGGTGGTTCCTATGAATTGGTGCACAATTGGGGCCTTGATGAGTGACTGATTTTGATACTAATTTTTGTTAGTTAATTTATTTGACCCATTAAAAAATTAATTTGGCCCTTTGCATTATTTACAATGAAAACTAGTTGCAAAATACTTTTGTGCACTAGAATGTGTCCAGAATATTTTTATGTGATATTCTATATGAGTTGGATACTTTATTAATTGCATTTGTAATATAATTATTTTGTAAAGTAATTTAAATTTACTTGATACAAAATAAATTGATTTAAATTTAGAATGAATGAACATTGACATTTGAGTGCTTATGTAAATTGAGTATTTATTGCTTTATTATTATGAAAAATAATTTACAACATGTTAATTTGGTATCCCTATTTTTATTTTTGATTAGATTAATGTAGTAGCCGTTGAATTAATGTATTGTTTTTTAATTTTCAAGGCATATATTTTTTGTGTCATTTATAGGAGGCCGTGTACTATCAATTATGTGGAGATATTTTTTTCTTTAACACCATTGGCCAAACTATCTCACTATAATGTATCATATGTAAATGTAGCCCATATGAAGCTAAACTTTATTATTTATATTGCATATTTGGTATTTTATTCATGATTAATAATTTTTTACTATGCCTTTTGATGAGTAGATTTTATACCCTTTAATTGAGTATTATTTGCTTAATTTTTTGATTAGTTTTTGAGTGTGTATGTTACTTTTTATGTATTTAATTTGAAATATTGTAGGTAATAGTAAAATGAGAATAAAATGGAAAGAAACATAAAACTTGGTTAAAATTTAGAATAATCCATTTTTTTGTGCTATTGAGGGTAGTGTTCGTATTTTAATCATAACTCTTTGCTCTAATATCATTTTGACTTATTTTTTAAACCATTAAAAACCAAGAGATATGTTTATAATTTCTATGTTTATCACAAAATTCATGTCCTTTGATTTAAATGAG
The DNA here is from genome assembly GCA_019321725.1 of Paulownia fortunei. Lineage (NCBI taxonomy): Eukaryota > Viridiplantae > Streptophyta > Magnoliopsida > Lamiales > Paulowniaceae > Paulownia > Paulownia fortunei. Next base: position 20,234,727 of record CM033109.1, on the reverse strand, counting down.
AAAAATATGGTTAAAGAGTCTACTCTTGACCGAAACATTCTTGTTTGATACAACTGAGTATTTCAAGCATAACGCTTTTCACAGATTTCATATTGAATTTATTCAAGTACCTATCGAAAGACAAGACATAGAGATACAATTCATATGAAGATATCAAAAGCCAATTTAGCTTAGAAAGTGGTGAAAAATCAGTTGAAAGAGGCTACAAGCATAGTAGAAACTGATTTTGGACAACAAGAGCAACGCCTAGGCACTGTAATGACTATATAGGATAGAAAGCGGCTAGGTGCTACCCTCACTGGACTGCAGTGCCTAGACATTGTAAATTGGCACCTAGACATTACTTGGCGGGCAAATAAGGGCAAAGAAGCCAAGAAGAAAGAAGGAAGAAGAGAAGAAGAGAAGAAGAAGAAGATGAGACTTTTCTTCTAAAAGTTGAGAAGAAGACATCTAGAAGGGAATGATACTCTATTTATTATTTTAGTTTAGGTAGACTTAGTTTGTAATCATAAACATCCATTTTTGTTTATTCAAATAAAATTAGAGTTAACATAATTTCGGTATTTAATAATTTAATAGTTGTCATGAGAACGATACTCAACTCATTATTTTATTACTTGTTAACGACAACGTACACTTACATTTATAAGATCCGCAACAAGTTTTTGGCATTGATGATGTGAATTGTTTTGTTTTGTTAATATCGATATCAAGTAATTCTGATTTTAATTTGAATTTATTTTGTATATATTTTTTCTTTATTTTTATTTTTCTTTTATCATTTGAGTGTGCCCTTGTTTATAATCACAGGTATTTTTTTGTGTGTGTGATATGAGCAGAAAATGATAGATGAGATGGTATATAATTCATACTACTGGCCGAGTGAATATGACATGGCAAAACAAACTTCAACTCAGGCCTTTGGGATTAATCAAAAAGATACCATTACTACGTTGACTGCTCAGGTTGAAATCCTTTCTAAACAAATGGAGAAATTTGTTGCAGCAAATACTATTCATTCACCATTTAACGCATGTGAGTCAAATGGCGGTTTTCATGCAAGAACACAATATCAAAAGAGCAATCAATTTGCACCGCCATACATCGAGCATGCTGAATATGGGTAAAATTACAACTAGCTGCAAAATTATCCTTTCTCCAACACTTATCAAGGAAGCCACAACTGATGTCTAAAATCTATCATCACAACTTCAAAACTCGGAGATCTAAAATTGTGAGATGGGACAACTGCCCAAGAGTATGTATTGGAGGATTATGAGTTAGTAGATTGCTTATTAAATTATTTTATGGTAGAAAATAAAGGTGTATTTGAGGATATTGACAAATCTATTATCTTTATAGATTTTATCATCCCTAACATTGAAAAGCATAGAAACATCTTTCTCACACAATGACAACTATTCTTGGTCATCGGGCATGCACTCAATAATATACAAAGGACACTTGATCCCATGTCGGATTATACTCAATATACTTATCTTTGGGGATCACCAACACTTTTGGATCATACAAAGGCATGACATGAGAAACACTTATTCTTGGACCCCGGTTGAGCAAACTAGAAGTCCGGCTGAAGACTATAAATTAAGCGTTTCTTGAGAGGAAACCCAAGTATTTTACATTTTTTTATTTTTCTTATTTAGTTGTTTAATATTTATTTTTTCTTTTAGTTTGATGAATTTTTGTTTGTTTTTATTTCAGGATCCAACTCAAGTTTGGGAGAGGATTGGTAAAATAAAGAGTGATATGCTACCAACTAATGAATGAACATTCATCAATGTTCTTGAAGAGAACGATGATAAAGTTAATGAGAACTAGCAGTACTATCATTTAGGGAAGTCTTCTAAACCTTATCTTGCTTTATTTAACATTGAGGATATTGTTAATTCTAAGTTTGGGGGTGGATGTATGTGATTCATTTGACTTTGTTTGTTTATAGCTTTTGGAAATTGATGAATGTTGTGGTTATGTATGTGCTTGACTCTTGTGGCAATTTTTACCTTTCTTGTAATCATTTGGCATATTGAGCACATAGCCTTGAATATTTGGATTTTCTGTTTACCTAGAAAAAGTTTATGTGAAGTCGATTTTTTTGTTTTTGCGATCTCATATAATTCTAGAACTTGTTTGATTATCACTCGAAGCAAAATCTTAAACTACATAACATTTGGAAAGTGATTTAGGCCATTTTTGGACCGTTTGAGCCTTTCAAACCCCTTGTTTACACTGCATAATCTCTAGTGTACCCCATTGAGCCTGTTAAACCATTTTTTTTATCACCCTACAAAAATTAACCTTAGCCAAAGAATTGATTCTTTTTTATCTTACATATTACACCACACTCAGTTCATTGGTATTCTAGTAACATCATTTTGAGCATTGAAAGTGGTTTAAAAAAATGGTAAAGAGAGAAGACGATTTGTACAAAACTCCCAAAAAAAATGTGTCAAGAAATATGAGAAAATAGTGCAGCACCCATTGTTCATAAAAACAAATAAGTTTGAGGGTGTAGCACTTCAAAAAAAAATGAATAAAGGGAGTTTAATGAATAAAGTGATGTGACAAATTAAAAAAAGAAAGGTTTGTGAAGGTGTGAGACGAAAATATGGTGGTGCTCATTAACTAGGTTCTAGAATAGTTGTGTGCTATGAGTAATTTGAGCCACTATATTGTCTTTTATCCTACCATTACCTTAGTCATATGTTACAAGCTTTCAAAGTCCTAATGATCCTTCATGTTGTGTTAGTCTATATTAGTGGAGAATGACATGAAAAACAAGCATATGGAATTCTAAAACACATAAATAAGAGATTAATAATTTTGTTGTGAGTTTGCATAAACCAATTCGAGTAACAAAAATTTAAGTGTAAGAGGCTACACACACACATACACTTAAAGAATTTAAAGATGAGTGAATTTGGCACTTGAGTTGAAATTGTGCATTTTGATGATATTTTGAAATTTTCTTGAGTCGTAAACTCACAACATTTTTTGAAGCTCATTTGGTTAGTAGGTTTAATTATCACTTATTATTCTACTTATTTTATTTCTTTCCTTTGCTCGAGGACTACAAAATGTTAAGTTTTGGAGTATTTGATGAGTGAATTTTATACCCATTAATTGTGTACTATTTGTTTAACTTTTTGATTAGTTTTTTAGTATTTATTTATTTTTAATGTATTTAATTTGAAATATTGTAGGTAATAGAAAAATGAGAAGAAATGGAAAGAAACATAAAACTTGGTTAAAATTCAGAATAATCTATTTTTTAGTGCTATTGAGGGCAGTGTTCGTATTTCAATCATAACTCTTTGCTTAAATATCATTTTGACTTGTTTTATTAACCATTGGAAAGCTAAGAGAAAGGTCTATAATTATATGCTTATCACAAAATTCATTTTATTTTATTTCAATGAGAAAAATCTAGTTAAAGAGTCTATATTTGACCAAAACTTTCTAGTTTGACACATTTGAGTATTTCAATCATAACTCCTTCCACAGATTTCATATTGAGTTTATTCAGTGCTTATCAAAAGGCAAGACATAGATATACAATTTATATGAAGACATCAAAAGCCAATTTAGCATAAAAAGTGGTGAAAAATCAGTTGTGCAGTAGAAAATGATCTTGGACAGCAAGAGTAGTGCCTATGCGCTGCAATGACTGTGTAGGGCAGAATGTGCAGTGTCTAGGCATTGGAAACCAGCACCTAGGAACTGCCCTCACTGGACTGCAGTGCCCAGGTGTTGCCTGACGGGCAAGTAAGGGAAAAATGGTATATTTTGCCCTCTTTAGGGCATCTCACATCAAGTTTAAGTATTCCAATAGCTTCCAAATCAGATTTTTAGAGAGGAGAGAGAGAGAGAGAAGAGAAAATAAGCCAAGAAGAAAGAAAAGAATAAACGAATAAAAGAAGAAAAAGAAGAGAGGAGAGTTTTCTTCCAAGAATTGAAAATAAGAAATCTACAAGGGAAGAAACTCATCCTACTTCCAAGTTTTATTTTATTTTCCTCTTTCTCTCATTAATTATGTGTATGAATATTGTTCATTTATCTTTCATTTTTACCATTATGAACTAATTTATTTTTCTAGGATTGTGATGTAAACTAATTATGATGTTTCGAATATTTGTATCAATTCAATTCTTGATTTATTTTTCAAGTTGAGTTTTCTACATTATTCTTAATGATTTCAAGTACCTGACCACTAATTGAATGATTTGCTAATCATATTGACCCGAGAGGTGATATGTGTGTCTAGTTCTATGTGTAGAAAACTATAAATTGCATGTGAGATAGGAATGTACTTATATGGTTTGTGTAGTCCTGTTTGAGATCCATAGAATCTAATGAATTGTAGATTGTTGTAATTCAAATAGGAATATAGTGGGTTAACAATTGATGATATTTTATTAGACCTTAGAAGAGGGTAGTGGATAATTTAGGAATTCTCAACTATTGCTTGAGAATTAAATTGAGATTGATGAGATAAATTATTCAATTCGGATTAATTATAGTAAAATCATAACCTTAGGCTTTTAAGTTTTTGAATTTTGTCATTAGTTGACTTTGATTATTAGTTAGTTTAGGAAAACTTAGTTTGTAATCATAAACACCTATTTTTGTTTATTGAAATAAAATTAGAGTTAATATAATTTCGATACTTAATAATTCAACAGTTCTTATGGGAACAATACTCTACTCATCATTTTATTATTTGTTAATGACAATGTGCACTTGCATTTATAAAATTCGCAACACCTTTAA
>CM033109.1:20048235-20229839 GCA_019321725.1 Paulownia fortunei | reverse complement strand
TTTATGGCTAACACCTAATAGGTATTTACTGGCCAGACAATTATGTCAAACTTAGATGTTTGGGATATAATTGGGAATAAATGATATAGTATTGAGATTAAGTATGCTCTTATATTGTATGAGGGATTAGAGATATTTTGATTGGTGTAGTAAAGAAGTTTGGGATATAACGAGATGTTTTGTCCTTATATTTTTTTGAGAAATTGAGTTGTTATATATCCTTAACCGGTGTATGTTATTAAACTTTTGTTAAAATGCTCATTGGTTACATGATCTACTTGCTTGTATGAAATTAGTGGTGTATAATTATGATCACAATAGACAAAGGTCCAATCTTCATGTGCGAGTAGGAGATGTAAGAAATATTAAATGGGTTAACAGGTCGCCTATGAGGACTGACCCGACCCATAAGGTTCAAAAATGAATTGATTTTTGGTGGGTGTGATTCTCTAAAAACCATGCCATAACCAATGTAAAAGGTAATTTTCCTGAAACTTCTCATTACTTATTGACAACTGTAAATAGAAAAAAAAACTCTCTCTCTCTCTCTCTATGTGAAAATAACATAAGAAAGAAAAATGAAGAGAAATAAGACTATTGTGATCAAGATTTGAAGAACACTATCTCTTGAGGATGTATTTGGATTGTGGATCAAAACCTCTTCCGTATGTGATTGAGTGTGGACGAAAGTGAGACTTCAAAGATATGAGAAATATCAGTGATTCAACCATAGCAAAAGATCCGAATTGTGATAAGTTTTGTTGAACTTGTCTCGTATTTATTTTGTTTAATTTTCATGAGATATGATTTTCTATTAATGTGTAGTTTTAGCAAAACTGAGCAATATTTCTCTATTGGACCATATATACTTCACATAAGTCAGCATACGCCTCAAGGTAATATTTCTATATTAGACCATCGGTATCGGCATCAAGTTTGATTCTAAGTAAAGAAAAAGAGGTGAACAAATTTAACATAATCTAATATTGAGAATTTTATATGAGCACCTTAAACTTAAACAAAAGTTTTTCTGAGACAATTGCATATTTAAATGTATCCGGGAGTTCAATAATTATAATGATCAATCCGGAAAATTTATATATATATATTAATAAAAAAATCCGAACTTTTTCCAATGAAGCAATTCAATATTGTGCAATAATAAATAAAATCCCATATGAATAAGAAAAGAACTATTGTAAAAATATAATTTCTCACAAAACAAATAGGACATGAAACATGTGAATTATTGCACTGAAAAAACAAAACTATGGAAAAAGTTATTCAAATCCTAAGCATTTCAAAATATTCCCTGGAAATGCGAAGTGTGTTTGAGGAGAAAAAATAGTTGTTGATTAGTTGGATGTAAATAAGATTTAGAGTTCACAATTACTTAGTCAATGCCTTTCAAACAATGTACTATTAACTTTTGAGTTCAATTGATATTTGACACTTTTTCGTTTCTTACCTCATTGGATAGAATTATGGTCTGTTATGTTCTTTTGGCTAGATATTTCTAGTAATCTCTAGAATTTTGATTCTTTTATTTACGATGGAAAGATATGTGACAAGCCATTGTTTATTGTATTTAATGTGGAAATAGGTCAAGAGGAAAACTGCATCCAACAATTAAAGGTTGGGGAAAGTGTACTTATAATCCCCAGCTTTCGGCCTCGCACAATTTTTGTCCCAATATCTCAATTTATTCCCGTTAAATATATCTTTATTGCAATTTATGTCCCATAGTCAAAAAAAATTATGTGCTTAATTGTTTTGGTCGATTGGGAGGAAAAATTAAATAGTAAGGATGATTTTGGAAGGAAAACCTAAGCCAGTCCTCTATTAAGAGAAGCAAGAGAACATCACACTTTACTATGTCTGAAGACCTATTCATATAGATGAAATATCTCAATATCTCACGACTCGTGGCCAACAACAGATACGAGTCCACTTTATGGCCATTCAATGCTTAGTAATGATCATAGTTTGTCTATGCTTAGCACATCCCACAACTCTTGACCAACGGACTAAATGTGGTAGGTATCGAAATGCCATTACTTATGATAGAAAACATGAATGATTGAGGATTCATATTTTGTCCATTCTCTATTGATATCAAAACTTTCAGTTTTTAACTTCGAAAATGCTTTTTCGAGGGAAAAAGACGGTTTATGTGGAAGCTCTCATCCAGCTTTATCTTGTTTCTTTAATATTTTTATCCTGATAATCACAAACACATATCATAAGAAAAGTATTAAATAAATACAACATGCATTATATACATACTGAAAAAATAAGGATGATGATGATCTTTTCCTCGAGCTACAGTGGATCATAATTAATCTAAGAGTTATAATTAAAGTGAAAATAAAGTATATATATTACACATATATTTCCCATGCATACACTTCCCATGCATATATGAGCCGTCATTCTTCGCTTTACTCCAATATTGTCTCCTTCTTTTTGTAATGTCCGCCAAATCAAAAAGAAAATCTCACCAACATATTCTACTCTCGTTACATTTCAAGACAAAAATTAGAGAATGGCGAGACTTATAGGCCTTATTTTAATTAAAATGCAAAAACTAATCAAAGCATAAAAATAAATTAATTATATTGGTTTAGGTTCCATGATCATTTAATATACTAATCATTCAATCATTGTTTGATAATGAAAAACACATAAATTTATCGATTATGTTTTATGCCTTTTCATTTAAATTTAAGATTAGAATACGATTTTTCATAAAAAAATTAACATTTCATTTTGAAGTCGAAGAACTCTAATCGCTCAACCCATTACAAGAAAAATGAGATGGGACAACTACCCAAGATTGCTACACCTAGAACACTCTTATCCTTGTTGGGCTAATTGCAACACAAGCTAGTGCCCATCGTGGGTGGCTATTGACCAGCGCTTGGGTTGACCGATAGCCCACCTGACCTCACTCATCGGATGGTAGTCGGGTTGTAGGCTGCTTGTGCAACTCATATGCATACCATTTTTTTATTTTTTTCATTTAATACAAAAAACTACATTTAATTCCTAACAAAGAAAAGATTTTTTACCACATAAACGATGATCAAACTCAATTTTCTTGTATTAAATGTAATTATATTAAGTATTAAATATTCACATAATCCAGGATCTAATATTGGGTTTGCACAGACTTTGGGATACGTGGCGCAACAAAACTTAAAATTTTTCAAAATATGGAATCATTTTCCATTGCTATTGCTATTGGATCGATTATGTGTAATTTAACTCTTATGCAAGAAGGTTTAGGTTTTTACCTACAAAATTTCAGATGAGTGGAGACAGACTTTGAAAGATCCAAATCATTCTTTAACTCTTGCTTCGAAATAGGGAGTTGTTGATAGGACCATGAACTCGACCTAATAGTTTGAATTTGTATGAATTCTAAACTCCTTGTGGGAAATAATTTAGCCAAGAGTTCCAAGTGTATTTCCTCTATGTTTATCCACACTTTGAATACACACATTCATTTAAACCAATACTAGTAGGTTTAAATGGATACTTCCTACATCAAGGTTATTTTTTAGGTTTTTGAAACAATGATACAAACAATTTGTTCATATTCCTTTAAAAGACTAGAACCAAAGGAACACAGGAATCAAGTGTCCAAGGGGATGATTTTTCAGCTGACTTTTGGAGGCTGGAAATTGATTTTTCTTATCGCAAAATCTGCTCTAAAAACTCTATATGAAGGCTAGATTTTGCTAGATAGTTTTTTTCGTAAAAAATCCTTGCAAAAACCAGCCACTACGAGGGTGTTTTTCGAGCAGATTTGTAGCTGGAAAAACAACGTTTTCTTGCTGAAAGTTTCTGCCGAAAACCGCCCATAAGGCGCTCGAGAGGGGAACTGAATTTTGCTAAATGTGTTGGTAGAAGTCATTCTAAAATTTGGCCTCTTTGGATTCTTTTAAAGCCCTCACAATCCCATCTCTGTGGACTCTCAATCCTTGTCAGATTCCTTCTCTTAAGGTAATATTCTTGTGTATATTAGTATATACAATAATTTCTATTTGTACACAATAATTTTTATTTTTTAACTAAAAAAAACCTCTCAAGTTAGTATATTAGACTCATCCAACTACCTTACTCGCTTAATAATTGAATTTTTTCATCATCCAATTCCTAATGTGCCTTGATCCCATCAAATCTATACCCAATGGACCTAGGCCTCAAATAAATTAAGCCCATTTAATTAATTTAGTTGGTTAAATTAATTAATTCTTTATAAGAATTAATTAAAGCCCACTAAATTATAATTAATTTTTCCAGTTCGGCTTCCCCTAATCTCTTTGGGTTGAATAATTAATCTCATCAATTAATCAAATTAATCAAATATTTGAATAATTAAAAATATAAATTAATTAATCATATTAATTAATTTAATTAATTCAACAATTGGATTATTTCTCATAGTCAGAAATGGATTTGTCCAAATATGTATATGACTCCTAGGTTCACAAATAAGTTAATAGTATGCTCACAACTCTTGTAACTTAATTGAATCCTCTTAATTTAGCCCCTCATTCTAAGATCCCACCAATCATGGTTTGCTTTTAGCAATATGGCATAAAAACGAGATATATGTGAAGGGCAAACCTTTTGAATTATGAGTACCATATAAGTAAGGTCATTCCGTCAACTAATTGCCTGATTGGGCCTAAGGTATGGATACTTAGTCGAAATCTAAATAACCCAATAGGTATATGTACATTCCTAGTTATATAGCTTAACAATGACATTAGAAAATTCTTTTCTAATTTTCTTTCAACTTTAACGAAGGACTTTCAAGTCAAGGACCATGAAAAAATAAGTGATTCCTGTATTCATCCAAATAGATGAAGAATCCTTTATTGGTAACTTATTAACTTCTGTACAGAGTTAAACTGCACCCCAAATATTGCCTTTGTGATTATTCTGTAATTGGAGAGTAAATTAACACAACCAAGTATGCACAATATTAATAGTACCTCAAATCTAAGAACTACATGCACTACCATAATATAGAAATTCCATATTCGATAATATTCTTTCAAGTGTGGTTGTTTAATATCCCACATACACGTACTAGTATCTCTATACTAATGTATTGGAAATTGGATTGAATTTTTGGACCCTTGACTCAATTATCATTCATATTTGAGTTGGTTATTAAGTTCACAATCCAGGTGAAATTGAATTTTCTAATGGGACTTGAATTTTTCCTTGTATAGCAAGAAATTTATATCATATATATATATATATCAAATTTTTACCCTAATAGAACAAGTCAATCAATGTATTCTCTCAAAACTATCTCCTTATTATTCTCTTCCTATTTTCTCTTTATATCTTTCCTTAGAGCATCATCATAAACTCCCATGATTTGAAGTGCGTAATTGAATGGGTAGCTTTATTAGTTATCTACATCAATGAGAAAGATATGCTCGTGGTTGATTCAAGTTTGGAGCTTGAAGACATGTTGGTAGTTCAATCCAAAAGAAAGTTTGTAAACAAGTTGGGTCAAGGATTCATTGATCGATAACTCAATTGCATATAGTAATATATATATATATATATGAATATGTGATTCATATCATTTCTTATTTGCTTTCAGTGGTATCAGAGCTTATAGGACTCGTTCTTGTCTTATGTTTGATTAAATGATATGAATATTATTTCATGCCTAAATAAGAAAAAGAAGGGAAAAAATATTTTCTTTTAAAACAAAAAAATTTTCCACGAGTTTTTTCACCATATATAGATCTTAATGTGTAGATCATATGCTTAAAGTTTGATGAAAAAATGAATGAGTAATTTGAGATAAATTTTGATTCAAAATTTGAGACCCAGCTGAAAAAAAATTCAACTTGCTTTTGTTGCAAAAATTTTATGCTATGTTGAAAAGAAGTTTGAAAGGATAAAATATTTATAAAAATTGGACTTAAAATGAATAAACTATGATTTTTTACAGTTTTTAATTAAGAATTTATTATCTCGCCAGATAATTGCGATAATCAACTGAATTTTGGCCCGCCGGCGGCGGAGAAATTGTGGGATAGTGATGTGGTGGTTCCTATGAATTGGTGCACAATTGGGGCCTTGATGAGTGACTGATTTTGATACTAATTTTTGTTAGTTAATTTATTTGACCCATTAAAAAATTAATTTGGCCCTTTGCATTATTTACAATGAAAACTAGTTGCAAAATACTTTTGTGCACTAGAATGTGTCCAGAATATTTTTATGTGATATTCTATATGAGTTGGATACTTTATTAATTGCATTTGTAATATAATTATTTTGTAAAGTAATTTAAATTTACTTGATACAAAATAAATTGATTTAAATTTAGAATGAATGAACATTGACATTTGAGTGCTTATGTAAATTGAGTATTTATTGCTTTATTATTATGAAAAATAATTTACAACATGTTAATTTGGTATCCCTATTTTTATTTTTGATTAGATTAATGTAGTAGCCGTTGAATTAATGTATTGTTTTTTAATTTTCAAGGCATATATTTTTTGTGTCATTTATAGGAGGCCGTGTACTATCAATTATGTGGAGATATTTTTTTCTTTAACACCATTGGCCAAACTATCTCACTATAATGTATCATATGTAAATGTAGCCCATATGAAGCTAAACTTTATTATTTATATTGCATATTTGGTATTTTATTCATGATTAATAATTTTTTACTATGCCTTTTGATGAGTAGATTTTATACCCTTTAATTGAGTATTATTTGCTTAATTTTTTGATTAGTTTTTGAGTGTGTATGTTACTTTTTATGTATTTAATTTGAAATATTGTAGGTAATAGTAAAATGAGAATAAAATGGAAAGAAACATAAAACTTGGTTAAAATTTAGAATAATCCATTTTTTTGTGCTATTGAGGGTAGTGTTCGTATTTTAATCATAACTCTTTGCTCTAATATCATTTTGACTTATTTTTTAAACCATTAAAAACCAAGAGATATGTTTATAATTTCTATGTTTATCACAAAATTCATGTCCTTTGATTTAAATGAGAAAAATATGGTTAAAGAGTCTACTCTTGACCGAAACATTCTTGTTTGATACAACTGAGTATTTCAAGCATAACGCTTTTCACAGATTTCATATTGAATTTATTCAAGTACCTATCGAAAGACAAGACATAGAGATACAATTCATATGAAGATATCAAAAGCCAATTTAGCTTAGAAAGTGGTGAAAAATCAGTTGAAAGAGGCTACAAGCATAGTAGAAACTGATTTTGGACAACAAGAGCAACGCCTAGGCACTGTAATGACTATATAGGATAGAAAGCGGCTAGGTGCTACCCTCACTGGACTGCAGTGCCTAGACATTGTAAATTGGCACCTAGACATTACTTGGCGGGCAAATAAGGGCAAAGAAGCCAAGAAGAAAGAAGGAAGAAGAGAAGAAGAGAAGAAGAAGAAGATGAGACTTTTCTTCTAAAAGTTGAGAAGAAGACATCTAGAAGGGAATGATACTCTATTTATTATTTTAGTTTAGGTAGACTTAGTTTGTAATCATAAACATCCATTTTTGTTTATTCAAATAAAATTAGAGTTAACATAATTTCGGTATTTAATAATTTAATAGTTGTCATGAGAACGATACTCAACTCATTATTTTATTACTTGTTAACGACAACGTACACTTACATTTATAAGATCCGCAACAAGTTTTTGGCATTGATGATGTGAATTGTTTTGTTTTGTTAATATCGATATCAAGTAATTCTGATTTTAATTTGAATTTATTTTGTATATATTTTTTCTTTATTTTTATTTTTCTTTTATCATTTGAGTGTGCCCTTGTTTATAATCACAGGTATTTTTTTGTGTGTGTGATATGAGCAGAAAATGATAGATGAGATGGTATATAATTCATACTACTGGCCGAGTGAATATGACATGGCAAAACAAACTTCAACTCAGGCCTTTGGGATTAATCAAAAAGATACCATTACTACGTTGACTGCTCAGGTTGAAATCCTTTCTAAACAAATGGAGAAATTTGTTGCAGCAAATACTATTCATTCACCATTTAACGCATGTGAGTCAAATGGCGGTTTTCATGCAAGAACACAATATCAAAAGAGCAATCAATTTGCACCGCCATACATCGAGCATGCTGAATATGGGTAAAATTACAACTAGCTGCAAAATTATCCTTTCTCCAACACTTATCAAGGAAGCCACAACTGATGTCTAAAATCTATCATCACAACTTCAAAACTCGGAGATCTAAAATTGTGAGATGGGACAACTGCCCAAGAGTATGTATTGGAGGATTATGAGTTAGTAGATTGCTTATTAAATTATTTTATGGTAGAAAATAAAGGTGTATTTGAGGATATTGACAAATCTATTATCTTTATAGATTTTATCATCCCTAACATTGAAAAGCATAGAAACATCTTTCTCACACAATGACAACTATTCTTGGTCATCGGGCATGCACTCAATAATATACAAAGGACACTTGATCCCATGTCGGATTATACTCAATATACTTATCTTTGGGGATCACCAACACTTTTGGATCATACAAAGGCATGACATGAGAAACACTTATTCTTGGACCCCGGTTGAGCAAACTAGAAGTCCGGCTGAAGACTATAAATTAAGCGTTTCTTGAGAGGAAACCCAAGTATTTTACATTTTTTTATTTTTCTTATTTAGTTGTTTAATATTTATTTTTTCTTTTAGTTTGATGAATTTTTGTTTGTTTTTATTTCAGGATCCAACTCAAGTTTGGGAGAGGATTGGTAAAATAAAGAGTGATATGCTACCAACTAATGAATGAACATTCATCAATGTTCTTGAAGAGAACGATGATAAAGTTAATGAGAACTAGCAGTACTATCATTTAGGGAAGTCTTCTAAACCTTATCTTGCTTTATTTAACATTGAGGATATTGTTAATTCTAAGTTTGGGGGTGGATGTATGTGATTCATTTGACTTTGTTTGTTTATAGCTTTTGGAAATTGATGAATGTTGTGGTTATGTATGTGCTTGACTCTTGTGGCAATTTTTACCTTTCTTGTAATCATTTGGCATATTGAGCACATAGCCTTGAATATTTGGATTTTCTGTTTACCTAGAAAAAGTTTATGTGAAGTCGATTTTTTTGTTTTTGCGATCTCATATAATTCTAGAACTTGTTTGATTATCACTCGAAGCAAAATCTTAAACTACATAACATTTGGAAAGTGATTTAGGCCATTTTTGGACCGTTTGAGCCTTTCAAACCCCTTGTTTACACTGCATAATCTCTAGTGTACCCCATTGAGCCTGTTAAACCATTTTTTTTATCACCCTACAAAAATTAACCTTAGCCAAAGAATTGATTCTTTTTTATCTTACATATTACACCACACTCAGTTCATTGGTATTCTAGTAACATCATTTTGAGCATTGAAAGTGGTTTAAAAAAATGGTAAAGAGAGAAGACGATTTGTACAAAACTCCCAAAAAAAATGTGTCAAGAAATATGAGAAAATAGTGCAGCACCCATTGTTCATAAAAACAAATAAGTTTGAGGGTGTAGCACTTCAAAAAAAAATGAATAAAGGGAGTTTAATGAATAAAGTGATGTGACAAATTAAAAAAAGAAAGGTTTGTGAAGGTGTGAGACGAAAATATGGTGGTGCTCATTAACTAGGTTCTAGAATAGTTGTGTGCTATGAGTAATTTGAGCCACTATATTGTCTTTTATCCTACCATTACCTTAGTCATATGTTACAAGCTTTCAAAGTCCTAATGATCCTTCATGTTGTGTTAGTCTATATTAGTGGAGAATGACATGAAAAACAAGCATATGGAATTCTAAAACACATAAATAAGAGATTAATAATTTTGTTGTGAGTTTGCATAAACCAATTCGAGTAACAAAAATTTAAGTGTAAGAGGCTACACACACACATACACTTAAAGAATTTAAAGATGAGTGAATTTGGCACTTGAGTTGAAATTGTGCATTTTGATGATATTTTGAAATTTTCTTGAGTCGTAAACTCACAACATTTTTTGAAGCTCATTTGGTTAGTAGGTTTAATTATCACTTATTATTCTACTTATTTTATTTCTTTCCTTTGCTCGAGGACTACAAAATGTTAAGTTTTGGAGTATTTGATGAGTGAATTTTATACCCATTAATTGTGTACTATTTGTTTAACTTTTTGATTAGTTTTTTAGTATTTATTTATTTTTAATGTATTTAATTTGAAATATTGTAGGTAATAGAAAAATGAGAAGAAATGGAAAGAAACATAAAACTTGGTTAAAATTCAGAATAATCTATTTTTTAGTGCTATTGAGGGCAGTGTTCGTATTTCAATCATAACTCTTTGCTTAAATATCATTTTGACTTGTTTTATTAACCATTGGAAAGCTAAGAGAAAGGTCTATAATTATATGCTTATCACAAAATTCATTTTATTTTATTTCAATGAGAAAAATCTAGTTAAAGAGTCTATATTTGACCAAAACTTTCTAGTTTGACACATTTGAGTATTTCAATCATAACTCCTTCCACAGATTTCATATTGAGTTTATTCAGTGCTTATCAAAAGGCAAGACATAGATATACAATTTATATGAAGACATCAAAAGCCAATTTAGCATAAAAAGTGGTGAAAAATCAGTTGTGCAGTAGAAAATGATCTTGGACAGCAAGAGTAGTGCCTATGCGCTGCAATGACTGTGTAGGGCAGAATGTGCAGTGTCTAGGCATTGGAAACCAGCACCTAGGAACTGCCCTCACTGGACTGCAGTGCCCAGGTGTTGCCTGACGGGCAAGTAAGGGAAAAATGGTATATTTTGCCCTCTTTAGGGCATCTCACATCAAGTTTAAGTATTCCAATAGCTTCCAAATCAGATTTTTAGAGAGGAGAGAGAGAGAGAGAAGAGAAAATAAGCCAAGAAGAAAGAAAAGAATAAACGAATAAAAGAAGAAAAAGAAGAGAGGAGAGTTTTCTTCCAAGAATTGAAAATAAGAAATCTACAAGGGAAGAAACTCATCCTACTTCCAAGTTTTATTTTATTTTCCTCTTTCTCTCATTAATTATGTGTATGAATATTGTTCATTTATCTTTCATTTTTACCATTATGAACTAATTTATTTTTCTAGGATTGTGATGTAAACTAATTATGATGTTTCGAATATTTGTATCAATTCAATTCTTGATTTATTTTTCAAGTTGAGTTTTCTACATTATTCTTAATGATTTCAAGTACCTGACCACTAATTGAATGATTTGCTAATCATATTGACCCGAGAGGTGATATGTGTGTCTAGTTCTATGTGTAGAAAACTATAAATTGCATGTGAGATAGGAATGTACTTATATGGTTTGTGTAGTCCTGTTTGAGATCCATAGAATCTAATGAATTGTAGATTGTTGTAATTCAAATAGGAATATAGTGGGTTAACAATTGATGATATTTTATTAGACCTTAGAAGAGGGTAGTGGATAATTTAGGAATTCTCAACTATTGCTTGAGAATTAAATTGAGATTGATGAGATAAATTATTCAATTCGGATTAATTATAGTAAAATCATAACCTTAGGCTTTTAAGTTTTTGAATTTTGTCATTAGTTGACTTTGATTATTAGTTAGTTTAGGAAAACTTAGTTTGTAATCATAAACACCTATTTTTGTTTATTGAAATAAAATTAGAGTTAATATAATTTCGATACTTAATAATTCAACAGTTCTTATGGGAACAATACTCTACTCATCATTTTATTATTTGTTAATGACAATGTGCACTTGCATTTATAAAATTCGCAACACCTTTAACTCAGTAGAAGATGAATATTAGCTTGAGTTGTGATTTTTTCGATTTCACTGAGTATAAAGAAATAACAAAGTAGTTACTAGAATCTAAAATAAAATATTGGACCAGTATCTATATTTTGTGCAACTAATTTAGAAATTTTAGACCAGCTCGCCCATTTAACCTTTTAAACTAATTGAGCATGAAAATAGACAATTTGTCCAATATTGTTGTGACTTAGACATTGATAATATGGTAGTGGACCAAGAGTAAAACTTGTGTTTTCATTGTTTAACCTGCAAATACAAGATTTTAAGTTGTTCAAATTTATCGCGACTTAGTTGCTGACAATATACTAGTAGATCAAGTAAAAGTTTGCATTTTAATTTGATTAAACTGCAAACACAAGGATTGAATCAAAATGTTTGGGCTTTATTTTGTGATATAAGCTTGCTCACAAGTAAAAGTTCAAGTTGTCCTCAAGTCACTTTTTGAGCTGACTTATAAATATCTATAATATATTTTTTACAATAATCACCTAACTTGAGGTTTTTTGTTAAAAGTTGAAAAATACATAAATAGTTGCACTCGTCACTCATGCTACCAATATAAACCAAATAGGGTAATATTAGAACAAGCAAAAAGTTGAACAAAAACAACAAATTGATTCAACAAAGTGACAAAATCGTATTACATTAGTGATAGAGGCAACTAAGTTTCAACTAATGTAAATTGCTATAAATGAGATTAGTTACTTCACTCGCACTTGTATCGAAGTGAAGTTTGACTATCTGTAAACTCACTCATTTTTTTGCTAATGTTCCCAAATCTCTCCTTAGATGGATAGTAGATGTTAGTATAAAGTAGAATATGGTTGAAAATTGAGCAAACACGTACACTGTATTAGAGTTGTGTAGTAATATTTTTTTTAAATAGCACTCAAAATAAGGTATTATGAGTTGGAAGTACCATCTCAAGTTCAGCAAAGGGCATGAGCTACTTTTCATATTCAACAGTTAGTGTGAGCTATTCTTTAGAAAGGTGCAGAAGGCAGAGGCGCAAAAGGTACTAGATTCGATATTATCTAATTAGACTGAATGTACTTATAAGATATTGGTTAAGGGAGTAGATTTATCCGTATTTCATGTAAGAGGCCTTTACGATATATGTCATTTTTCTTTGTGATGCGATTGGCATAAGATAGTATTTCTTGTACTTCTTCCATGGATATTAATTTTTTTAAAAAAATTATATCATGGCATGCGAGGTTGTAAAGATGACTGTATCAACTGGAAGATGCTTTATTAGCTAACCTGCTAAGGTCATCCTCTCTCTACATAATTTTTTCTAGTGGAAAATGCATGCTAGAAGAAAGAAAAAGGGTCACTTATCCTCTAGAACTAGTCCACTAAGACGAGTGTAGATTTAAGAGTGAGAGACACTAAATAGTGCATTTTATTTTATTTTTTTAACTGTTGGCTCTATAAATTAGTGCGTTTCCAATCTCACTAGTTAGAAGCGCTAAATTATTTCAAGTGATTCTTAACAAAGGTTGAAAACTATAGAGAAATGAACATTGAGGTTCTACGTACTGACAAAAAGTGAGAATATCTTATCTAATTAGTTTGGACATATAAATGAAGAAAATAAAGTTGCACGTTGAATAGTGATACTAAATACTTTGCAGCTAAACGAGCTTGCGAAGAAGGAAAAACCAAACGCTTCAAAATGACTAGATATAGGATGGTGCAAATTGATCATATATCTCAATTAGGATGATGCAATGATTGCAGCCTATATTATGAAAAATATTCTCCAACCTCGTATGAATTTTAACATGCCAACAAGCTCGAATTAGAGGGTTTGTTCCTATGTAAGTCTAAGAAGATGTGTTCTCAAAAGTGATAAACGCCTTGATAGAAATGATGTCATACTATATAAATTAATTTAATTTAAATCTTGCAAAAACTTACCTTTAGTTGGCATTACTCTAGTTGTGTATATCATCTTTCCACCTTTAGTGTGAGAGATCTTGAGTTCAATGATATAATTTATAAGTCCATTATCCTCAAGTCCAAATTCTTGAAGTACATTAAATTTGCTTAATGTTATTATTTGAAAAACAAATTTAGAGTTACATTTAAATTTGCTTAGAGTATTCCATCAAACATGAAATATGAATTTAATATCTCATATTCCTTTGAATAATCAGAAAAGCCTAAAATCATCACAAAGAACTAATAAGCACTACTTTTCTTTAAACTTAAAAGTCATAGACAACTCTATGGGTTCATTTTTTTATTCTTCCCCTCACATAATTTTTGGTCCAAATAATAAAATGAGAGTAAATGGCTCAAATGGAAGGATTTGCCATAATATATGTGGAATAGTATTCGTCCAAACCAAAGCCTAAGAACAAAATTAACTTAGAACCAAAAATAAAAATAAAAATTGTTTAGCATCAATTTTATTCCAATAAATATTAGTCAAAGGAATGATTCTTTGTACTAATTTTCTGTTGTTTAGGTTTTCTTTTTAAGTTTTTGTAATTCATTTGAATGCTTGTATTACTTGTGTGAATTGTAAAGTCCAACCAAGACGATTTCATGTATTCACTTTTACGTCCAAACTTAAACAAATTCATGTTTGTTTTCGATGGACAGCTGAAGAGCCAAATGATGCCCGCCATATTGCGAGGCAAATCTTCGACTGAAAGAACATAGAAAGAGGGAGAAATGAAAGCTGTTAGATCCAAATTAAAGATTTTTTTTTTTAATGCGTCATATCTCTGGAAAAAAGAATGAAATATATAGAATTTCAAAAGTTTGTATCCAAGCGCATCAAGGTCTTCTCCATATAAGAGACATTCTAAAATGCTATCACTTCTCATTATGATCCTTTTTTTTTCAAAACATAATACTTTTACGTTTTTCTTTTATAACTAGAAAAGTGTACGGTACAAAGATAATTCTAATTTTTTCATCAT
The DNA here is from genome assembly GCA_019321725.1 of Paulownia fortunei. Taxonomy (NCBI): domain Eukaryota; kingdom Viridiplantae; phylum Streptophyta; class Magnoliopsida; order Lamiales; family Paulowniaceae; genus Paulownia; species Paulownia fortunei. The sequence goes on along the minus strand of CM033109.1, from coordinate 20,215,031 downwards.
TAAAAAATAGTACATGTGTTCCATGGAAATCCTTTTAAACACATGTAAATACTTATAATCTCAAATGTTATATTATCCATAATCTTTAAAATTATATGTGTAAATTTTTCAATGTAGGCATAAAATAAATGACTACATGGTACTTATCTGTTCAGCTGGAAAAACATTTCCAAGATAAAGAGATAATTTATTTTCGCGACTATGATTCTTCGCCTTATCCAATGATCAATATACCAGAAGACTTATTACTCTTAAAGTGTCCCTTAAAACCATGCAACACTTAGCTTGTCAAGACCGCCCTTATAGGTTAGTTGAGTTAGCCTTTCACAAATGACGCTTGTGTTTGTATGTGTAGAAATTGTAGGAAAGCGTCAGGAAGTCTGAAGCGAAGAAAGAAAGCGCAAAAACTAAAGAAAGAAAAGAGATTTTGAGTAAAAAAAGCTTGCATTGCCTCTTGCGCTCTCAAAACTTGGATGGATACAATTGAACTCCTACCACGTATATGTACTACCACATTCTCAAACAGATGATGGACATAAATCCTATTTAATAGGGACGAAAACCACCCTAGAGTCCTCTCCAGGATATTTCTATATCTTGTACAAAACTAAATAAATCATGACAATATGTATATGTATATTTGCATTTTTTTTCAAACCTAAATCAATCACATTTGTATTTCAAAGACTAGTCAATAATACGTGCGTTGCACGTGATTCATATTATTACATTAAATTAATTATATTATTTAATAATTTATTTGAGTAAAATTAAGATATCATAAGATATTTCATAAATAAAGAAATATAAAATTAAAAAATATATTCCAAAACATTTCGTACACTAATTATCAATCTATATGACATTACAACAAAGTAAGACACTTTTCCAACTCATATTTTATAGGCGACACTTGTTTCTTAGAGATTAAAAATTGAATGCTGAAATTATTTTCACATTACATGATTGTTAGGCATCCTAACTTTGTGTTACAATGAATCCTACATTAATATTGTGTATTCCTAATAAAAATAAAATATTACTTACTATTAATGATATAATATACTACTTAGGAAAAAATATTTCTAGTTGTACTCAAAACTTGTTTGGATACAATATTTTTAGCACATATTTTTGCTCTTGCATTTGAGATGTCTAGTTTAATCAATACTTTGATTATAGATATTGAATTTCCTTTGAAAAGAGTAATATATAATTGGTCATTAGAAGAAACTAAATGAGGCAAATAGGTCAACATTTGGAATTGTTTGTTCTTGAGATTTTTTGATTGTCATGACAAAGCAAAGTTTAATGCAGAATTATATACATCTAAATTAAAGTGGATAACCTTCATTTTCAGTTGGCAATAGTGGTACTCTAGGTATAAGGACGTGGTTTTTAGTATATTGTCCAAATACAATCTATGTATCATTTACGTTATTCATAAAGTCCTACATACCGTTCTTGTACCATTACACAATCCATTTGATGGGTCTAAATTTCTCAGAAGAATTATTGGATAATTTTTTTCAACACCAATTTATGAGGATGCAAGCAATTTGGAGTTAAAGTCCAAAACATCATCTTCATAACAATTGTTTGTATCATCAATAGTTTCACAAAAACTGTTGAAAGTTTTTGCTTCTCAAGAAAACATAAAGATCAACTTATTATTTAATCTATCAATATGCTTATTTTTAGAGGCTAATATTACTCGACTTGTCATGTAATGAGTTGAGTAAACATTTTCATTTAAGGTTGAAAAAATAACCCTAATTAGTCGTAGTATTAAGTTTTCTTCATTTTCATACTTAATAAGTTTTCTTCATTTTCATAAAAATTTGGTATTGAGTTTGATTTTAATTTTTTATTCTGATTTGTCTAACTGTATCGAATATCAAATTTAATTTTACAATTTTTATAAATAATTTTAATCTCATATTTTATATTTTTTAAATTAATTTAATACTTTTTTCTTAGTTTTAGCTTACCGAACTAATAACAATAAATTCAAAATACAATTAATGTTTGTTAAGAAATAAAAATAAAGAAGAATTTAGCTAAAAATATTCGATATTTAGCTTTGCAATAATGTAATAATTATGTACATATATAATATTTTATATATAAGATTACCTTGGAATTTTTAGGGTTAAATTTATTTTACCTCCTATACTCTTAAAAATACTCTAATTATTTAATTCTACAATTTATTCAATAGGAAAATATGTAAAAATGATCAAGAAATACATAAATATATTGTACAAAATTATTTTGTACTTAATGTAATATATAGTTTTTAATTATTTATGTTTAAATGTGGTGATACAGCATGAAGGTTCGTACAATTTATTTTCGTCATACTTGATTATGTTGAAAAAGTTTAGGTTCTGTTTGGTTTCATTCCAGTGGTTTTGAGAAGAGAGTTCTAGGAAGTGAAATTGGAAAACGTGTATAGAATGAAAATCGATTTGTTTTGTTGGGACAAGTGATATGATGTATTTTGTAAGACAATTTCAACTTTAGATGTCTTATCAGTATTGTTTTGTTGTAGTTAATGTATAGATGTCATATCATAATTATTTGTGGTAATTAGTGATGGTATAATAGGATATAAGATTATTCAAATATTATAACGAATGACTATTATTTTGGTGGAATAAAAATACCATTTTCAAAAAATACAAACGACAAACATGTTTTGCATTTTAATGTTTGAAAGAAAAGTAGGAAGAGAAAATCAATCAAAAATATACTATTCAAACTAATAATAAAATAGTTCAAACAAACTTCATTAGATTAAATGATCAAACTCACAATACCTATTTTTTTTTATGAAGTGACTTCAAAAGTGATTTAACAAAATCTCCAAAATGAAAAAAAATCACTAAGTCAAAAATAAGATACAATTACAAACATGCTATTATGATCATAATAACAAAAGATAAGTCAAATGATTAAAAGAAATTTTGAATTTTGTGCATGTGAAATATAAGGGATAACATAGCTTTCGGAATATAGCCTTATAATTGATAAAGATGATGTAAAATTCATATGTTGGTGGCTTGAGAATGCAAATGTTAAAGAAATCATATATTCATTAATTGATGTAATTATATTCATAACTCTCAAACACAGAAAAATATACTTTAGTCTCAAAGTTTAAGGAGGTTTTGCAAATTTAGTCTAATAGTTCGAAAAATATCTAATTTTAGTCATAAATGCACTTTAATATATACGTTTTGCTCTATCTATTTTTCCAGAAAGTGGAATAATAAAAAATATAAAAATGACAGTAGAATGTGTTCTTGAATTGGTATAAAAAGTAAATGTTATTGTCATTTTAGTTTTAATTAATCTAATTAGACTAGATACTGTGATGTATTTTTAGTTTATTCAAATAAACATATTTCACAATATACTAATTTTTATAATAAAAGTAGTGTACCATATATTTTTCTATTCTAATTAAATCAATTTCAATGAGAGGTTTTTTCCGAAAAAATGAAATAATCAAAATAATTCAATTAATTAATTAGATCAAGTTGTTGAACCTAATTGAATTAAGAATCTAATTATAATAATTAATTAATTGATTGAACCAACTAATTATGAGCCTTTAATTAATTTAAGGATAGATTAGTTCAATTTATTTATTGATCAATTAAATTGAGTCTAATTAATTAATTAAATCTACAGTCAATATGTACGATTTTGATAGAATAAAAACCCAATTAAAAATTAGATTAAAAATTCAAATCCTAATTATGAAAATAAGATAAGGATGTCAACGAAAAGTAGTAGAAATGAAAGAGGCAAATGAGTCCATATGGATGGGACTTTGGGGCCAATAAAATGCCCCAACCACACGGTTTTGATGAGAATCACTCACACTGTTTTTGTAGCCAGAAAACACAATTTTCATCAAATTCCAGCAGATTTTGCAAAAGAAGAAAAATATTTTTCTCCCTTGATAAATTGCATAAAAACCAAGAAGAAAACACACAATTTTCATCAAATTCCATCAGATTTTGCAAAAGAGAAAAATATTTTTGTCCCTTCATAAATTGCATAAAAACCAAGAAAACACACATTTTTCATCAAATTCCAGCAGATTTTGCACAAGAGAAAAATAGTTTTCTGCCTTCAAAAATTGCCTAATAACCATGGCCTTCGTTCGATTCATGGTTCATGGAATTTTGCACTCCCGGTTTACCAAATAATTTGGATCGTTTTATTAAAACCGGAAGCACATAGATATAAATCCTTAACTTCCTGCACGAGAATCCTCAACTTCTTGTGTGGTATCGTATAATCAATCCAATCGCTAACAACAGGATTCATAGATATTAATATAATTATAGCAGTATTATTGTTTTCTTTTTTTAAATTTTAAAATTCTGTTAAACCATGTATATTCGAACCAAAGTTTCATCCATAAGCCTATAATTCCCAATAGGTAAAGGAGTTTTAAGTTTAACATTAATTTAATATTATCCCATTTTACCATAAAAATATATAATTCCCCACCTAATTTCAATGAGCAATGGCACCATGAAAGAATACAAACAATTGTTCATCTAAGAACTTTGCTGCCTCTATATTAAACAAAATTCTACATTTATATTTATGCTGGACTTTCAACCGGCCAAGAACTTTTTAATTCACATGAACAAGTTGAAGAGATAAAGCAGCATGCATCATATGATAAATAATTTTGTGATTTGGAATAATTTAAAATCAAAGCTGTACAGATAAATTTTATGATTATTATCATTTGCACGATCATATTCTGTAAGTTTGTATAATTTCATCTAAATTTAATTAATTATAAAATAAAATTAAAAAAAAATCTTATTTATTGATTTTGAATAAATTAAAATATATATTACAAGAAAAAAATAATGACCAATCTAATTGAATTGTTAGGCATTTCGCTAACAACCAATACTTACTATAACTACATTAATAAGTTATTTGTTATTTGCAATCATTACATTATCTCTTCACATGAAAACACTTAATTGCGATGTACAATTAAGTGTCGATAGAGTAGGCTGGATGAGAATCTTCTCAATACGAGCGGAAGCTTCTTGTGTAAAGTGTAAGCCATCCCAGAAGATGTATTGGTCTGGGTTAGGGCAAACCGGTACTCCTGGGCTCCCACAAAATCTTTTGCTATCATAGTTATATTTTCCTCCAATTCCACAGCAAGATTTCAGTGCCATATTACCATTAGGGCCTATTACAATCAAAAGAATTTATATAATTCCTTGTAGTTGTAGGTGTTCTGCAAAAGAAGTATGGAACACTTACCCGGAGTGGATGATTCTGCAAGAACTGATAGCACTCCTTCATCAAATGGGCCATACAATAAGCTGACGTTGGGGAATTCCCTACTGAGATTGTTCATAGCTTGTTGGAGATCATTGTTTTTCAACCTGATAAGATCATTAACACTCTTCAAACACCCCAGATCATCATACGCTGTGGGATCATCATTAGGTAATGCGGTTAGCATATATGGGAAGCATCCAATGGGTGCACTTCCAGGAATTACTAGTAGCTTGGCTCCCATCTTGATCAATTCCTATATTATTGAACAGAACTAGCTGTTATTTAACAAGTATATTAATAGATTAAGTAAAGAGTAGCAATTAGTATACATCAACATAATGATTTTAGACTTAGATGATTACTCTTGCAGCATTTATTTGGGCCCGTGTTGTATAATGTACGTAAGTCTGTACTTCTTTAATGGATTTCCCCTGAGTCAATGCATAGCCTATGTCATTGGCTTCAATATCTCCCAACAATATTAGAGAGTTCCCTATTCTGTTGGCACAATCTGATATAAATGAAATCAAATTTGCTATTGTAAGTACTTTATCAAGATCATTTATATATTTACTCTTTAATTAAAAAAAGGAAATTTAATTGTTTGGTATTATAACAAACCTGTTGGTGTTGAGCAAACGGATTTAAGATATGTTTTAAACCAACTTAGTTGAGTGCTAAGAGGCACAACATAAGGTGGAATTTTAACGCCCCTTGATCTAAAAAAATTGTGGTGAAGCACTGGACTTCTGGCCACTGAAAAGATGACTCCATTACTCGATGTAGCATTCCTTGACAAATAAGGTGTAATTTGTGGAAATCCAAAATCAGCAGCTGCAAAAATAACACGAGTACTCAATAATTTAGAATTGTTAGATCGTTTGTGGTTACTTCATTCATGAATATTATGAATATATATATAATTATATTAATCATGGTAAAATGCATCATATTCTTGTACATGCATACCTGCAAAGTCGAAATCTATAAGACCATCGGACCAACGACCAGTAGGCGTACCAGGATATGTTTTGCCATAAGGCGAACGTGCAGCTGGAAGCGAAGGCCCCCAAGGGAGAACTCGAACAGAGTTCCCAACGTCTGTCACTCCATCTCCAAAGTGATATAAATATTGAAATGGACATTTGGTATTTTGGGATGAAGTTGCTCCAACTAAAATGAATAGAAAAAAACAAATGATTTTGACAGAGTAGGAAGACGAATAACCCATAATTGCTTTCTTTCTTCTAATTTTCAATGCACTTGTAATTCCTTCTTGTATTATTCCATGTATATATATAGGCAAAGTATTGATGACCAAGCTAGCTCATTTTACATGTCAAGTTGGCATGAATTTGACCATTTCTAGTTTTCTAGGTAAAAATTCAAATTTAGGGGACACCAAGCCTGTAATCCAGGCCTTGATTAATTTCTCTTGTAAGATTTGGATGTGATACAGTATGTGTAAATTATACAATTAATGCATGAGATGTTTGTCACAATTAATCATTATAAGATTAGGATTTGAAAGTTGACTTGGATAATTAAATCAAAGTCTAAACCGAGTTTCTATCATCCTGAGTATTTGACAATTTCCAAATGTGGGAAGCAGATAAGAAGTTGAATATTGTCAACCTTTCCTTATTTTTGCTGTGCCGACCACCTCCCCCTCTTTTCAACCTTAGTGATGGACAGGAAAAAAATTATGTACTATTGCAATACGGTTTATAACACGTGTGCAAAGTCACAATTTTGATAAATACCAATATTTAAATATTAACAAAAATCCTAAACTCATGATCACATAAGAAGCTAGTATTTTTTTACTTTTTGATTACACTTTGCATCAAGATATCAAAAAATATTTTGGGAAGAACTTGAGATGTAAATTAAGTTAGGGTTGATATGCGGCTAAAAACAGTAATTTAATACTGATATGAAGTTGATTTGCATCAGCATCTTTAGCTAAGATTGGTAAATTTATCTATAATTTTCAATCTCTCATGTTTTCTATTATTTTCTTACATAAATATCACTTGCAGTACCAATTTTAAGCTACGGATAATTGTTATAAAACCACGTAAGATTCGATCGAGTTGATCAAATGACGCACAGACAATAAAGTATTGCTTAAGAAAAATAATGATAGTGGGCCCATTTGAACTAACATGCTCTCTCTGACCCGTTTGAACTTACATACTCACTCTGTCGAATAAAAGATGTTTGTTTTTCTTATTTTCTAAAATTATGATATGGTATAGGCAAAGCAATGGTAGATAAATACGATCAAGCACATATTAAATTGAGTTATGTTTCATTTGAATAACTAAATCAATTTCATTAAAAAGAATTTCAACTTAGATATTAACGAAAGAAGGAAACACTAATCAAATCCCAATATGGCGGCCCATGGTCAATAATAAAACAAGAAAATGAGAATTTAAATTTACAGCGAAAATTTGAATGTTTTTAGTTATAATGTTTACTTTACCAATGTAAGTTAAGAACTGTCTCAACTCAAACTTTGGATACAAATGACGTTAAAGAGAAATCATTTATGGCTAGTCATTTTAAACGTAAATTATAAAATTAGTGAATTTTTTTACGTAGAAAAACTAGAAATGGTCAAATACATGCCAACTTGACATGTCATGAGCTACAATAGTTAATTAAAGAGTATATATATAAATGATTTTGATAAAATAGTTACAATAGCTAATTTGATTTCATTTATATCAGATTGTGCCAACAGGCTAGGGAACTCTCTAATATTGTTGAGGGACATCGAAGGCAATGACATAGGTTATGCGTTCACTTAAAGGAAATCCATTAAAGAAGTACAGACTTACGTTCCTTATATAACAGAAGCCCAAATCAATACTGCAAGAGTAATCATCTAAATCTAAAATTATTCTGTTGATATATACTAATTACTATTATTTTTACCCTTTACTTAATCTATTAATATACTAGTTATCAAATTATTTTAATAACATCTAGTTTTATTCAACAACAGGAATTAATCAAGATGGGAGCCAAGCTACTAGTAATTCCTGGAAATGCACCCATTGGATGCTTCCCATATATTCTAACCACATCCCACAACCTATGATGATCTAGGGTGTTTGAAGAGTGTTAATGATCTTATGAAAATCGAGCTTGATTAGCTTATACTTTCACAACCAAACTTCAAATACTTGTAACCAACAAGTATTTTTCAAAGGACAGCTCGATAAATCATTTGAAGAACGAGTTGCATCAACTCAAGCTTGTAATCAGCACACTTCAAATACTTGTAATCAATAAGTATTTTCTAGAAGTTGGCTCTATAAATCATATAAAGGCCAAGCTTCATCAGGTCATGCTTGTAATCAACAAGCTTTAGATACTTATAATCAACAAGTATTCATTGGAGGTTAGCTCCAAAAATCAGAAAGAAGCTCCATCAGCTTATGCTTGTAATCAAAAAGCTTCAAATACTTGTAGTCAACAAGTATTTTTTGGAGGTTAGCTCCATAACTCAAATGAAGAACGAGTTCTATCACCTTACGCTTGTAACCAATAAGCTTTAGAGACTTGTGATCAACAAGTATTATTTGGAGGTTAGCTTCAAAAAACATATGAAGGCCGAACTCCATCATCACATGCTTAATCAACAGGTTTCGCATATTTGTCATTAACAAATATTTTGTGGGGATTGAATCCATCAGCTCATACTTTTAATTAACAAGCTTCAAATACTTGTAATCAACAAGAATTTTTTGGGGTCATATCTATAAATCATTTGGAGTTGATGCTTGTAACTACTATGGTTGAAAATGAAAGTATTCAGAATGAAAATGAGAATCAACAGGTGCATAACATACGTTATTACTTGCAACCTACTCGAAACTCTTCTCCTTCTTGGTTTATTTTTCCTCTCAATGTAAATAACTTTTGATTCAAGCCAGGTATGATCCATTTACTTCCTAATTTTCATGGTTTAGACTCTAAAAGCCCTTACTTGCATCTAAAAGAATTTAATAAAGTATGTGCCACTTTTGAAAATTAAATGTGTACAAATAAGACCATTAAGCTCAAATTATTTTCTTTTTCTTTAAAAGATAAAGCAAAAGCTTGGCTTAACTTTTTAAAACCTAGGTCAGTTGGCACTTAGCAAGAAATGCAAGCTAAATTTTTTAAAAAAATATTTCCAACCCATAAAACTAATCATCTGAAAAGATAAATCCATTTTTTTTTTCAAAATTCTAATGAAACTTTCTTTCAATGTTGGGAAAGATTTAAAGATTTGTTAAATTCATGCTCACATCATATTTTGAAAAATAGTGCTTAATTATTTTCTTTTATGAAGGTTTAACTCCTGAAACAAAATAATTTCTTGAAACAATGTGTAATGGTGAGTTTTTTAATAAAGAACCTGATGAAGCCCTAGAATATTTAGACCATTTAACAGAACACTCTCAATCATAGCGTAGTATTAATTATTCTAAATATTTTATTAGATCTAATCTTGCTAATAGTAATAAAGAAAAATATTACCTTAGTAAAGAAAATGATCTAAATGCTAAGATTGCTAGCTTTATAAGAAAAGTTGAGGCCATGGAAGTTAAAAAAATAAAAAAAATCATTTATGTGCAAGATGAAAAAGTTTGTAGCATTTGTGAATTTATGGCACACTCCACCAATGAATGCCTAAATATTTCAGTACAAATAAATTTCATGATCATATTCAAAAAGCCTTTTCATTCTCCATATTCTAAAACATACAATCCATAATGGAGAAATCATTCCAATTTTAGTTGTCAAGATGATAATTGTGCTCAACTGTTGTATTCACAAAAGCCACCTAACTTTTCTTCTTATCCTTCTCCATATACAAAATCTCTTGAGGAAACTATGCAAAATTTATGCATGCACAAACAAATATCAATAACTAGACTTCACAAGCCATCAATGAAAAAGATAAATTTCCTGATCAACCTCACCCTAATTCTTCCACTTAGTGTCATGTTTCTTTTCCAAGTGAAAATTCAATCAATGAGGTTAATTCGATTACAACTCTTCAAAATAGAAATGTTGTTGACAATACTATTTATCCTAAGCAGAATCTAAAGTTGGTAACCATTCTTAAACCTCTCTCTCATACTTATGTAAAACCTCCACCTTTTCCTAGCAAGTTAGCAAATTCTAAGAAAAATGAGCAAGAAAGGAAAATCCTTGAGACTTTTCAAAAAATGGAGGTAAACATACCTCTTCTTGACGAGATCAAGCAGGTACCTCGATATGCTAAGTTCCTAAAAGAGCTATACACTAACAAATGGAAGTTGAGAGGGGATGAAAAAATAAGTATGGGGAAAAATATTTTGACGGTTCTTCAAAGAAAACTCCCTCCAAAATATAAGTATCCGGACACTTTTACAATCCTTTATACCATTGTTAAAACCAGATTTGAAAAATGCATGTTAGATTTGGGAGCATCAATTAATGTTATGCCATATTTTTATCATATAGTTGACTACCAGATCTAATGCATATTTAATAGAGGTTTTGGAAGATGTTCTTGTGCAAGTGAATGAATTAGTTTTCCCTACTGATTTTTGTATTTTGACATATTTTTTTATCAAATTCTTTATACTTTTTTTATTTTATTCTTGTTAATATTATAGTTCTAATAATGTTTTGTGTTAGTAAATCAATGAATAAAAAGAGAGAAAAAAAGAACCAAAATAAAACCAAAGAAGACAACGCGTTTTATAAGCAAGTTGGGAGATAATATTTTATTGGATCAAAGAAGTATCACAATTAGAAGATAAGGGTCATTTTTTCCTAATTCCATCATGTGTAGATCAAAATATATGCAAGAAATCACTTGAACTTTGCAAGTGATTGTTGGACTCAAAATAAGCATATTTCCAAACTTGTGCAATTTTTGTATTTTGAGCATAACTCTATGTTCAAAAGTCCTATGGACCTAAATCTTATTTCATTTGAAAGTCAAGAGATAGAAATATAACTTTTCTATTGAAAGCTTAGTCCAATTCAGCCTTGATTATAATATAAAATTCATCCAAATGTGTGGATTGGAAAGGATTTATTTATGCTGACATATTTTCTTAAATCAAGCATAACTTTCTTCCTAACAGTTAAAATTAGGTGATTCAAGTTGAAAATGAAGCTAATAAAAAAATATATAGCTTTTATATTGATCATTTTTCTAAAATCAGCTGACTTCATGGAAAAAAATATGTGATAAAATTCAAATTTGAAAAGAACATGTAAATTTAGAGCACATTCATAGTTAATTTGGAGTGCATTTGGAGTGAATTTAGACAATCTTTACTATAAATAGGGGCTCGTGAATGGCATTCAAGACATATAAGAACCCTTATAGGAGGAAACAAAGTTTTATTATTGTCTTTCTTTAGACTAAATTTTTTAGTAGTAATAGAAATGTATTCTCTAGTTTTTTTTCTATTTTTAGTGTTTTCTACTTTCATTATGTATTTTTAAATTTCATTTAGTTGAGGAGAAAGGGTAAACCTCTTGATGAAGGAAGAAGAATGGTTATAAAGATACATAATATTTAAGTGTGTTATATTATTATTTTAATTTTTTATTGAAACCCTCCTTATTTTATGGTGATTATTGATTTATGTATCACCAATGGTACAATAAATACTTGGGTTCATTTAGCTTATTGTATAGTTTTATTCTACCGACTGCTAATGTGAAATCTTGAATTATTGTAGACAAAGGTGTGCATAAATACCTAATCCCATAAATATGTGTTGGTGTTAAAACCTTTTAATTAGTGGCAAATCTTGATTTTTGTACCACTAATGGCACAACAAATAATTAGGTTCATTTAGTTTATTGTATGATTTTACTCCACCGACTGCTAATGTGAAATCTTGATTTATTGTAGATAAAGGCTTGCATAAATACTTGATCACATAAACAAGTATTGGTGTTATGAGATAATTTGAAAACAACAAGACAATATTATGATTACCTTAATGCATAAGATATTTGATAATATTTTTCTATTGAAACTTTCATTATGTATGGATTCCAATAGTGGTATTTAAAAGAAGTAAAATAAATAAATAATCATTCTTCTATCCAAAACTCAAGAATGGATCCCTAATCCTTGGTACTTTTATTACTTTGATTTTTTAGTTATAGAATAATTTTTTCTTTATAATCTAAACCATATTCAGTCCATATTTTAAGAAATATAAATCCAAAAACTTCAAACAACTTCCCTGTGGATCGACATCGGACTCTCAAAAAATTTATTACTTGACACAACCTGCACTTAAGCTTGTAACCTTAAAGTTGTAACATTGAGTGCCCTAAAAAATTTTGCCTGTTCATTCACCATGATTCCTTTTCCAAGGGAATTACTCTTTTTTTGGGTGATTATCTTGTCCATCATTTGTTTCCTTATTTCTATCATCTATTTATGATGATCTTTGACTTTATTCATCAAACTCAATTGGGATCTCACCATCCTAGCACGTCCACACTTCATGGAGGTATAACCTTCTTTTTCCCTCTGTATCTCTTCTTGAGGCACATGTCTCTCTTTTGTTTTTTCTTTGATGTCATTCAGCTCTTTTGGTAGTAAGGGAAGAGGTGCCTACCATGTTACTTCTCCTGTTTGCAAAAGGGCCTCCAATGATGTTGTTATCAGCCTAGTCACCCACTCTATTATGAGTTGTCCAATCCTCTAAGAGTGGCCTAATGTGGAGGGTCCGCTAGTAATGCGGTCATCATTCGGCAAGAAAGGTTGGTTGGTGTGATAGAAGCTGGTCCTTCCTCTCTTTTAATATTTTGTTCTAGATTTTGCTGGATCTCTTTGCCTTCCATATTCTCACATCTCAACTCAAAATTTATTCCCATAGACGATGCCATTTGATGCGTATAAAAAAAATTATGTACTAAGAATTATTAATTTGAATAATAGCTTTAAGCTTCCTTCGAGAACGCCTGCAGAAAATACATTAGGTGTGTTGGGTTTTGCCCAATAAAAGCCATTCAATGCTTAAGTGAGTAATGTTCTTAGAAAGTGCGTAATATTTTCCGAAATAACATATAAGAATAGTAACGCGTAACTTAAATCCATTATGTAACTTGTATATATAGGCAACAATGTGATTGAATCCTTCCAGGTTTTAATTACCTTTTAGATAAGTATCAAACATATGAAAGAAATGAGAATCTTAGAGCCCAACTAAGGTAGGATTCACTTTTCTTATCTTACACCGTATTAGAATTAATTTAGGATTCTCCTCTCTAAAAAATGGGCTTTCTAGAGGCTCTTGTTGGGCTGAAGTATTCAAACAAGGCAGGCCTTTCTTTGTCAGCCCATGGCTCAATACTTAGAAAGTTGGATCTACCCAAGTTAGCCCATAATTTCTTCTCAAGAGATATTGGGCTAATTCATGATCCGAGTAGCTCCGCCCAAATACTCAGACCCAAGTATCAAGTCTAGTTTATGGCACATTAGAGATAATAACGTATTTTTGGCTAAAAAAATAAATGTACTTTCGTGGAACGCATGTACAATTTTCTAATTAAGAAAAAAGTAAAAGTACTTACATGCAAAGCATGTATATAGCTCTAGCTATAAATAAATAAAAACTATGAAATTATTAAAAAAATATGAAGATAATGAGAAGTGATAGCCTTCTAGAATTTCTTTCTACTTTATTGGTTGTTTAATTAATTTTTTGCTTTCTTTAGTTTAGACTAATACTAGTCCATATAACTATGCCAAATGCTTCCATTTTTCTCATTTACTCTTAGTGTAATTATTTGGATAAAAAACTGTGAGGGGAAGAATAAAAATATAAATCATTGGAATTCTCTATGACTTTGAGTTTAAAGAAAAGTAGTTTTCATTATTTTTTGGGATTGATTTTAAACTTGTCTTGTTAATCAAAGGAATATGACATTTGAAATTAATATTTTTATTTTTGTCCCAATACTCTGAAAACCTACTAATGAAGAAAGCAATTTAAACAATGAAATACCACTCAAGGGCTGATTATCTTCTATCCCACAGAGTGCAAGACAAACTTTTGAAACGAAAAAAAAAAATAGAACTTCTTACGATAAATCCTGAATTTTGTACGAGACAATATGCTATCTAGAGTTTCTACATCCATCACTCGACATCTCTCCTTGTGATGACCCACAATAGAAGAAATACTCTGCTTCTGGAACTAAGACAGTGTTTGAACCCCCAGACTCATAAGACTTAGATAACTCATCTAGACTACTATAGCACTCAAATTCCTCATACCCAAATGACTTAGAATGGCAATCACACAAATCTAAAATTACATCTATCACTTTTGGTAACATTATGTCCATGTATTCTATTGAAACAAATCCACCACTAGGGCTAAAAGCTGGCAAGATAGAAATGGGTGGGATAATAGCACGCCTGGCATAGCCATCTTGCCTCACTAAAAATGTACAGGCCTAATTTATGGAAAGGCCCTAATCCAATAGGCTCAAGCCCATAATATAAGGAACCCTGGTGGCATATATGGTGCACGCACCCTGCCACATGCAAATATCACTCCGTTAGGGAACCACTATAAATACTCCCTCTGATTCATTTTAAAATACATTTGATTCACTTAATAATTTACAACTTTGTCAATTATATGATAATATTCTCTACTCACATACTGACTTGATTATAGGAGGGTCATCATCGAGACACCCTAACACCCTTTTTGTGTTGCTGGTAGGAATTACATACTCAACTCTCAATCAAGAACTTGGAGACTGATAATCCAACCATTCACATACCGCATCAGAAGTGAATCTATATCATTATAGAGTTGAAGACGGGCAAATACTTTTCATATTGATCTGTCAATGTTACCAATTTAAAAAAAGAAAGAAACTGATAAATATCAATATAGTTTGTTCTTTATTATCTCCCGTTTCATTTGTAAATGTTTCTTGTCTCTCTTCTCACCATTGTGTAGTCTAAATGACATTCTAGTCACAACTGATTCTTTGACATGAATGAATGAATTTATGTATTGTCAAAACGTTTAGAATTAATCCATGTGTGAAAGCACTCTTGTTCTTTTCCCTCATGCCCTATTATTTGTCTCTTCCATCCACTGTCACATTCACTATATCATCCTTTTACAACCACTCACAAGATTCTCCAGATATCAAAACCATAGTTTTAAATCCATCCATAAATGAATATATAAAATAAAATATTAAAATCAAATTAAAGAGAAATAATTGAGGACATTTTTTTTTTGAAAAGGATTCAAGTATGTAGGAAAAAAAAGGTATTTTAGAAAGTATACATTTTAAAATATCAAACTCAAAACTTTATTGCTATTAGCTTTAATAAAAGAATATAGACATATATCCACAATCCCAAAATTATTCAATCAACTTCTTTGGCCCACAAAAAAAGACTTATCAATCAAAAAAAGTCCAATAAAAACTGGTAGCTTCAATATAATTATTCCCTAATTTGTTTTCTTGCTTAGGTCGCCTTAGTATCTTCTTTCCTTTTTTGTTTGTTTCATTATTATATACATTTTTGTAGATCCCTATGTAAAATAAGTAAAGCATGCTCGACTCGCTCAAATGTGTAACCATATTCATGACCAGACAAAAACATCTTGACATAGTCATCTCGGCTATGAACCATAGAGCATAAGTTCGTTACCAACTTAGTTCTTCCTCGCCCTCTCATACCATTAGCTTGGTCTTAACAGCTTTCTTAGACATGCTCTAACAGACTGAATCATGTTTGGTCATTGGATATATGGTAAAGTAACGTCATCAAGCTTATAATTTATGACATGGTCCAGAGTCCTAAAGGATACAATGGCCAATAAAGTGAATGCACTGATATTAATAGAGGTCCTAAATTTTAAGATTGAGGTCGAGAAACTCTCCATTGATGAGGAACTCTCCAAGGCATATTTCTAGGGGCTTTGAGATAAATAAATTTATCCTTCGAGGGACTTAAGGAATAAGGTAAGTGATGCAACATTTTGCGATTGTGATTTGGAGTCAGGTAAAAAATCCTTTGTCTCCAATTTTAGGGAAAGAATTGATGGAGATCAAATGCCAAAAATATGTAAATAATGGCTCTTGGTGGAAATAATTCATTAAAATAATGAAGCCTATTATATGACAAAAAGAGTTTGGTAGGAGCTGAGCCGGGCATACATCTAAACCTATAAGAATATCCTCTATCAAATGGGATAAAGAGAGCCTAAGACTAACCTCTAAGCTAGTAATGTGAAAAGCTAAGCACCTAGGAGGTGGCTCATCGATCCTACCTCTACGGTTGGGGATTATTATTTTGTAGTCGTCAAGAATAAAAAATCTACGTCTAATGTTTGAAACTTCTGTTTCCTGAACAATGAACCTGATCAAAGCCCAAGGAGCAATAGATTCTACATTTGGGTCTTCTTGGTATTCATATTGATTTGACTCCATGTCAGTTGCGTTCCCTTTGAGAACAGCTTCAGAATTTCAGTGTTAAGGCTTATAGTCGTTTCTCAGTGTAGAGGGTCGACTTGAACCTCTTGGGGACCAGTAATGTCCCCAAAGCTCAAGCTTGAATTCAAACTTGATTTATTAGAGCTCGAACCAAACTCACTTATAGTTTGCTCAGAAAAAACTAGGTTCGACATTATAACAATGAAAAAAAGTAATGATAGAATGAAAAACGAAAAGAGAGAAAAGGAAAAAAACTCAAAACTAAGGATGCTACCTCAAAAATTTGGTCTCTAACAAATGTTGAAAACCTTTTACATTTTGAGGTCGCCCCGAGCTCACAAGTTTACTTGAACCTAGGGAAGATAATGAAAATGAATGTTAAGAAATAGGGGATTTATATATATAGGGAAAGTAACTCGAATGCAAGGTTAGGATGAGGCACCAGTTCAAAATGGACTTTTTCTGCATTGAATGCACAAAACGCTGGGGGACTAATGATGTACCAAACACTAAAATTAATTTTGTGCCCCTGGATTATTACTAAAATGCCAAAATTACCCAAAGGTATGCGCATTTTTTATCTTGGACCCAAACTCCCCACCATTAATGAAGCAGACCAATGGGATATGCCAGTTATCCAGCTAATGATATCAGGACCCTAGTCTGTACGGCCTATGATGACCGATTAGTATAAATACCCGATAAACAAGTCTCATAAGATAACTTTTACATTTTTTACTCATTTCGCATTCTAGTTCCTTACAACCTTAAGACCTGAGCTAACTTAAACATCAAAAGGTCTTAGTTGGGGCCACTTTAGCAAGCCTAATGTGTGTTGGTATTTTAGGTTATCATAAACTTAAGTACCCAAGCTTAGATTATCTTGAACTGAATTCAGGTACACTAATTTATCCCCAAATCACTCACTAGAAAAATGAGTGTCTCCTCGTGAATTTTACAACTCGTATAGTTCAAGATTGTATTTGACTTCTCATATGTTTGTAATCCTCCTTGAGGAAATCTACACAGTGTGATATAATTTATATCATTTCTCCATCAAGGTGTTCATCACTTTTAAGAACATAACTTCTTTAACTTAAATAGGCATAAACCCACTAACCTATGTTACAGCTCATAGAAGGTTGGAGAATTCACTTGTAGGCACATTTTTCATTGTGTAGGCTGCAATCAAAATTGCTTCATACAAATTGAGATACATATCAATTTGCGCTATCGTAAATCTAGTCATTTTGAAGTGTTTGATTCATCTCTCTTCATAAGCTCATTTAGTTGCGAAATGTTTAGAATCATCCTTCAAATTGCAACTCCATTTTTGTCATATATGTGTCCAAACTAATTAGACATATTATTCTCGCTTCCTTTTAGTACATTGAACCTCAATGTTCATACTCCCTATGGTTCTCTACCTTTGTCAAAAATTGCTCATTATAGCACTTCTGACTAATGAGAGTAATAGTTGGAATGTACTCACTTATAGCACAAATACATAAAGAAAGAAAAATAGACTGCACCATTTAGTGTCTCACACTCATAAGTCTGCACACATCTTAGTGGACTAGCTCTAGATAATAAGTTGCCCTCCTGTTTCTTTCAGCAGACTTTTTTCGCTAGAAAAATTTGTGCAGATAGAAGTTGAACTTAGCGAGTAGGTCAATAAAGCCTCCTACAGCTAATACAGTCATCCTCTTAATCTCGCATGCCATGATAAAATTTTAAAAAATAATATCCATGGAAGAAGTACAATAAATGATATCTCAAGCCAAATGCATGAAATACTATCTCTCGCATGAAAGATGGGCAAATTAAATTACTTAACTAATATCTTACAAGAGCGTCAAGTTCAAATTGGACTATATCGAATCTAGTACTTTTTGCACATCTCCAAAGAGTAGCTCAAACTAATTGTTGAGCTTTGAAAAATAGCTCATGCCCTTTGTTGAGCATGAGGTGGCACTTCGAACTCGTAATGCCTCCTCTTTTGTGCTATTTAAACAAATATAATTGCACAACACTTGATAATAGTCTGCTCAGTCTTCAATCTCATGCTATGTTTCACCAACTTTATTATCCATCGAAGGAGTGAATTGAGAACATTAGCAAATGAGAGAGCTTTTAGTAGTCAAACTTCATCTCAATACAATTACGAGCGAAGTGACCAATCTCATCATTACACTTGACATTTGTTGGTGCTTAGTTGCATCTATCACTAAGGTGACATGTCTTGACACTTTATTAGATCAGTTTATGGTTCTAGTTTGAACTTTTGCTCTTGTCAACCTACATTCTGCCTGTTCCAATATTTTTTCTAATTGGTTTATGTTGGTCGGCATGAGCGACAAGTACAATTATTTATGCATGTTTAGACTCTCAACAAACAACCTCAAGTTAGGAGATTTTATCGAGCATTTAATCTAATCAATGAGAACACAAACTAAAAATGTTAATAAGTCATCTCAAACAGTAACTTATGGATAACTAGTCCCTTTTACTTATGAGCAAGCTCGTATCACAAAATAAAGCTCAAACTCTTTAATTAAATTCTTGTGTTTGCAGCTTAAATAAATTAAAGCATAAACTTTATTCTTGATCCATACGTATTTTGTTAGCGCCTAAGTCGTGACAATATTAGGGAATTTAAAATCTAGTGTTTGCAGCTTAAAAAAATTAAAGCACAAACTTTACTTTTAGTCTACTAGCATATTGTCTGCATTTAAGTCGCGATAATATTGGATATTTTGTTCATTTTCATGCTTAATTGGATTAAACATAAAATTGGTGAGTTGATCTAATACTTCTAAACTAATTGCGCAAAAAAAAGGTATTGGTTTCAATATTTTTTTCTAGATCCAAGTAAATACTTTATTATTCCTTTATACTCAGCTAAATAAAAAATTTCACAACTTAGGCTAATAATTATCTCCCACTAAGTAAAAATCATAATAAAAATTTATCAATCATGAATAAAATAATAATTTATTCATACATATTTCATGCGTGCAACTATGCAATATGAATAACAAAATATTAGCCCCATATGGGCAATATTAACATTTGGTGTATCATGTTGAAATAATTTTGGCCCATAGTGGTAGAACAAAAAAACAGCCCCGTAAAATTGATGATACTTGGCTCCCATTATGGCCCAAAAAATACATGCCCTGAAAATAAAAAAAAAATTACATTGATTTAAGTCCTACTCATCAATCTACACAAAAAAAAAAAAAATAGGGATACCAAATTACCACCACCGTCACATTATCTCTAACAAAAATATGCAATAATATAAAGCAATAAACACTCAAAATACATGAGCACCCAAATATCAATGTCCATTCATTCACAATTTATATCAATTCATACGCATCAAATAATTTTAAATTGCATCATAAAATAATTAAATGAAAAGATGTAATTAATAAAGCATGCAACTCATATAAAATATATTAATCATATAAAAATATTTTTGCAAGTACCTAATGTGTAAAAATATTTTTGCATACACCCTAGTGCGCAAAAAATATTTTGGCATGAAAAGTTTTGACCCATGAAAATATTTATGCATCCATCGTAATCCATCATAATTTTAATGAGTTTTATATTTTTTTTGAACCTCTTTTCATGCTCTAAAATATAACATAAAAATTGTGTGACAAAACAGCAAAACAAGTTTGAGTTTTTTGAGCTAAGCAAATAGAGTCTCAAATTTAAATCAAAATTTCTCGCAAACCGCTCATTCATTTTTTACCAAATCATAACCATGTGATCTACTCATTAAGATCTACGTATGGTGAGAATTTTATGTAAAAATCTTATATTTTTCTAAAAAAAATGATTTTTTAAGTATAAAATTATATTCATGAATTCAATCATCCAAAATGGCAAAAAAGAGCTCTATCAGTTCTGATACCACTTAAGCAAATACGCAAAAATATGAATAAATATTCATATATAAAAATAGATCGGATATACCTATACACAATGGATTGTCAATTCATATATTCCGAATGAAACTCGTCTACCAGCTTCGTTTAGATTGAATCACGAACATACTCGAATGAGCCAAAAGATATTTTCCTTATTAGTTGTGAATAACTACTAGAGTTATTCACTCAATCACATACCTCAAATTCTTGGAGTTCAATGATGATTTGCTAAGAAAAGACAGAGAGAGAAGCTATATAGAGAGAAAACTGTAGAGAGAGTTTTGAGAGAACACGTTCATTCACTCATGTTCTATAACGATTGAAATTTGATATATATACAGATATATCTCTTTCTATATAAGAAAGAATCCATATATATCATCCTACATAAGGAAAAATCCCAATTCAATTGGAAAAGTTAATTCCACCCAAATTGTGGAATAAAGTCCATATCAAATATAGATTTCAATTAAGTCCAGGATCCTAAACCTGATTCAATTTCCAACACGTACCAAAATTGCACGCACTAAGAAATTTCAAATCAGCAAAACTAATTTTCAATCCACACTCAAGAACACCTACAAAACAAGAGTTAGGGGCGTTGGGGATTGCTCAACCAAAATCCTTCGATGCTTAGTCAGTAAGTGCCTAAGGAGCATAATTGAAAGAAGAGGATGGTGGAATATAAAATACTTTATGTAATACATATCTCAAGAACCATGAAGGCTTTGTTTAATAGTGAAGATAGCAAGTTAATTGAACAAGAGAAGATTTGGCGACCTTTCTTAGATAAACACCAAAAGGTAAGTCATTCATCAATTGAGTAGTTTATTTAAAATATGATTCTCTTTCCTTATGCAAGACCTAATAGAGTCATTCTAGAACTATAATCAGACGTCCAAGATTTTCAAACAACGATTCTACTCAAATAAGGATATTGGATCACACCTATTCAAATCAGTTAAGGTCAGCCCATTTTGAGCTGACCTACTTATTTAGTTAAAATCAGCATAGAGCCAATTTGGCTCAAAAGTTATTGAGCTCAACTTAGTAGAATTAATATTACAAGCCTATGAGAATAAAGTTATTCAAACTCAAATCTACTCAATATCCAAAAGTCAAATTAATTTATAATATTATGGTCCAAATCCCTTAAACTCAATTGGAGGTCACATTAATTATATAATTTTAGTAGCTCGCGCGGGTTCAAATTCTTTGTACAGTTTATTTCAAAAAGAACATGTCATAGTTGTCCGTCCGGAAACAACTTCAACACATGTTTTTCAATTTCAAATATGACGGCCAATGTAATGTGGAATCTACAATTAATTTTCAACTGAAATATGAAAGAAAGAACGAGCCACTATAATTCATCATTTATTTCAATAAAAAGATCTAAAGGGCTAATCATGGTTACAAATTAAAGACAAGAGAAAAGTGCTTGAGAAAAAATGAAAAATAGAAAGAAAGAAAAAATGTCTATATAACAATGAAATTTGCATCAGTGGAAGTTCTGGTTCTTATTCCTATCAACAAGTACATGAAAATGTTCCAGTAACAAAACAAGAAAATGATTATTGAAATACAGCGATAATTTAATATTTTTTCTAATTATTATATGTACCAACGCAAGAACTGTCATCAATCGAACCCTCGATGCACAAGAAGTTGATGAGAATCATTTACGACAAGTCATTTTAAAAGTCAATTATAAAGCTAGTGAGAATTCTTCATTTGTGCAGTTCTAAAAACAAGAAATTTTGATGTAGAAAATGCAAGTAATAGTGTACATGGAAAGCCACTTAAAGGATGAAGTTACAAAATCTCTGAACATAATGCATGCACAACTATTTCACTATCCTAATGTTTTTATTTGGAATATTTCACTATCAACTTTGCTCCTGTCATCATATCAAACAAATAATAGATGTATATATATATATATATATATACATCCTATTCTCTACTCTTCACTGTCAATGTCTAGATATTTGTTTCGATGAACTTTTTAAGATGGTCAAATACATAACTAAATTATGATTTCAATCAACTTAAAGGGATAAATTTCCTAACATAATCTTTTTAGTATTTTGATGTAATATTTAATTGAAAAGTAAAACTCATGGCTCATGTCTTAATCATGAATTTATGATTTTTCCGCTCGATTAAAAGCTTGGTGCCCCCAAAATTTGAAAACTAGAAATGGTCAAATTCATACCAACTTCGCATTTAATGTGGTAGCTATATGTCAACTCTCATCAATTCTTTGCCTATATATATATGGAATTGTTCCCATACAAGGAGCAATTACAAGTGCATTGAGAATTAGAGAAAAGAAAGCAATTATGGGTTCAGTAAAAATTATATGTTTTCTTCTTTTTATTTTAGTTGGTGTTACTTCATCGCAAAATACTAGATGTCCATTTCAATATCTATACCATTTTGGAGATGGAGCAACAGATGTTGGTAACTCTATTCGAGTTCTCCCCTGGGGGCCTTCACTTCCAGCAGCACGTTTGCCTTATGGCAAAACATTTCTCGGTAGGCCTACTGGTCGTTGGTCCAATGGCCTTATAGACTTCGACTTTGCAGGTGAGCATGTACAAGAATATGATGCATTTTACCATGATTAATATAATTATATATATCCACAATATTCATGAATGAGCTAACCACAAATGATCTAACAATTCTAAATTATTAAATATTCGTGTTATTTTTGCAGCCGCTGATTTTGGGTTTCCACAAATTACACCTTATTTGTCAAGGAATACTACATCGAGTAATAGAGTCATCTTTTCAGTGGCCAGAAGCCCAGTGCTTGACCACAATTTTTTTAGATTAAGGGGCGTTAAAATTCCTCCTTACGCTGTGCCTCTTTGTACTCAACTACATTGGTTTAAAACATATCTTAAATCCGTTTGCTCAACACCTACAGGTTTATTATAATACCAAACAATTAAATTTTCTTTTTTTAAATTAAAGAGTATATATAAAAATGATCTTTACAAAGTACTTACAATAGCTAATTTGATTTCATTTGTATCAGATTGTGCCAATAGGTTAGGGAACTCTCTAATATTGTTGGGGGGTATCGAAGGCAATGACATAGGCTATGTATTGACTCAAGGGAAATCCATTAAAAAAGTACAGACATATGTTCCTTATATAACAGGAGCCCAAATCAGTACTGCAAGAGTAATCATCTAAAACCAAAAATCATTCTATTGATATTTACTAATTACTATTATTTTTACTCTTTACTTAATCTATTAATATACTAGTTATCAAATTATTTAAATAACAGCTAGTTCTGTTCAATAATATAGGAATTGATCAAGATGGGAGCCAAGCTGCTAGTAATTCCTGGAAGTGCACCCATTGGATGCTTCCCATATATTCTAACCGCATTACCTAATGATGATACCACAGCGTATGATGATCTGGGGTGTTTGAAGAGTGTTAATGATCTTATCACGTTGAAAAACAATAATCTCCAACAAGCTATGAACAATCTCTGCAGGGAATTCCCCAACGTCACCATATTGTATGGCCCATTTGATGAAGGGGTGATATCAGCTCTTGAAGATGCATCCGCTTCAGGCAAGCATTCCATTCTTCTTTTGGTTCCCTAGATTGATTAATTATTTTTGAACACTAGAACTCCAAGGAATTATATAAATTCTTGTGATTGTATTAGGCCCTAAAGGCAATATGGCGTTGAAAACTTGCTGCGGAATTGGAGGAAAATATAACTATGATAGCAAACGGTTCTGTGGGAGCCCAGGAGTGCCGGTTTGCTCTAACCCAGACGAATACATTTTCTGGGATGGCTTACATTTTACACAAGAAGCTTCCTCTCGTATCGAGCAAATTCTCATCCAGTCAACTTTATCGACACTTAACTGTACAACACAATTAAGTGCTTTCATGTGAAGAAATAATGCATTGATTGCAAACAAGAAATAAATATCAATCTACTTATCCGTAAGTATTGATTGTTAGAGCAATATCTGGCAATTCAATTAGATTGATATTTTTATTCTCTTGTAATAAATATTTTTATTTATTCAGCATCAATTAATTTGATATTTTTCATCTTTATTTTACAATTAACTAAATTTAGATGAAGTTATGCATAGTTATGGAATATGATTGTGCATATGAAAAATATTTATAAAATATATCTGTATGACTTTTGATCTTAAAATATTTCAAAATCATAGAATTATTAATCTGATTCAACATGAATTGAAAAGTTGTTGGCTAAATGTAGAATTTTGATAGATATATACAGCTGTAGAATTTTGTTTGATATATACAGCTGAAAGTCCAACATAAATAGCTAAATGTAGAAATTTGTTTGATATATACAGCTGCAACGTTTTATATATTCCAACTGATCAATATACTCCTCACATAAAGTGCGATTAAAAGTTCAGTCAGACTGAGTTGGACTCAATTATTAAAATGAAACTAGGTGGGGAATTATTTAATTATATGGTAAATAAAGGGGGATAGTAATAAAATAATGTTAAACTTAAGAATCCTTTACCAATTGGGAATTATAAAGGCTAATGGATGAAGAACTATGCAATTTCCAATGGGTTTATGAGGCCAGATTCCTAATCAAAATTTCAATTCTTAGATCCAAAAAACGTACAATTAGAAAGCATACATGTCGCACTAAACTAAATACAAGACCAGATAAGTAGACATAATTGTAACTTCTCCATTAATATATAAACATATAGAATGACCCCTAGAGAATATTAGAACACAAATTCCATTCTCTAATGAACCCATTAATTAGTTCGGCCATTATCTTTGAATGTCTAAATTAAATTGTCTTTTGCATTTGAATATCAATGATAGAAATTTTTTTTCTCTGTTTTATTAGTAGCATTTAACAAATTTGTGTTTGGAACATCATAATATTCTTCCTTTGGGAATATTATCACAAGTTATCTCTGTATCTCAAAAACATTTATTTATCCTATTATATGCGGATTTTATAATCGTTCAACTCGTATCTTTTTAAAGTTGAGGTTGGCTTAAAGTCTATCTTAAAAATGTTAATGCTACTAAACTGGAATTGAAAAAAAAAATTAAGATATATATATATATATAATTAATGTCGCTTCCAAAGACATTTAGTTTTGTACAAGATATAAAAAAACTCTTGAGAAGACTATTGGGAAAATTTGTCGACACAGGATTTATCACCACAGTTGATTTGAGGAGTTGGTAATATAAATAGATGGTAGAAGTTCAATTGTATCCATCCAAGTTTTGAGACCTAAAGAAGCATACAAGTTGTTCTACTCAAAATCTCATTTATCTGTACTCTCTTTTTTCGATTCAAACTTGGTGATACAAGTGAAAGTCTAACTTAACTAAGTTGCAAGGGTTGGTTTACACAAGTGAAAGTCTTACTCAACTAAGTTTCTAGGGCGGTTTTGAGAAGCTAAGTGTTTAAATGGACATTCTAAGAGTAATAAATCTTTTGGTATATTGATAATTGAATTAGGCGGAGAATCTTGATGGAGAGAATAAATTCTCTCTTTTCATGCTAGAAACATATTTTTAGCTAAAAAGTATTTTTTGTGGAATACACGTACACTTTTCTAATTATGTAAAAAAAGTTAGAAGTAAGCTAAAAAATAAAAGTATTTTTTTATGGAATACATGTACACTTTTCTAATTATGTAAAAAAAGTTAAAAGCCGTATTACGTACAAAATATGTACACTTTTCTAGTTATAAAGAAAAAAACAACAAAAACATATAAAATTACTAAAAAAAGAACTTATGAAGATAATGAGAAGTGATATAGCCTTCTAAAATATCTTTCTATATTCGAATTTCGAAACTTGATGCCTTCTTTCCTTTTCACATATATGGCTTATGTGTTTCAGGTTGAAAGTGAGAGAATACATAAAAATCAACTTAGTTGGCTTTTACAATTCACACAAATCATGTAAGGATTCAAAATAAAGATAAGAATTAAAAACAAAAACCAGAAAATTAGGCGAAGGAATCATTCGTTTAACTAATATTTACTAAAATAAAATCGAAGCTAAACGAAAGTTTATTTCTTGATTTCATTTCTGATTTTTGTTTGGAATTTTATTTTTTGGGTTGTTTAATTAAAGTTTTTTTTCATACTATTCCGCATAACTTAGGGCAAAATCTTCCATTTTTCTCATTTACTCTCAGTATAATTATTTAGACCAAAAGTAATTTGAGGAGAAGAATAAAAAAATAAAGTCATGGAGTTGTCTATGACTTTGAGTTTAAACAAAAGTAGTTTTCATTTGTTCTTTGGATTGATTTTAAACTTGTCCTATTAATCAAAGGAATATGAGTATACGACACATGAAATTAATTTTTCATGTTTGTCCAAATACTCTCAGCAAATTTATATGTAACTCAAAGTTTGTTTTTCAAATAATAAATCAGTACGAGTTTCTTACTGCTTTAAACGTGAATGTACTTCTAGAATTTGGAGATGAGGATTTTTTTTGTTGGATTTAAGAATATTTTTAATTTCAACTATACTTGAAACTTTTTATATGTATTTTCTCATTTTCTTTATTATTTTAACCTATTTTAATATGATAATTATGATCCACATATAATTATGGCATCAATAATTCGGCCACGATTGTGACCCTTGATCCGATTAATTTTCTGGTTGCTGGAATGGTTGGAGTTTTAAGATATTAACTTATATATATATATATATATATATATATATGTTATATACACATATAAGTAGGAATGACAATGAGATATGTTTGTCCAAATTTAAGATCTGCAAATCAATGGAAGATTGGACTTGATACTCACTCCGCCCTACCTCAATAAAGGACTTGTCCCACCCTGCCTCAAACCCAAACTCCGACTGGTCCAGCCAATCTGACCAGCGGACCCGCTAATAATTTTGGCCTATAAATGTTATTTTAGTATTTTTGAAAAATATTTAAAAAATAAGGAACTACTGAAAAGAATTGAAATAGATTGAAATCAAAATTTTGAAATATATGAAATATATCATGAAAATATTTAGATGATTTTCTAGAAATATATTGTTCGATTGACCAAGGATAAAATTACTAGAACTATTAAAAGAAATTTAATGAAAACAAAAAAGATTACTCACTTCCAAGGATTATTTCCTGAAAAGGATATTAGAAAATACTTCTAGAGTGACTATGCACACAAAATACATATAAAAAGAGAAAGAAATGATGTTGTTAAAATTTGTTGTCGGGTTCAATTAATTCAAGTAAACAATTTACCAGATTCGTTATGTTCCAATTAGTATTTGAACAAAGATTGGAACATAAAACGATATATATAATAGAATTTAAATTGACACCAGTAATTTTAACAAGGTTCGGATCTCAATATCCTACTCCTCAAGGTTAGCCCAGAGATAAAATAATCCACTATCAGTAAAGTTTAACACAATACAATAATAGAACTTATAACACAAAACTAAAGACTCCCTCTTTGTTTTGACGTTGTTCTTGTATTGCTTCACCGATAGACTTGTTTACGAGATCCCCTCGACTTGAATCTGGCTCGTTGAACTCCCTTCAACGTTGACTTCCCGTTAAAGTGACAAAGCGTTCTCTCTCAAGAACTCACCTCCTTCTCCCGAAGGATGTTCAATGTGTTGTTCCGATATAGTCTGGAATAGACTTAAATCTTCAGTGCTAGCTTGAAATTCGAATTTCAATCACAATCTTATATGTGCATTGGAGGGAGAATCGGCTGCTTATTGTCTCTGGATTTCTTCTCTCAAATCAGCAACTCAAACTAATGTGTGTTTGTGTTTAAATACATAAAACACTCTAGTTGATTCCTAAACAAATACAAGAAAAGATTCCTACACAAATATAAGGAAAGATTCCTAATCTATTTCAAAGACTTTCCTTTCATACTTCTACCATTAACTACCGTGTATAAATCTAAATCTTGGAGTTCAAGATTACATTGATTTCCTTCTCTAAATAGTGATACACGATTTCTTGAAATGGTAGGAAATCTGCCAAGTCTCCTCTTCATAAGGTAAGTCCATAATAACTCAACTTCCTTTCTAATTGGACATCAAATTATTAGAAGACAACTTGTAGATTTATTTTCATAAATACTACAAGCCTGTAATTAATAAATCATTCCAATATGGTAAGCAAGAGAGTTTGATTCTGACAAGAAAACAAATAAGCAAGAGTTAGTTTAGCATTAAAACTCTTATTAAACATGCAAAACCTAACCTGCCTTAATTAGAAGACTTAATAAATTGCACTTACCATTTTGATAAAATAATGCCAATTAAATTACATAAGTCACATGGACTCAACAGATGTAGTTAGCCAAAGAATGAGTCAAGAACGACTATTTTTAACGTAATCTAAGCAGAAGTTAGGTGTTTATGATGGACATTACAATAATTCAAGTTCGATTAATTATTGGAAGTCCATTTCTTAAAAAATTTAATACAATAAGCTAAGTCCAATAAAGCAATAAATTCTACAACCATATATAAATATATATAATCCCATCGAGAATAATTATAAATACTCACTTCCATTTTATTTTAAAGTATGTTAAGTTCATTTGCCATTTGTTGCTTAGTGATTTCCATAGGATATTCTTTGTTTATATACTGACTCAGTCGTCGAATGGTTATCGATGGGACAACTTTGATGCACTGGAACAATGCTGATGGGCATAATTTGACTAAGCCCATAAATATTAAATTCTAGCCGAATGGAGCGCCACTAGGCCCAAGATAAGTAAAGGGTCCATAGGGCCCAAATCTCATAATAAATATTTATAAATACCCTCTCCACACCATTTGATAAGGTAGGTCATTTTATATTGGATACTTTTTATTGATTATCTCATATTTTATTACTGACTTGAGCATCGAATTATTATCCCCAGAATAATCCCGAGGACCCCAAACTATTTTTTTGTGTCGCATGCAGGAACCCTCATTGCAATTATTCTCTGATGATGAAGAACCATGAGAAGTCAAATCTCAAAGATTCAAAAAGGTCCGATGTTGAATCATATCATTTTAGCGTCGTATGTGGGAACTTCTTGCCTCAACATTAAGAATGTTAACAAAATCTAAAGCCAGAGAAGCCAGTGCCG
Organism: Paulownia fortunei; assembly: GCA_019321725.1. Classification (NCBI taxonomy): domain Eukaryota; kingdom Viridiplantae; phylum Streptophyta; class Magnoliopsida; order Lamiales; family Paulowniaceae; genus Paulownia; species Paulownia fortunei. Next base: position 20,185,075 of record CM033109.1, on the reverse strand, counting down.
AAGGCATCCCTCAAGAGAAAATAGTTAATGGAAGCGAAGTAGACCAACTGTTGCATGAGCTTCTACCCTGGCATTATTAGGAGCTTTTAGAAGCTTCTATCATAGCAATCTCAAAAGTTTTCGCCCTAGTAGAATCCTGCGTCCCTCGAGTAACGAGCTAAGTGAGAGAAACCTTGCAACTTAAGAAAAAAAATTCAATAATATGTCTCCCCCACAAGAAGACATACATACATAATAAGTTAGCAAGCAGGAAAAAGTTAGCAAGAAGGAAGGAGATCCAAATAACTTACCATAAACTCCTCTCATGAGGAAAAAGCCTAGCAACAACTTAGTGGATCAATAGTTGTGAAAGACTCACCTATCGACATGATTCTTCACCTCCACGATAGAAGTGCCAGTTGAGTGATAGTATTATAGAGCACATAAGAGGATCACTTAGCATAAACAGAAAAAGTCTTAGCAAGAGCGATAATCCACCATGCCAAGAAAAAGCTTCGTGAAGTTAGGAGCTAGCGCCCAGCGACTTCCAAGAGCATCTACCCTCGTGGCACAATGAGCTTGCACCATTGTGCCATTATATCCTTGCGCCCTCATGTCCTCGCACCCCATTGTCCTTGCATTCTCATGCCATTATGCCCTCACATCCTCATACCATAGTACAGCGCCCTTGCGGTCTAAAGAGCTAACACCATCCGGAACTCATACCCTCACGGACTCAAAAGCTCACCCAATAACTTTTGAAGTTAGGAGTGTTTATCCTCATAGTCTTGGGTGTTCATGCCCCAGCAAATTTAGAAGCATCTATCCACAACGTCTCAAGAGTTAGAAGCTCCCACCTTAACGATTTTAGTAGCTTCTATCTTAACAATGTGAGGGTTCTTCCCCAGTGATGTTCTAAGTATAGAAATTATATTCGTACCCTTGAAATATTACTAAAAAGCCATAAATACCTAAAGATCTATGTATTTTTTACATGGGACCCAACCCGACCTAATATCAAGTTTGGGTCAGCCTGAACTCTCCATCGTTGATAGAGTGGACTAATAGGATGTGCCAGTTAACCAAATCATGATATCTGGACCCTAGCCTATACGACATATGAGGTTCGATTAGTATAAATATCCAGTACACAGGTCTAATAAAGTCACCACGATCTCAAGTACTCGAGCTCATATCATCTCGACCCAAACTCAGGTACACTAGTTTATCCCTAAATCACTCAACATCCGAGAAACCAAGATAAGGCAAGAAGAGCCTAAATAGGGAGAATTATGGAAGAAAAAATCTGACAACTGAGAGAAAGCTAGCAGCTAAGTCCCTTTCCCAGAGGTCAAGAAGAAAATACCAAGCCAAGGTGATAGTCAAGAAGAAGAGAAGCTTGTACTCGAAAGCAACAACAAATATCTTTGTCATGATGATGACCTATGATGGAAGCTAAAGAAGTGGAAAAGTCCCATACATCACAACTCATCAACATTACTCAACACCAATAAATGTCCTTCACAGTAGTTATCGTCGAAGTAGAGAAAAGATGCCCCCATGAAAAGCAGCTAGCATTAACATGGAGCAAGTACTGGGGGATATCTGATCTCTAATAAAGCAAGACAGAAGCAAGAAAAGTTCCTCAGGTGGAGGATCTGAGTAAAGGTAGATGTAGTAACAAAAATTGTCCAAGTGTTCATTTGTGAGAAAGCATACACCTAAAGAACGCCCCTTCCAATACAACAAAAAACATCTTCCCCAAGGCGTCTTCCTCAAGCTCAGCGGCAAACGCCTCACCCAGAGTGCATTCCTCAAGTTCGGAGACAAACGCCTCCACTTGGAACACACTCGTGAAGTCTAATTATGAACATTAAAAAGTGTATAATTGATTAGGATTTATATATTTATTTTCACTTTGAAATTATCATTAGAACTTCCAATTAAAGCATATTTATATTTTACAAATTAGTAGTTAAAAATGATTCAAATCTACATATTTCACGGGGTTAAAAGTTAAAGATGATTGATATATTGCATAAAATAAACATGCATGTGGTGTCATGTGTTTTCATTATCAAATCTACAAGTTCAAACTCAAATTTGAATATAGTGTTCTTGTACTTTACTTTGAAAATTAGGAGATCGTCCCAATCTAAGTTTGTGTGCAAAACATTATAATACACTTGCTTCTTGCCCAATTTTACCATGCACTAAGAATTATAGTAGAGGTTCGATTTGGTGAGGCCCGAATTGGTCAACTCAATCTTATTCAAACTCAAAGTTCTACATAAGATAATATTATGTACCCATGGTCTTGTATGTTTTCATTTTGAAAAAAATGATATTTATTCAGCTTAATTATTGTGATGACTATGCAATAGTTTAATTAAAAATATAAGTTAATTCAGATATTTTCCACATTCCTGTATAAAGTTTTTTCATCAGCTCATTAAGTTTTTGTTAAAGTAGGCACAATGACTCTAAGAAGATGTTTGGTTGAGTCTCGACATTCCTTATTTCATCCCATATCAAAACCTAAGACAACTTAATATAATTCACAAAATAACGTTACATTCATGTGGTCTTATATGTGTTTTCTCTATGCAATCAACGTTCATTTAGGATCAAATTTAACACAAAGCATTATTTTTGTGTGGGTTAGACATTGAACGAGTTTAATCATAATCCGAATCCAAGTAGCCATACTTGTACATAAGTTAATTTCGATCTCTATTTGATTAGACATATTGGTTCTACAAGAGGTTAGCATGTATGTAGCCCACATTAATTAACACATCCAGATTAAAACTATAACAACAAATTTGAAGTTCTATATAAGACAACAATGAATTGGTCTCTCCTATTTTTTATTTTCAATAATTAAATTCTACCTCATCTTAACAAGTGTCATAGTTTGTTTATTATAACTGTCAATCTGTTGAGTCTGATTCTCAGTTTGTGTATGTTATTTAACTAATTAAAAAGAGTTTGGCACAAAGATTGCATCACTCCCAACCTTTGTTATTCCACCACAAATTAATAGTTAAAAATGATTCAAATCTTCGTATTTCATAATTTCTTTATTATCCATGTCAATCAGTTGAGTTGAATTTTGAATTTGTGTGAAGTTTTGGGCATCAACTAGTCAAGCTCGTTGTTTTATAAGGCAAAAATAGATTGTCACGAAGATTGTATCATGGAGTTTTGATATTCTACCACACGGTTAAAAGTAAAGATGATTGATAAATGCATAAAATAAACTTTCATATGGTGTCATGTGTTTTCATAATCAAATCTACCATTCAAACTCAAACTTGAGCTATAGTATTTTTGTACTTTACTTTGTAAAATAGGAGATTTTCATCGCAAACTAAGTTTGGGTGTAAAATACTATAATACTCTCGCTTCTTGCCCAATTTTAGCGTGCACTAAGAATTATAGTAGAGGTTCGCTTTGGTGAGCCCAACATCGATCAACTCACACTTATTCTAACTTAAAGTTCTAAACAAAATAATATATATGCCCATGGCCTCGTTTGTTTTCATTAAGAAAAAATTGATATTTATTCAGCTTAAGTGTCGTGATGACTATGTAACAGTTTACTTAAGAATATAAGTTAATTCAGACACTTTCCACATTCCTGCACGAAGTTTTTTCATCAGCTCATTAAGTTTCGGTTAAAGTGTGCACAAAGACTCTGAGAAGATGTTTGGTTGAGTCCCAACATTCCTTATTTCATCCCATATCAAAACCTAAGACAACTTAATATAATTCACAAAACAACGTTGCATTCACATAGTCTCGTATGTGTTTTCTCTATCCAATGAATGTTCGTTTATGATCAAATTTAACTCAAAGCATTCTTTTTGTGTAGGCTAGACATTGAACATGTTCAATCACAATCCAAATCCATGTAACCAAACTTGTACATAAGTTGATTTTGATCTCGATTTGATTTAACATATAAGTTCTACAAGATTTTAGCATGTATGTAGTCCACATTAGTTAACACATCCAGATTAAAACTATAATGACAAATTTGATGTTGTATATATGACAACAATGAATTAGTCTCTCCTGTTTTTTGTTTCCAACAATTTAAATTCAGCATCATCTTAACAAGGATCATAGTTTGTTTATTATAACTGTTAATCTATTACATCAAATTTTGAGTTTGTGCAAGTTATTTAACTAATTAAAAAGAGTTTGGTGCAAAGATTGCATCACTCCAAACCTTTGTTATTCCACCACAAATTAATAGTTAAAAATGATTCAAATCTACATATTTCACAGGATTAAAAGTTAAAGATGATTGATACAATGCATAAAATAAACATGCATGTAGTGTCATGTGTTTTCATAATCAAATCTACAAGTTCAAACTCAAATTTGAGCTATAGTGTTCTTGTACTTTACTTTGTAAATTAGGATATCGTCGCAATCTAAGTTTGTGTGCAAAACATTATAATACTCTCGCTTCTTGTCCAATTTTACCATGCACTAAGAAATATAGTAGAGGTTCATTTTGGTAAGCCCCACATCAGTCAACTCACTCTTATTTAAACATGAAGTTCTACTTAAGATAATATTATGTGTCCCTGGTCTCGTATGTTTTCATTTTGAAAAAATTGATATTTATTCAGCTAAATTGTTGTGATGACAATGCAACAGTTTAATTAAAAATATAAGTTAATTCAGACACTTTTCACATTTCTGTACAAAGTTTTTACATCAGCTCTTTAAATTTCTATTAAATTAGGCACAAAGACTCTGAGAAGATGTTTGGTTGAGTCTCAACATTCCTTATTTCATCCCATTTCAAAACCTAAGACAACTTAATATAATTCACAAAACAACACATTCACATGGTCTCGTATGTGTTTTCTCTATGCAATCAATGTTCGTTTACGATCAAATTTAACTCAAAGCGTTATTTTATGTAGGTTATACATTGAACGAATTCGATCACAATTCGAATCTAAGTAGCCAAACTTGTACATAAGTTGATTTCGATCTCTATTTGATTAGACATATTGGTTCTACAATAGATTAGCATGTATGTAGTCCACATTAGTTAACAAATCAAGATTGAAACTATAACAAAAAATTTGAAGTTCTATCTAAGATAACAATGAATTGGTCTTAGCTGTTTTTTATTTCCAACAATTTAAATTCTACCTCATCTTAACAAGTTTCATAGTTTGTTTATTATAACTATCAATCTGTTGAGTCTAATTCTCAGTTTGTATATGTTATTTAACTAGTTGAAAAGAGTTTGGGGCAAAGATTGCATCACTCCCAACCTTTTTTTCTTCCACCACAAATTAATCGTTAAAAATGATTCAAATCTTCATATTTCACGATTTCTTTATTATACATGTCAGTCAGTTGAGTCGAATTTTGAATTTGTGTGAAGTTTTAGGCATCAGCTAGTCAAACTCGCTATTTACAAGGCAAAAATAGATTGTCATGAAGATTGAATCATGGAGTTTTGATATTCTACCACACGGTTAAAAGTTAAAGATGATAGATATAATGCATAAAATAAAATGCATATAGTGTCATGTGTTTTCATAATCAAATCTACTAGTTCAAACTCAAACTTGAGCTATAGTATTCTTGTACTTTACTTTGTAAAATATGAGATTTTCGTCACAATCTAAGTTTGCTTGCAAAACACTATAATACTCTTGCTTATTGCCCAATTTTAGCGTGCACTAAGAATTATAGTAGAGGTTCGCTTTGGTGAGCCCAGCATCGGTCAACTCACACTTAAAATGGGAAATCAACATAAGAAAATAAGATTAAAAAGTTTTACATTTTTGTGCAGGTTTTGGAGAAACTGACGTAACTTTTAATTTTGAAATGAATTTGGGTTAATTTTTGAGATTATGGATTGATAAATCATTCATCTATAAATTCATGTAAACTTTGGAACCCATACTAAATGTGTAAGGATCAAAGAAGTTGAATTACAAGTGGTTGTACAAAATGGATCACCGAAAATTCAAATCAGAGTTAAGTCCAGTCCTGACCTATTTTACCACTTGGGTCATATCTCTTAAACTAAAATTTCTTTTGGGCTGAAATTTATAGATAAACAAATTTGCTGAATATAAAATCGTAAGAAAATATGTTAAAATAGTCAATAAATATGTTGCGATGCGATGATGATTTTGAAGGATGGCTCTTGAATATAATCCTATAATTTGATCATATCTCCCTCATTCGACAACAAATTTTGACAAAAGATATATGAACATATATCATTGAAGAAAGATCTACAACTTTTATTCTTTACCCATCATCAAACTCTGGCTATATCCGGCCTGAAAATTTAATTCAATCGAGAAAGTAAAAATTTAGAGGATTTGGTGTAACAACTTATCAACTATTGACAACTAGCATACCACTTGATTGTTTAACTCATCAATTATATACTTGGCCTCTAGTGTACTCCAAACACTATAAATAGACCATGTATTAAACTTGTAAAAGTTGGGAGAGGGAGTAGAAGGGAAAAGAAAGTTTTATTGTTGTCTTTCTTTAGAATGAGTTTTCTAGTAGCAATGTAAGTTTTCTAGTAGTAATAGAAATGTATTCTCCAGTTTCTCTTTTATTTTTAGTCTTTCCTACTTTTATTATGTATTTTAAATTTTATTTTGCTGATGAAAAATGGTGAACCTCTTGATGGAGGAAGAGAAATTGTTATAAAGGTAGAAAATGCTTAAGTTTGTCATATTATTGTTTTAATTTTTTATCTAAACCCTACTTGTTTTATGGTAATTCTTGATTAATTTATCATTAATAATACAATAAATACTTTGGTTCATTTAACTAGACGTTTGGTTTTACTACACCAACTACTAACGTGAAACCTTGATTTGTTGTAGATAAAGGTGTACATAAATACTTGATTCTATAAACAAGTATTGGTGTTAACAGATAATTTGCAAATAGTAAGATAATATAATCCATATAAATTCCAACTTTTTTTAGAAATATAATTCTAAAATCTTCAAAAAACTTCTCTGTGGATCGATCTCGAACTCACAAAAAAATTATTATTTGACATAACTTGCACTTGGATTTGCAACCTTAAAGTTGTGGCAAGTTTTTAGGTTTGTAAATATTTATCCTTTGTAAATATTGTGTGTTTATTTTCTTTATGATTATATGGTTATATGGCATCGTAGTCATACTTCTCGGTGTTTAGTTAGAAATAATTGTGAAACTTTATTTGAAAATTTGTTTGAGTCACCTCAACCTATTTCCACCATGGCTAAATATGAAAGTGTGCAAGATGAAAATGAGAATCAACATGTGCGTACTATGCATTATTACTTGCAACTTCCTCAAAATTCTTCTCCTTCTTATTTTATTTTTTCTCTCAATGCAAATAATTCTGAAACTTTGTTTAAAACTTAGGTCAATTGGCACTTGGCAAGAAATGCAAGATGAATTTTTGAAAAAATTCTTTCCAACTTATAAAACTAATGCTTTGAAAAGACAAATCCAAAAATTCTCTCAAAATTCTAATCAAGCTTTCTTTCAATGTTAGGAAAGATTTAAAGATTTGTTGAATTCATGCCCACATCATGGTTTTAAAAAATAACACTTAATTAGTTTCTTTTATGAATGTTTAACTCCCGAAACAAAATAATTTATTGAAACAATGTGTAATGGTGAGTTTCATGATAAATAATTTGATAAAACCTTAGAATATCTAGACCATTTGGCAGAAAACTCTCAATTATAGCATAGTGTTAATTCTTCTGAAGGTTCTATTCGATCTAATCTTGCTAATAGTAATAAAAAAAATATTACCATAGTTAAAAAAATGATCTAAATGCTAGGATTGCTAGTTTAACAAGAAAAGTTGAAGCCATAAAATAAAAAAGTAAAGGAAATCAAATCTGTGCAAGAGGAAAAAGTTTATACCAATTATGAACTTATCGGACACTCCACCAATGAATGTCCAAATATTTCGATACAATCAAATTTTATGAACACATTCAAAAAACCTTTCCATTCTCCATATTCAGAAACTTACAATCCACAATAGAGAAATAATCCCAATTTTAGTTGGCGAGATGATAACCATGGCTTACCACTACATTCACAAAAGCCACCAAACTTTTCTTCTTATCCAACTCCACACACAAAGTCGCTTGAGAAAATTTTTAAGCATTTATGCATGAACAAACAAACATCAATAATCAAACTTCACAAACCATCAATGAGATCAAAAATACACTTTCAACATTAACCGCCTCTTTGCGCACTTAGAAAAAGGTAAGTTTCCTACTCAACCTCAACTTAATCCTTCCACTCAATTTCATGTTTCTTCTTTAGATGAAAATTTAATCAAAGAGGCTAATTCGGTCACAAATCTTCGTAATGAAAATTTTGTTTACAAGATTATTCATCCCAAGGAAAAAGTTTATAATCTGCCTTCAAGGAAGAAGAATGAAAATAGTGTTGATAATGAAGGTAAGATTAATGAATGTAAGTTTGAAAATGATAAAAATAAATAAATACCCACTTCTAGCTCCTCTTCCTCAAAGATTGCAACCAACTGAGAAATTAAACTTAAATTGTGAAATCTTTGAACTTTTTCGACAAATCAAAATTAATATTCCATTATTAGATGCAATCAAACAAGTTTCTTCTTATGCCAAATTTTTTAAAGATTTGTGTATAATTAAAAGAAAACATCATGTACAAAGGAAGGCATGTTAACTGAAAGTGTTAGTTCAATTATTCAACAATTCACTCCACTCAAGTACAAAGATTCAGGTAGTCCAACTATTTCATGTACCATAGGAAATACTAAAATAGAATGTACTTTGTTTTATCTTGGTGCCAGTGTAAATCTTCTACCTTTTTCAGTGTATGAACAATTAGGTTTGGGAGAACTTAAAATAACTTCTATTGTACTCCAACTAATTGACCGTTCGATTAAAGTTCCAAATGGAGTAGTAGAAGATGTGTTGGTACAAATTGATAAGTTTTACTTTCGAGTAGATTTTATTATTTTGGACATAGAGCCTATTGCACATACACATACACAAATTCTTATTATTTTGGGTCATCATTTTCTTACAACTTCAAATGCTTTGATTAATTATAGGAATAGTATTTTGAAGTTATCATTTAGAAATATGACTTTGGAACTAAATGTGTTAAATGTTTGTAAGCAACCTGCAAAAGATATTGACGTACATAAAGTGGATTCAATCGAGGAACTTGTTCATGAATATTTTACTACTGCTAATTTTTCATATCCTTTGGAGACTTGTTTTGAAAGTGAAAGTATTTTTAAAAAGGTACACTCTAATACTTTTTCTAAATTTTTGCAGGTACAAGAAAAATATTTTTGAAAGTCAAGGTTCGAAGATTTTGCATCATCAATAGTAAAATATGTTCCATTAAATATTAAAGCTCTTGTGATTAATTTGAAACATTTGCTATTTGATTTGAAATAGGCTTTTTTAGGTGAGAATGAGAATTTTACAGTAATAATTTCTTCCAAACTTGATTCATTCCAAGAAGGTAAATTGATCGAAACTCTGAAAATGCATATGACTGCTTTAGGATGGACCATTGCTGGCATTAAAGGTATTATTCCTTTAATTTGCATATATAACATCTATCTAGAGAAAATGCTAAACTTTCTAGATAGATGCAACGAAGGGTAAATCTTAATATGAAAGAAGAAGTGAGAAATGAAGTTATTAAACTCTTAGATAATAGAATTATTTATCCTATTTCTGACAAGAAATGAGTAAGCCCTCCTTAAGTTGTACCTAAAAATCTTGGGTTACTGTAGTCAAGAATGAGAATGGTGAATTAATTCCAACTAGGACTGCTACTAGTTGGTGTATGTGCAGTAATTATAGAAAACTCAATTCAATTACTAGAAAATATCATTTTCCACTACCCTTCATAGATCAAATCCTATAAAGAGTTGTGTGACATGAATTTTACTACTTCTTTGATAAATATTCTAGGTATAATCAAATTACAATTGCCCTTGAATATCAAGAGAAAATGGTTTTTACATGTTCTTTTAGGAATTTTGCATATCGGATAATGCCTTTTGGATTATGTAATGCACTAGCTACATTTTAATGATGCATGCTTAGTATTTTTAGTGACATAGTTGAACGTTTTCTTGAAGTCTAAATAGATGATTTTTCTACTTTTGGTAATTCATTTGACGATTGCTTATCTAATTTAGAAAATATTTTGATCAGGTGTGAAGAAAATAACCTTGTACTTAATTAAGAAAAATGTCATTTCATGGTAACAACTGGTATAGTTATTGGACACATTATTTCGTCAAAAGGTATTAAAGTAGACAAATCTAAAATCGAATTAATTGCCAATTTTCCAATACTAAAGTTTGTGAATGAGGTAATATCATTTTTAGGACATGCTAGTTTTTATAGAAGATAAAGATTGTAGTATTATATCTAAACATTTGTATAATCTTCTAACAAAAGACACTATATTTGAATGGACTAAAAATTGTGAAAACACTTTTGTTAAGTTTAAAAGTATGCTTATGTCAGCTCCAATCATGCAGCCTCCATGTTGGACTTTACATTTTGAAATAATATGTGATGTCAGTGACTATGTTGTTGGAGTTGTCTTAGGATAAAGAAAAGATAAAAAACCATATGTTATTTACTATTAAAGTAAAACTTTAAAAAGTGCTCAATTAAATTATTTAACAACTGAAATAGAATTACTTGTTGTAGTTTTTGCATTGGACAATTTTAGATTTTATCTTGTTGGCTCATCAGTTGTTGTTTCTAGTGATCATGCAGTTTTGAAATATCTTTTGTCAAAAAAGGATGCCAAATCTAGACTGATTAAGCGGATTCTCTTACTCCAAGAATCCAACATTACGATTCGAGATAAGCAAGGAGTAGAGAATGTGGTGGTTGATCATTTGTTGAGACTTGTTTGTGATGACTCATTTCAAACCACACCCATTAATGACACTTTCCTTGATGAACAACTATTTAATATTTTTATTTTACCTTGGTTTGCTGACATTGTTAATTTTCTTATGACAGGAAAGATGATATCGCAATGGAACTCCCAAGATAAAAAGAAGTTTTTGACTGAGGTGAAAAACTTTTGTTGGGATAATCCATACCTATTCAAATATTGTTTTGATGAAATCTTTCGAAGATGCGTTCCTGACAATAAGATAGGTAATATTGTTAAATTTTATCATTCAGAAGCATGTGGTGGTCACTTTTTGGCAAAGAAAACTGCTGCAAAGGTCTTGCAATGTGGATTTTATTAGCCAACTCTTTTTAAAGACACTTCTACAAAAGTTGTGAAAATTGTCAAAAGTTAGGATCTATTTCAAAGCGAAACATGATGGTCCTACACCTTATCCTAGTGATTGAAATCTTTGACTTTTAGGTATTGACTTCATGAGATCATTTTTATTATTATTTAGTTTTATTTATATATTGGTTGCCATAGATTATGTCTCAAAATAGATCGAGATAACTCCCTGTTGAAATAATGATCACAAAATAGTGATAAAATTTTTAAAAGAAAATATTTTAAATCGATTTGGAATTCCTCAATCCATTATCAATGATGGGGAAAAATATTTTTGTAACAAAGTTTTTAGAACTTTAATGAGTAAATATGGAATCATATATAAAGTTGCAACCCCTTATCACCCTCAAATAAATGGACAAGTTGAACTTGCAAATAGGGAGAGAAAATAAATTTTGGAAAAGACAATTAACCCAAATTATAAAGATTGGTCTCTTAGACTTACCGATACACTTTGGGCATATAGAATTGCTTTCAAAACATCATTAGGCATGTTTCCTTACAAAATAGTTTATGAAAAACTTTATCATTTACCTGCTGAACTAGAACATAAAGTTTATTGGGCAATCAAAATGTTTAACTTCAACCTTGATGAAGCTTCAAAATTGGGTAAATTGCAAATCAATGAACTTCAAGAATTGAGAAATGATGCATATGAGAATTCTAAATTCATAAAGCAATAATCAAAGATTTTCATGATAATAAAATATCAAGACAAATATTTGAGGTTGGTTAAAAGGTTTTGCTTTATAATTCTCGATTGCAATTATTTCCTGAAAAATTGAGATCAAAGTAGAGTGGTCCTTTTATTGTAAAAGAGGTATATCCTTATGGAGAGATGGACATTGACAATCCTAGAAATGGTAATGTATTCATAGCAAATGGATAAAGACTTAAACCATTTCTAAAGAATCAATTTTCACAAGAGGAAATTCTTTTCTTTGTAACCTTTTTTATGATTAGTGTGTGTATATATACTTATTTTCTCTGACTTTATTTGTTTTGTAGGCTTTATTTTTTTTATTTTTTTTCTTGGTTAAATGGCGAATATCAATACTTCGTGGCTATTAAAGTCAGATTTATCAGTTTTTCAAATAACTAAAATCTCTATGCAAGATTTTTCTCTTTTTCTCATTCTCTTTTCTTGCTCTTTTCAAAATGGATGACATTCTTGTAACTCTGAAGAAGCAATTTCCTTTTCTGTCTAAAAATGCAATTTTAAAATTTTATAAAACTATGATTGAAAGATTAAGGATGCTTATGCACAAGAGTATACCAGGGGACATGCGATGGATAATTGAAGCAAAGGTAAGAGTAGCAGGTGAGTTTTCACATTAGTTTTCAAACTTATTTACTAGATACATATCTTGTTTTGTTAGAAGCATATATTTAAAAAAACAAAGGGCGAAAAAAATACATGTTTGTCATAAATGGGCTTGATAGACTTGCAACACAAAGTGTCGTTTCTCAGGAATATTTTCTAAAAATCGAGAAGATAAAATTCAATTCATTATGGATGAACTAAATAAGGAGTCTTTAGATGATATTATATTGACTCTTGAGATGCATTCATGTAGATTAGTACATCATGCAATTCTTAATTTATGAAATCACTTTCGAGATGAATATGAGTGTTATAGTCTTGAAAATTTGACATTAAAAGACCATGTTAGCCAATTTATAAGAAAACCAAATGGGAAGCATATCATCGACCCAGAAAAAGCATTTAAACCATTACTGGATGTAAAACCAGAGGAATCTGTGAGCCACAATCACAACTACATTTACATTCACTTGTAAGTAGATAATTTTTAAATTTTGTGTGCCTTTATTTTCAACCTTTCTGATAAAAGAAAAATATGTGCAATAAATACATTCCCTGTTCATAACTCAATAAATAACACCGTAATTACCCCATTTTTGTACAACTCATTTAAAAATAATAATAACAATGAAAGTATCTTCCACTTGCAAGTTCAACTGTATTTGTATCTTTTGTGGATCCAATTCAGTAAAAAATGGTGAATTTATACGGGCAGTCAATAACCATGGTAGAATTTTAGCAAAAAGAAAAATTCATTTAGTGTATGGGGGACGCAATCTGGAATTAATGGGGAGTGTTGCTACTTCTGCTCTTGTAGGAGGAGTCAAAGTTTTAGGAATTATCCCAAAACCTTTAACAGTATAAAATATCACAGGTATGACCATTGAAGATGAGCTAAAAGTGTTATATATTCACGACAGAATGCCTAACATGTTAAACAATGTAAATGCATTCATCACTTTACTTGGTGGTTTTGGTACACTAGAGGAGTTATTCCAAGTTATCTCTTGGGCACAACTCAACATTCACCAGAAACTTGTAGGTATCCTTAATGTTAATGGTTTCTATGATGGTTTGCTATCTTTTGTGGATCATGTTGTGGAAAAAGATATTATTTCACCATCTGCGAGATGGATACTCATTTTTGCCCAACATCTGACCAATTAATTGATCAACTTCTAACATAAATGTCAGAACCTGGTCCAGCCTTGGTCTGTGTGGGTTGGTCCAATAGGAACATTGGTTGAAAACACAAAATGAATTTGACTTTCAGCGTGTGAAATGTATCCTTAATGGTTTCAACTAATAGTGTGTGTTTTGTGTTGTTTCAGCTTCATTTTTTTTTTCAATAAGTCACATTTCTGGTGATATCTTCTAAACTCTATTTTTTTATTTATTTTCAATATTAGGGACAATGTCTCGATTAGGTTGGGATAGGCGATAATTAATATCATGTCTTGTCTGTTTAACATGTGTTTTTCTTTTTTTTTTTTAAATTTAAGCAGTTTTCTTTTGGGTTCGTTAAAACCATGAGTAAGGATGGCCAGAGTAAAGGGAAATATTTTGACACTTTTGAGACGCACCCCCATTTTTTTTCATAACATGGCATGTTTGTGAAGTTTTTAACTGAAATCTTATGAATTATCAAAATATAATTGCAACCCTCTTTTTGTTAGTCTAAGGATACTATCTTAGAAAAAAATTAGTCTAGTGCACATTCTGAGCTTTGTGAAAAGATTGGTTGCGATGCATATAACTGAAAATTCCGACCATGTTAAAGTGTTACCTTTTAATATTCATACGTCTTTTGTGAATAAGTGGAAATTTTGAGAAAACAAGCATTCTGAACTTTAATTAATTATTTGAATTGGTTTTGTTGCAATTTGAGATGCTTAATTATGTCTACCTCGTATGTGGAGAAATAAATTTGGTATACCTGTATAGTTATCTATTTCTATTGAAATATTTGTAGCTAGTGATGTGAGTATAATTATAAATTTTTATTCTGATCTTCTATTATCATGCGAGTCATGTTGTATAACAAAACAAAACAAAAATAGAAAAAATAGAAAAAAGTGGATAAGTGGAGAGTTTAAGAAAACAAGCATCCAAAGTTTTAATTGATCATTTAAATTAGTTTTGTTTCAATTTGAGATACTTAATTATGTCTACCTTGCATATGGAGAAATGAATTAGGTATACTTATGTAGTTATTTATTTCTATTGAAATATTTCGCTTTGTAGCCAGTGATGTGAATATAATTATTATTTTTTCTTTTAATCTTCTGTTATCATGCGAGTCATGTTGTATAACTAAAAAAAAACAAAAACGAAAAAAACAAAACAAAAAATAGGGAAAAAAATTCACCATTTCATTTTCAAGTTAACCAATGAAATTTCGAGATATAGGTAAACTAGATATTTCAAATTTTGTGACTACCTAAATTATTTAAGCCATTTTCCTAAGTGTTTTAACTATTTTTCAACTTCATGAGTGAATATCTTACCAACTTAAATGGCAAACACTTACATGTAAGGATATGGAGTTGAGGTTTTTTCATGATTGATTTTGAAGTTATATGTATCTTAGTCTGTGGAATAAAAGGTTGTCTTGGTGCACATATGCACAGCATCTTTTGGAAATTCTCAAAAAAAAATCTCGATAGCATTTGTGATCTCTAACAAATGATTGTTTGTGATTGTTAGACTATTTTATAGATTTTTTTTAAATTCTGATCATCATGCCGTATTCCTTTTTATTTGTATTATATTTTATTATGTTATAATTACTGGAAACTAGTAATAAGTTGGTTGGGGGTGCGATGAACATTTAAAAGTATAAAATTAAATAGGACTTATATAATTATTTTCACTTTGAAATTGTCATTAGAACTCCCAAATAAAGGATATTTGTATTTTAGAAATAAAATGGGAAATTGACATAAAAAAATGAGATTAAAAAGTTTTATCTTTTTTGTATGGGTTTTAGAGAAACTGACGTAACTTTTGATTTCGAAATATTTTGGGTTAATTGTTGAGGCTATGGATTGATAAGTCATTCATCTATAAGTTCATGCAAACTTTGGATCCCATACTAAACGTGTAAAGATAGAAGAAGTTGGATTATAAGTAGTAGTACAAAATGGATCACCAAAAATTCAAATCAGAGTTAAGCCTAATCCTAACCTATTTTACCAATAAGGTCATATCTCTTAAACTAAAATTGATTTTGGGCTAAAGTTTGGATATATTGTATACAAGAGGTAGATAAACAAGTTTGATGTGACAAGATAGTGAGAAAATATGTTAAAATTGTCAATAAATATGCTGCAATGTGCTACTGATGTTGAAGGATGGTTCTTGAACATGATCTAATAATTTGACCATATATCCCTCATCCGGTAACCAAATTTGATAAATGACATATGCATATATATCAACAAAGAAAGATATACAACTTTATTCTTTACCCATCATCAAAATCTGACTATATCCAGTATGAAAATTTAATTTAATTGGGTAGGTGAACATTTTGAGGGTTTGGTATAACAACTTAATAACTTTTGATAGCTAGCATACCACTTAATTATTTAACTCCTCCATAATATGTTTGGCCTCTAGCATACTCCAAGCACTATAAATAGGTTATGTACTAAGGTTGTAAGAGTGGGGTGTAGAGGGAAAAGAAAATTTTATTATTGTCTTTTTTTAGACTAAATTTTTTAGTAGTAATAAAAATATATTCTCCAGTTTCTCTTCTATTTTTAGTATTTCCTACTTTCATTATGTCTTTCTAAATTTTATTTTGTTGAGGAAAAATGGTGAACCTCTTGATGGAGGAAGAGGAACGGTTATAAAGGTAGAAAATATTTAAGTGTGTTGTATTATTATTTTAATTTTTGATCTAAACCCTACTTGTTTGTGGTGATTCTTGATTTATGTATCACTAATGGCATAACAAATAATTAAGTTCATTTAGCTACATGTTTGGTTTTACTACACCAACCGCTAACATGAAATATTGATTTGTTATAAAAAAAAGTGTACATAAATACTTGATCTCATAAACATATGTTAGCATTAAGAGATAATTTGCAAATAATAAGGCAATATCACGATTATCTTATTAAATGAGCTATTTGATAACATCTTTCCATTGGAACCTTCATTACATATAGATTCCAATTATGGTAATTAAAAGCGGTAAAAATAAATAAATAATTGTTCATCTATCCAAAACTCAAGAGCGGATCTCTAATCCTCAGTACTTTTATTACTTTTATTTTTTTAGTTATAACATACATTATTTTTTTTACATATTCTAAATAATATAAAGCCCATCTTTTTTTTAGAAATATAATCCTAAAATCTTCAAACAACTTCCCCGTGGATCGACCTAGAACTTACAATAAATTTATTACTTGACACAACTTGTACTTGGGTTGCAACTTTAGAGTTGTAGCATCCAATGGCAAGCACCCCCTTGGAGTACACTCCTCATGTTTGGCTACAAACATCTTCCTTTGAGCGACAAGCACCTCACTTGGAGCACAATTCGATGTGAATGCAAGAGCCTCCATTCAGAGTGAACTCATATGAAGCAAAATTGAGCATATCCCCTAGAACAATTATCTTGCGAGTAGTAAAGAAGGCATTGTCAGCCACGTTTCCTCGTAGAAATCTAAATATCTACCAAGTTGAGGATCAAGCCAAGACAAGAAGGCTTCACAATAAATAGGGAGTTAGAAGCTAAGCTACTCACACACGATTTTTCACAGAAACACTATCATTTTAGTCATTTAAGAAAGATGAGGATCAAACTCTAAGAATATGTAAAGTGAAGATGATAATACAATTAAAGACAAACGATAACTGGTGCAACCCTAAAAGAAAGATAAAGAGGGGATTAAACCGACACCATATCCTAATCGGCTAACTTGACCAATGATGTCAGCCAGCTCTGTATCATGTCACAAAGAATCAACGCTTCGTACCTTGATCAAGGCATCAACTAACTCCACACTCCAACCAACTCTATGCCTCAATTAAGATAACTACACAAAGATGAAGTTCTCCACTCCCGGTGGGATAAAAGATGCTATGAGCGACCCTCGGATGGCTCATGAATGCTATGCCAACACCTTGAAAATGATGAAAGAGAGTCAATAATAAAGACAATAGCAAGCAAATTACTCCAGTAAACACCATCGATTTGAAAAAAGTTGGTTGTTATAATAAGGGTGCAAAAATCTCTTTCTTATGAAACTAAAGAGGTAAAATTATTTATGCAATTTATTTTTACATCAATTTCCTCATGAGGGAAATGAATATATATTTTCTATTCTCAATAACCAATTGCACTATGAAAGTATCGATTGTTGCATTGCATAATAAGTTATAAAATTATCAAATAAAAGAAAGGTAAGAGCCCCCCAAAGCCATAGGCTTCGGTTGAGGTTCAATAATCAACATGTAAAGTAGCATAGCCCCAGAAGTTGAGTGACAGAATAAGGCCAAGAAAGCAATAATTGGCACTGGAGATCATGAACTCCTTTCTTGAGGTTATCGATTAAATCAAGCCTTAGAAATGATAATGACTCCCTTGAGGCCAAGAAAGTTGTAGTTGGCCCCAGAGATCACAAACTCTTTCCTTGAGATTATCGATTAAATCAAGCCCCGAAAATGAGAACGGCTCCCTTGAGGCCACAAAAGTTGTAGTTGAGCCGGAGATCACAAACTCTTTCTTTGAGGTTATCAATTAAATTAATCCCATTTCACGGAATTTATTTTCCTTTATACATTAAATGAAAACCATTCCAACTGGAAATTAATGAATTTAATGATGGAAGTTAGAAAATTAAAACTTTTCAACAGATGAGGTCAAAGAGGTGAGGCGAAGCCAAAACTCTCTCACCTAACTTTTGAGCTGGCCTCGCCTAGATGGCCTCACTCAAAAGGCCTCACTTTGATACTCGGGGCCAACTATAGCTTTCTTGGCCTCAAAGGGGTCACTCTAACTTTCACAGTTAGAATTTTATTGATAGCTTTAGAGAAGTATTGATATTCGAGGCCAACTATAGCTTTCTTGGCCTTATAGGAGTAACTTTAACTTTCAAATTTTGACTTTTGTCGATTATCCCTTATACATCTTGATTTTCATCAATAATCTCATATACATAACCCCCCACTCTCAAGTAAGTTTTAGAATGAAAGTTAGTTGGGAGTAAGTTGCTTGGTGGAATTTAGGAGATTTACTTCGAAAGGTATTCGACTTGTTGGTCTCATCATTCGAATAAAAAATTATTCTTCTATCAATTTCTCATTTTTTTCATTGAATTTTTAATTTTTTTATTTTTTTTATGCAACTACAAATGCCTGACTTGGCCACACTCTCTCATCAGGGTTTTCATTGAGAAACACACCATAGATTTAAGATAATTCTCTAAAAGCCAAGAAAGATATATAGTTGGCACCAGAATCAAAAAAACATATTTAGAGCAGTATGCTATTCAACTAACTTATCTAACTTATCTAACTTATTACTTAAACACATTCAATAAAGGGTGCCGTAGCAAGCATATGAATAAAGGGGATGCGACTATCATGGAACTCGATTGTAGAAAATCTGAAGCAAAAAACTAAAAAACCTCAAAGTTCCTAATAAAGAAAAGCTAAGTCCTATCAAAAAACCTAAATCCTATTCAAGAGACATCAACCTTTCTCAGTATTATGGACTTGGGGGACTTAAGCTTCGCCATCTAGAATATCTACACCAACAACAACACACAATATAATTGGAAATCAGGGCCACCATCGCCTCACAGAAACCCGGGCAAACCACACTATAAGAAATTTGTATTTTAGCAATGAAAATATTCATCGATAACAAAGACTTTTTTGTCCCTAAAATATGTTAGCGATAAAAAAAATCATCGCTAAAGTCGCCGCAATAAGACCATCACAAAAAAATTTAGCAATAGAAATGTCGGAGATCGTTGCAAAATTTAGCGACGAAAATTTCCATCGCTAACATATTTTTTTTCATCGCTAAAGAATAACTTAGCAACAATATGCGTAAGGGATTTCATTGCTAAATATTTTAAAAAATTAAATATTGAATAGATAATTTTAGCTTTAGCGACAAAATTACGGTTTTCATCACTAAACTTAGTGATGAATTCTGGGTGTTCGTCGCTAAGGTAATAAAATATAAAAAAATTTAGCTACGAATTGTCATTTTTCATCACTAAGTTAATAAAATATTTTAAAAAAATATAAAAATATTAATTTTGTTTTTAAATATTTTTTTATTTAGATCATTTTACATTGTTTTAAACGATAAATCCATATTATACCCTGTTTTAAATAACAAATCCACAACTTATTTGTTACAACTATTCACAAATATTCAACAACTCTCCACAACATATTCAACAACCATTCACAATACATTTATCATTTCAACAATCTAAATATCATTAACTAAAAGACATTTCATTAAAAAACTCATCGTATATTAAACAAACCATCATATACACAAATTATACAAATTAATCATTAAACAAACCATTATAAAATTCAATATTAAAAGTAAAATATCTTCATATATAAATTAGATAAAAGTCTAATACATCTAAATGAGAATCTTCAGGTGTTGTTCCAGCCATAACTGCAGAATAATAAACCAAAGATGTAATTAGAAAAAAATTAATATTATATATTAAACATAATCGTCTATATCAAAACAACAACAATGACTAATATGAATAACATTGACATAACAATTAATCCAAGAAAAAAGGTATGAATAACTGTACAAAATTGAAACAATTACACAAAACTAAGTCTAAGGCGGTGGAGGTCGGGTGGAGCCGAGGAGGATGGTTGCTGCTAGCTCAGCGGCTGCGTCGCTTGCAATGCACCAAGAGACATCCTATCAAGAATATATAAAATTATGGTTGTTGTGACTCCATGACATGCAGTCTGTCTTTATAAACTAGTAGCTCGGTCTTAGTGTCTGTTAGTTCGGTCTTCGTGTCTGCTAGCTCCTCCTGTATCATATGAAGCTGATCTCTAAGTGCTACATTGGTCAGCTTAGATGATGTAGCATCAGAAGTAGTCGACCTGAGAGGCTTGGACCCATTTCCAATCCCATGCACGTACCCCAAACGTGTATCGAGGACTTGGTCACATACTCTATCTACAATCTGTACGTCATATAAGGCATTATCTTCATCCTCGGTATCTGTGTGAGCCTGTAACTCTCGGTACTCCTCTTGAAGTCACACCATCTCATCCTAAAATTAACAAATATGTCAACATATTTAGTTTCAAATAAATTGAAAAGAAACAAGAATGAATAATTACTTACATATGCACTCTGAGTTTTATCTTATACCCAACCCTTCATAGTGTTGTAGTGAGTTTCATTAAAAATAGTAATCCAATCTTTTCTACTAGTTTCATCGATCTAGAAATAATATATGCCATATGTTACTTATCGAATAAAGTAATTATTTAAATGAAACTTAAGATTTTATATACTTACACCATTGTAACTGGACTACACAAAGGACTTTGAACCTTCACGATAATTATAAGACAACTTTACTCGATTTGTGGAATTTGTCGTTGACCGTTTCTGCAAAACAAAGTTAATGCAATAAACATCATAAGATTAAATTAATAAATATAAGATTTTATTAAATAAATTAGCTAAAACTTAATATTAAATTTACCTTAAACTCCTCTGACTTGAATAATGCATACATATACTTCCAATTAGCCTGAGTCTCACAGAAATCATGAGGTATATGTTTCAGTCGCTCCTCCCAAGGTAGGTCTGTGAGACTTTTGTAGTGTTTGTGCATCTTTTAGTGGTTATTCCTGTATCGAGCACTTATCAGCCTATCGATCTTTTTCTTAACTGACTTTGGTTCTGTGCCAAAGTCAACAATAAACATAGCCTACAAAAAAAATGTGTTAATATTTAATATATCAAAGAAAAAGAAAACCTACAAATTATACTAACCGACAACCGATCAAATATGGGCCTCTTCTGCCCCTCTGTAATGTGCCTCCAATCAGCCACTTATAATAGTGCAAACTTCTTCATTGTTATACCGAGCTCCGTCATAAAAGAGGATCTATGTTGTCCTGTAGGACGGCCATTAGATTTGCGAAATGAAGTAAAATAAAAGTTGATAGTTCATACCATGGTTATTGATAAAAATTAGTTACTATCATTATCAGACAATAATATTTCCTCTTCTCCCTCACTATCTAATTCAGTGTCTTCATCTTCATCATTAATGAAATTATGCATATTCTCAGATAAACCAGCTTGTGTATCCAACAATTCTACATGCTGAGGTTGAATATCTAGTTTGCAGAGATCTGAAATTTCTGAATCATCATGGACACTTAAGCTTATCTCATCTCATGAAATCTCTTGATTAGACACATTGTTGGATGAACTTTCAAATTCATGTTTCTCGCTCGTCTTTTTTTTCGGTTACTTCATATATTTCTTGATGTTGCACTTTTGGTACAACTTTCCATCTTTCTCCGTACTTTATATCATCCAAATAATAAACTTGTCTTGCCAGAGTTGCCAAAATGAAGGGATCATCCTCATACCATGTTTTAGACGTGTCAATACATGTTAGACCGAACTTTTGCATGACTGATTTCTTTTTGTGGTTACACTGGAACCAACCATACCAGAATAAATATACCTTATATCTAAACGTGTGAAAAATTATAACAACATCCTTCAAAACTCCAAAAAAATCTAAGTTATCACCGTCGTCGGATGATGGTACCCTAACCCTGCTATTTTAAGTAGTCCAATGAGTATCACGAGAAAGTGTATGGTATCGAACACCATTAACAATACATAACAATACAAGCATCATATAGTCGAACTTCAACACAAGTCCCAATGCTAGAGAGTATAGTTCATCTGTGGCCTCCGAATTTTGTAGATTTCTTAGCCTAATCATTTTGTCCCTAAACCACTGTGGAAATTGCTCCTCGTGACATTGTAGAATGTAGATTAAAGGAGTTCTTAACGAAAGAATTTGCAAATGTTCACTGCAAATAAATATATATAACTATTACGGACTCAATCAAAATTAGAAAAAAAAATAGAATAGAATTTGAAAATTTACTTTCTATATCTATCGACTTGCTTGCAATTGTTGAGAACATACCAATGTTCTTTCTTATGTAAAGCAAGAGGCAATTAATAATTTCGTTAGCTGCCCATCTCTCTTACTTGTTGATTGAAAAAATTTAAGATGAATGAAATGTGTTGACTAACATCTTTGTTATATTTCAGTATTGTAAATCTTATTTCAATTTGACTCATATACAAAGATGAGAAAGTCAATGCTTCATTCACAATAGATCCCTCTGGTCTTGCCATATTGCACACATATTTTTTGAGTGTTCCCAAATACCTTTCAAATGGATATATCCATCATGACGAAACAAGTCTACGTATATGGCCCCGCGGGGTAAATGGACTGTCAAGTAAACCATAATGTTAAAAAATACCAGAGGAAATATTCATTCCATCTTGCACAAAATGAATACTATGTCTTCCTCTATTTTACTCAAGTCTACAACATGTAAAGTTCTTGAAGTGATTTTTCTGAAGAAGTCACATAACTCAACAATTGTGCCACACATATCCTTTGGTAAAAACTTCCTTATGGCGATTAGAAGTAATCTTTGCAAAAGGACATAGCAGTCATGTCTTTAAGCTATATAACTTTCCATCATTCACATTCACATTCCTTAGGATATTTGCGGCGAACCATCAGGGAACTTCATAAATTTTAATAACCGACAAAATTCACGCTTTTATTCCAAAGTGAATGTGTAACTTGCATGTGGCTTACTGACTCTATCCTAGTCTTTTGCAGGTGTAATTCACTTCTGATACCTATATCTTGCATGTCTAACTGAGCTTTGACTGTCTCCTTCGACTTCCCATCTATACTCAATAATGTGCCAACTAGAGCATCACAAATGTTCTTCTCAATGTGCATAATATCCAGATTATATCTCAACTTCAAGTTTGACCAATACTCTAACTCAAAGAAAATTAACTTCTTAACCTAATTCGTATCACCAACCAATCGTCTTCTTTTGTCCGTCACCCTAGAATCTTTACCAAAGGTCACTTCAGATAGCGCATCTAATCGAGTTAAAACCTCACTACCACTAAAGGTTCGTGGCAGACCTTCACTCTCAAACTTTCCATTAAAGCTTTTATTTTTTTTCCACGAGTACTTAACATGTAGGAATCTACGATAGCTTGTGTAACATATTTTACTGCATAATCTTTAACTCATAGTATTTTCAAGACATACAAGACATGCATTATAATCCTTAGTGCTCCACCTAGACATTATCCCAAATGTTGGGAAGTTATGAATTGTCCACATATCAATAGCATGTAATCAAAATTTTCATTCAGTAGTTACATCATATACTTCTATTCCCTCACTCCATAACTCCTTCAATTCATTGATTAAAGAATACAAGTACACATCTATCTCTTTTCCAGTTGTCTTAAGCCTATGAATTAAAAGACACATAATCATGTACGATGGTTTCATCATTTTTCATAGGGGCAAATTATACAGTACAAGTAAAACTGGCCAAATACTGTAAGCATTTGATATGTTTCTAAATGGATTAAAACCATCAGTTGCCAAGTCCAAACGAACATTTCTAGGATCAGCTGCAAATATTTCATGCAATTTGTCTAACTCTTTCCATGATTCAGCATCAGCTGGGTATCTCAATACCCCATCTGTTTCAATCTTTTTTTTCTTATGCCATCTCATAACCTTTTCTATATGTTTCGATAAAAATAATTACTTTAGTCTTGGCTTCAAAGAAAAATATCGAAGGACTTTTTGAGGGATTTTTTATTATTCATCTCATCATGCTTAAATTGGGGCTCCTTATACGTCGGACATGTATCTTTGCCCTCGTGTTCATCCCAAAATAAGATACAATCATTTTTACAACCAATATAGATTCATATCACAATCTACCTCACTTAATATTTTCTTAGCTTCATAATGAGAGCTTGGAATTGCATTTGGTTTTGAAAATACTTCTCGCAATAATTGAAGCAACATATTAAATGACTTATTGCTCCAATCATTCAACACCTTCACATGCATTAATTTCACTAAGAAACTAAATGCAGAAAAGTTGGTACAACCTGAATATAACTATCATTGTGCTTCTTCAAACAATGATATATAACTTTCTCCCAACTCCTCTGTAGGTGTGTTCTCATTTTTATCCTTCTGTCGAACCCCACTATTACCAACAACTTCAACATCTCTTAAGTCATTTAACATATCAAAGAAAGTATCTTTTTTATCCTCAATCACATGTTCAACTTCATTTATGGGATTTGTATCAACACTTGGTGTAGTAACTTCTCCAGGAAAAGTCCACACTTTGTATAACTTGGAAATCCCCCATCTATAAAGTTATCCTCGAACATAATTTAAATTAAATTAATATAAATTTCCACACCTTCAACAAGGATAACGAATCTTCGATAACCCAAATGTTGACATATAATTCTTGGCTACGTCCAAAAAATAATTTAAATGGGGGATTGAAATCTTGGATAATGACAGTATCCAATTTTGATCTATAATTATACAACCTGTTGATGACAGTAATTAGATAATTGATTTAAATCATTCATGTTTGTAATGACATGCATTGCTCACATTTCTCCTTCTACTCTTTGGTAAGGATCTTATCTCATTCAAGAATGTGTACTTATTTATGATTTTATAAGTATGACTATTTTGTTTCATGCATGTAAAAATTTTGGCAGCATCTCCCATAGTTCTCCAAGTACACATATTATAGTGCACTCAAAGAACAAAGGAAGATACGAACTGAAATAATTAACCACGTACACGAGACAAATGGCATACTAATATAAAACCACAATTAAGTATACGTTCTCAAACTGTCCGAACTGGATAATTTAGAATTTAACATATTTCGATGCTAAATTCCAAACAAGGTTTAAGGTTTGTGAATGCATATGCATGACATGTATATTTTGATTGATCTAACCCAAGTCTTATGTTTGCTAACTTTCAATCATAGATTACATCTATTACAGATGTAATAGGATAAGAATAATGATAAGAATAATGCCACATCAACAATATGGAATAATAGATTACATCTATTACAGATGTAAAGTTAGTTGCTATTTGATTCATTAAAAATTATTAGGACATTAATCTCATATGATTACACATATGATAGCTTTTTCATATCTCAATTTTTTGTATTCTACAACAAAACCATATTATATGTTTATATGTTTCCAACTATAAGATTCTCTTATTTAAATATTTAAATAAGGTTACCATCACCAAATATATTAAAAAATATACCCAAAAAGATGTCTTTTTAGCTCTTAAACATTGGCTTATTTTATAAGTTTAACGGTTTACATTTCAATAAAGATTCAACATCTTATAAGTTTCAAAATCCTCTCTTAAAGTCTTAAAATTGATAAGGTCCTCTCAATAACTATCCCATCGTATAAAATCAAAACTAAAGTTGCATTGCTTAAAACCTTTCTATACATCTTCTCATATTCATATTTTCATATATAGTTGATCGACTAAAAGCTTCAAAATAATACGGAAAATTCAAAAGGTAAAACTCAACTAATTTAGCATGCAAAACTATAAAGAATTCATGTAATCAAATGCTAATCATTAGTATGTAGCCCTTCAAATTAATCAATGATACAAATTACCTAAAGAGGCTGTGGTGGCAAGGGATTTTTCAGCATATCAAATAGAGTGGCTGCTCGGTTGGGGGTATTGGCTCAGTGGCTGATGGATGGTGGCTCAGCTGACAGACGGTGGCTCAACTGACAGATGGTGGTTGAACAGCGGCAGACGATGGTTGAATGGCGCGATGATGGCTAGTGGCGGTGTGATGGTGGCTGGTGGCCTGGTGGCTGATAGACGTCGCGAGAACAGCTAGTGGCTGAACGTCTGGGGGATGGTGACTGAACGGTGAGAAATCAAAGCTCAGATTTTTTAAAAATATGAGAGAAGAAAGGGGTTCTGTGAATTTAGCCCTTGATTTTAGCGACGAAACCAACAAATTTCGTCGCTAAAATAGAAATAAAGTCAGTGATGAAATTAGCCATGTCGTCGTTAACATAGAAAGAAAAATTAATTTTGTTTTTTAACATTAGCGACGCAAATACCTCACAGCGTCGCTAATCTTTATATTTTTTTTTAACATTAGCGACGAAATAACAATAGTTCATTGCTAAAAAAAATAATTAGCGACAAAATTTGCTATGCCCTCACTAACAAGTTTTAACCTTAGCGACGTAATTAGTACTAATCATTGCTAAAATAGAAAAAAAAATTATAATTATGTATTTTTTTATATTTAGCAACGAAATTTCGATTGCTCGTCGCTAATATTTATCTTAGCGATGAAGTTGCTTCACTTCGTCGCTAATATTTAAGAAAAAAACTAAAATTGCATTTATACTTAGCGACGACATGTCACGCTAAAATATAAAAAAAATCAATTTCACTTTTTTTTTTCTTTTTAGCGACGCATTGAGGTAATTTCCTTGCAAATATTTAACTTAGCGATGAAAAAAAAATTCATAGCTATTTTCTCTTTTTGCGGTGGTGCCGCAACTTCACTCGAAGTACGATCAAACCCGAGAACTTGAGATTAAAACAAAGCTCGAACTTGCCAAGAAAAACAAATCCAAAAGGCGTTGCCCACCCCGGACAGTGGGTACTAGATATTGAAGATAGGCTCAACCTACCTCTATCAGAGGAAGGCCTGTTTCATCCAAACAACAAAAAGTCAGTAATCCTGCCCAAAATTACTAACTTCCAATCGAACTGTACTCGCATCAGCCCGTGCGAAAATTGGGAGGCTATATAATGGGCATAATTTGACTAAGCCCATAAATATTAAATTCTATCCCAATGGAGCGCAAATAGACTCACTAGGCCCAAGATAAGTAAGAGTCTATATGACTCAAATGTCATAATAAATATTTATAAATACTCTCTCCACATCATTTGATGAGGTATGTCATTTTACATTGAACATTTACACCTTTCATTTTTTATTGATTATCTCACATTATATTACTAACTTAAGTATTGGAGGATTATCCTCGATACAATCTTGAGAACCCCTAATCATTTATTTGTATCGTAAGCAGAAACCTTTATTACAATCATTTTCTAACGAGGAAGAACCACGAGAATCAATTTTCAAAAATTTAAAAAGGTTCGAAATTAGATTATATCAAATGCTGATACCCAAACCGTCTATTGTTATCACAAATACAGACCCATCACTTAAATCAATATTTGGAGAGAAGTTGATTGCCCACAAACTTATTTCAGTCAATCCAACTATTTTATTCCGCATGAAATGTAATGAAACTTTTCCATCCTTGTGCTCCAATGACACTCTGATAAGCTGTTGAAAAATCATGGTTGAAATGGTTATAAGAAAGACCAAACATGTGAGCTAATGTTTATGATTGGATATCTGGATGGAAATCGGAACTGACCATGCTCTCCCCTGTTTGTTACCAAACACTCTCTTGCTGACACTTGTGCCTCAATCATTTCAAGTGTATTAGATATCTATTAGATTTGACTTTGATTCACAGGCATATGTTATCTGCTGCATCACACACATTTCGCTGCCTTTTCTGTAAAGCCAATGAAAAACTGAACACGTCCTGCATCGCTTTAAAATTTCACATCCTCAACAACCCCCCACCCCACAAACAACCAAAAAAAAAAAAAACAGTGAAAAAGGTGTTGTTTTGGGTAAAGTCTATAACATGTTAGCTCATAATCTACAAGGACACACTCAATTTGTTTACATAAAAGAAGATTTAGAAGTATTTTTGAATTGTAAAATTTTGGAATTATTTTTTTATTATTATAAAAAAAATTAATATTTAAATTATTTAAAAAAATTCATCAGAATCCTTATGCCCAATTCAAATTCTTCAATCTACAATTGATGAATAACATTAAAAGTCTTGTGACATGTCAAACTTAAAAAGAAATATTAAGAAATAAGGCAAGGATAAAGATTACTTCTTTCATGTTTTATCAATTCACCTTTTCTTCTAATTATACATAAAAACAAAAATTAAATAGTTGATTTTTATGTTTTATTTATATACTTCCTCTTATTTGTTGAACTTTGAATAGAAATAAATTAAGCTGGAGGGTTTCTCAGCCATACGATCTTATTTCCCTTAACATTTATATTCTTTAGCCATACAAGTAGTCGAACTATAATTCCACTTATATTTTTTCTTTTCAGTTATTTGGTAAAAACCTCACCTCTAGTACTATTAAGTCAAAGATTCCAAAAAATATTGTATTGAACGACCAAAAAAAAAAATATAGCGTAATATATATGAAATTAATACATCATAATAAAAAATTAATCAAAAGTCATTTTTTAAATTGTAAATATGAAAAAATTGAGAAATTAAATTTCAAATTTGAAACTCTCTTCAATTATATATAAAATATCTTTATTTAATACGCGATAAAGTATTAAATAATTTTAAAAAAGAAATGAGAGACCAAAATTTTAATTTAAGCCATCTTCAATAATATAATAAAATTGATAAACTTTTATGAGAATTAATTTTAAAAATTAAAGTTTTTTAAATGGTATAATAGAATAACATTGAAATCAAATTAAAATTCTCCACCCCCCCCCCCCCTCCCTCAATTACTAAAGAGAATACTAATTTTAATATAAGAAATTGAAAACTTAGTTCTTGAAATGCTAAAGATAGGTAAAATATCACACTCATAACTAACTTTTCCTTGTATAAACTAAACATATAATTTCTTGTAACAATACAAAGTAAATATATATTTCTTGTAACATTGCACCAGGTCATCTTTTAAACAGATAATTCTGAATATAAAAAAAGGTGCAGCCAAAATCCAAGTTACCAAGTTCAATAATATATAAGATATATTATTATTTATTTATGAAAAAACAGTGCATTTAAAAATAACTCTTTTTGATTTTTAAAATTCAGAATTTATTATGTTATTAAAAAATTTATAATTAAATTTAACTCTCTAATTTTATTTTGAAATCATGCATTTGAAAATTTGTGAACTATTTATAATTATGATAATTATAAATATTTTTATGTAAAAAATTAATTTATACTCCTTACTAAATTAAAAAAAATAGTTTATACTCTTTACGTAATTAAAAGAACCTTAAAATTTAAAATTTCTTATCATTCATTATTTCTTTTCTTCAAAAAAGATTATGTTTTATGCTACCCCCCCCCCCCCCCCACCACAAAATAAAAAGGGTGTATTCTGTTTCCTAGTCTTTCTGTTTTTTCCCCTCAAGCAAACTTAGAGTTTTAATATAAACTTAAAAATACCCATGTATTCCTCCTTTGTTATTATGTGCCCGTGAGCACCCTAAATCTTCTCCTTTCATTTTTGGCCTTTTTTGTTGCTGCCGATATTGCTAGCATGCGCAGGGGACACCACGGCGCACCCATGCTCCATATTTCTCTCTAAAGTACATACTACAAACAAGGTGCGCAAAATAGCAACTACGGACGGTGCGGCTGTCTTCCCCTCTCTCTCTCAATAATAATTTTGATTTTACGCAGAGCTGTGAGTAATATACATAAAAATAAACCGCAA
This sequence comes from Paulownia fortunei, assembly GCA_019321725.1. Taxonomy (NCBI): domain Eukaryota; kingdom Viridiplantae; phylum Streptophyta; class Magnoliopsida; order Lamiales; family Paulowniaceae; genus Paulownia; species Paulownia fortunei. The sequence goes on along the minus strand of CM033109.1, from coordinate 20,154,610 downwards.
ACGACAGCGTATTGAAGAGAGAGACGCCACCACCGGCGAGGGTCAATGGCCGCACCACCGGCGAGGGCACGAGCAGATTACGATTATCTCATCAAGCTTCTCCTTATCGGCGACAGTGGTTGGTCTTCATTTGATATTCATTTTCTAATTCGTTCTCCCTTTTTTTGGATTCTTATCTGTTTGATATTTTGATGATTTTTCTATTCGTGTATTAGTTGATCGTGTGAAGCTAGGTATTTGTCTGAAAATTTTGTTTTTGTACGGATCTGTAGTTCCACGTTGGTATTGTTTCGAATAAATTCACTTTATGGCATCTTGATTCATGATATATTCACTTATATTGAGTTCGGACATACTATGATGGAAAATTTTCATATTATGGAAAAGTGTTCTTGGCGCTAGGCTTATTTGACCATTGTATGCTGAGTTAGTGATAGCTTAGAAGAATTTTTGATATTGATGAATCTGTGATTTTAAATTTGTTGCTTCTGGTACTGCTTTGGTGTTAGCAGTGAGGTTTTGGAGTTGTAGGTATAAAGATTGTCTCCTGTTATTAGTAGGCTGGCTTTGTATCATATTAAATTGTGAACAATCTAATATTTGACTTCATCTCCCTCTCGTTCTCATGCTTGCTTTATGGTGGTGCTTCTAAGCTTTTTCTTCCTTCTGATAAAATGAGCATTTATGATCTTATACATGTGATTTTCCTTGGCCATTGTCTTGAATGCCTCTAATCTTTGGCTTAAAGAGGGACTTGGAATTTGAACTTCTAGTTTTCTTTTGCAATCAATTTCTTATTTGGCTTATACTGAAAGGAATATATCTATTGTTTTCGATATGAGGTATTATTTATACTTTTCACATAGTGACAATTAAACATGGAGTAAAAAGATATCCCGTTTCTTATTATCCTTTACCCTTTGTTTTCTATCCTGCAGGTGTGGGTAAAAGTTGCCTGCTTTTGCGATTCTCTGATGGTTCCTTCACGACTAGTTTCATCACCACCATTGGGTAAGTTCTCTATTGCCAAACACAACTATGAACTGCTTCGTTGGGGTACTGAATGTGGGTATAATTTACTCCATAGAATTGATTTTAAGATAAGAACCGTTGAACTTAATGGCAAACGGATCAAGCTCCAAATCTGGGATACAGCTGGTCAAGAACGATTCCGAACAATCACTACAGGTAAGTTCTTATTTGCCTTTTTGCAGCAGAAGTTTACTTTAGTTGTGGATATATTTGTTTTCTTGGGTTTTCAGGGAGGCTGGAGAGAGAGATAGAGAGAGAGAGGGAGGGAAAAGAAATCTAGAGGCCCAAATTAAAGCATTGGCTTCTTTTCCAATTAATTTGTCTGAATCTTCTTCAGTTTTAGTTTCTCATCCATCTATTTTCTGCAATATTGTTGATTGTTCTCAATTGAGACACAAGACATAGATTGGATGTCGATGATACCTTCTTCACTTCATTGCTTTTCTAAGACGAACATAGAGAAAATTAATCTTCTGGGGTTCACATATAGTACGAAATGTAAATGCTGAATGCGAAGCATCTGATTTACATTCTCATCTATTAGAGTAACAACTTCAATATTCTCACTATTCTGCAACATCTCTCAGAATACCATATTAAAAGGGTTTTTCATGATTTCATAAACTTCACCAGCATGCTTTCCAGCTCTTAAAGAATCAGTAGTGCTTGTCTTACTTTCTTTTATCTAGTACTGAGGAATGCTTTACTATCTGTGTATTTGTCAATCACATTTAACACATGCAAAACATGTAAATATTAATTCTGTTATTCTCATACTCAAAATTCTCTCCAGCTTACTATCGTGGAGCGATGGGTATATTGCTAGTCTATGATGTCACGGATGAGTCATCCTTTAACAGTAAGGTTTCTTCTTCTATCTCAACGATCTGGTTGTTTGGCATGCATTTTCTTCCTCTGTAGCTTTAGTTCAGCTAAAGAACCACCCCTCCCTCATTGTTCCTTTTGTGCCCTACCGCCGTATTTGAAATCGAACAGGTTAAATAATTATATAGTTTCTCCATTCAATAAATGCAGTCGTATTACATCATTTCTCTCTGGCCCAAAATATCCTTATCAAGAAGTGGTTAAAATTCCCGGTTATTGTGAAGATCTCTTCAAAAAAAATTTAAAAGAATAAGTTTTTACTGAAAATCTTTGAATTATCCCTCTCAAAAAATGTCGGAAAGTCATATGAAATCACGGGGAATGCAAGGTCTCTTTTCTGAATGCCAAGAGGGATCCCACCCCCTTCAAAAGGGAAAAACAAAAATATCAAAAATAACAGAAAATATGAGTCCAGAAAAAAGAAAAAGAATTAATTGGTGCTCTAATGTGTTCATTAATCTTTGATTTTGCCTTTTTCCTTTTATCATTTTTAGCTATTTGATACTTGACCAACACTGTTTCCCTGTAAATTATTTGTAGAGTTGAACTTGATGGTTTCTTGGTTGCTTATATTACTGTTAAAAGTCGTACATAATTCTCTATTCAGACATTAGGAACTGGATTAGAAACATTGAACAGCACGCTTCTGACAATGTCAACAAGATATTGGTAGGGAACAAAGCTGACATGGATGAAAGCAAAAGGGTATTTTCCTTTTCTTAACTTTAGTTTTTGTGTTATTTCTTGTTTATAGTTGAATTGTGTTGCTTATGATTTAGGGCTAGCTCAATGACATAGACCAACCTTATGATTAGCTTGTCATCTATCTTGGGATTAATGCAGATCCAATTAGTAGGAAATATTTTGAATTTATATTACTGCTGTCATGAATGATTAGCTTATTATAGACAATATTTTATATTCTGGAAGTTGAGTTTTACAGATAGAGTTTTGCTGAGGGGGCAGTCAAACTGTTTTACTTTGTAGTGTCAGACTAAGATGGTGTTTGACTTTTTCATGAATTAAAAAAAATAAAAAATCAAGGAGACTTTGTTGGATATAAGATATCAAATTTAATTGGAAGTTAAACTATCAAACTCTTTGTATAAAAAAACCTTTAACAACTTAAAATATTTTTGGAACATTTTGGTCAAATCACAAGAGAAGATAACATGGTAATTACTAAGTTAAACTACAAAGCGTTATAGGATTTTAAAGGTAGCTGAGGTTGCCTTATGTTTCCCGAAAAACTCTTAAAAATATTGGTATTTAATTATTGGATTTTACAAGCGGATTCATGAAATTTGTTAATCTACCAGGAGATATCACAAGAGAAAAGAGGGGATTTTATTATTCTGTGCAAAAAAAGAGGTTCTAATATGTATTTTGTAGCAGGAAATTGTGGTTTGAAATATTCAAATCAGAAGGTCTTCAATTCAAATTTGAATAGATCTTTCACGAAACCAATTTAATCTCCAAAATCCAAATTCAAGGTAAAGATGTGGTGCGAAAAATTGACATCATGGCCTAAAGTCGTTGCTGCATTTTGCTTTGTGCTGGTGGTAATTGTTGATTTGTAATTCCTGGTACTTCTGAAATATCTGGAATGAACTTTTAATTGTTTACCATTGTTCAGGCTGTGCCTACCTCCAAGGGTCAAGCGCTTGCTGATGAGTACGGGATAAAATTCTTTGAAACTGTGAGTATTTTGAAATTTTCTATAGAGAGGACAGTTAATGTACATGCAACTCAATATGTATCTTTTGCTGCAGAGCGCTAAAACAAATCTTAACGTGGAAGAAGTTTTCTTTTCAATAGCTAGGGATATAAAGCAAAGGCTTTCAGACTCCGACAACAGAGCAGAAGTAAATTACCTGGTTTAGTTTGGCTTCATTTTTAAGATGGTTACAACTTTACTCATGACCCTTATTGATGAACTATTTTTTTGTCAATTGCAGCCGACAACGATCAAGATTAATCAGCCCAATGCAGCTGCTGGAGGTGGCCAACTTGCACAGAAGTCAGCTTGCTGTGGTTCTTGAATGCATGGAAAAGATAAAGATTGAGGGCACTTAAGTGGGTGGTACACTGTTGAAAAGAAACAAAAGAAAAAAGCTATTATGGTGAAAATATCAGTCCTTTGTATTTTTCTCGTTTGGAACTTGTTCTAGCGTGTTAATAGGCTCTTATCATTGGAAAAGTTTGAATTTGGCTTTTGCATTTTGCTCCTCCATTTGACCTCTTCTACCTCTGAACATCCATGCAGACTTCATATTTTCTCTGCCTAATTCAGTTCTGAGAGTGCATGTTAGATAAAACCCCTTTATTTATGTCGTACAAAATTACAAATTCATCCCCTGTTTTCGAAAAGCAAATATTATCCGTCAGTGAACTTAGCAATTGTACTCGTAAACAATACTCGTTTGTTTTGGTACAAGGATTCTTTTTATTTTATGTTTTTTTTTTCACTTTCGATTCACATGATTGGCCCTTTGTGTCCTTTTCATTGTAATCGATCTATATAGCAGATATGTCTTGAAAGTTGTATTAAAGTTGACAAATTTATTTATAATTCCGTTTGGAGATGATCTCGGGTTGTCTGGTCGCAACATTGTTTGGTGATATTAATGAGAATGTGCAATTCCATACAAAATGGTCTCCTAGGTACAGGTGTAGTATCTACTCTTTATATATACATAAAAATGCATATATTCAGGTGAGTGTGTGAATTACTAGTTGGCATCGAGTGCAGGTGGAGCATGCATTTGATATGAAGCTTTTTATGGAGATTCATTATTGGCTGTCCGTTAGCATGATGTTGCCTTTTTGGCTAGTAAAAGCAACTGGTAGCAACTTCCCAACTAGATAATTTTACAAATTTAAGAAGCATTTTAAACATTCTTCTGCTCAACATTGAGTTTGGTGCCATTTTTTTTATCAAATTTTGTATGAGAGAAATTATTTAAATGTATTGGGAATTCATGTATATATTTATATCTTGTCAATATTTCATGTGCGAACTTGTTTCATTAGCGAAAGTTCCACGAATCATATTTGTGGTACCACTATTCATTTGGAGGGAACTTTCATATTTGTAGCACCACTATCCACTATTCATTTGGAGAGGCGATATTTGGCCTAACCTATTATAGGTGAGGTCAATGGTTTAAATCTTATTTCTTCCTTTCATTCTCTAGTGAAAGTTTCATGATTATGTTTGTAGTACCGATTTATCCCATAATAGCTTATATCATATTCGGTTATCTGTTGCTTTGTTAATACAAACTCATATTATACCTAGATAATACACATATACATTTATGTACGGATAACAAAAAAAACACTTTTATTTCATGTGTATATTCTAAATTTAAAGTGAAATATTTAGTACATAATATTATACATATTCCATTTTATACTTGGTGAATAATACTCAATTTAATCAAATATTTATAATATATATTTCGAACATAAAAATTATAGCAAATGTATTTTAATGTATTGAATGAATATCATACAAATACAAAAATGATAATTTTAAAATTTTGTAAATATATTAATTATTGTTAATTTGTTATCTTTGTGTTGTGTTATATAATTATAAATTAAATAATATTTTGGCACACAAAATAATTTTTTGGATAATTTAAGAATATGTACACGCTCAATATATTTAAAAAATACCAAAATAAGCCGTATTTTTATTCTGAACAATTTGTTTATATTTATATTTTACTCGTGTGTTTACAAATTCGTATATTATCTATTTTCGTATTTTTTAGGGAGAAAAATAAGTATATATGTTTTTACACATCAATCACTAAACTTTTTTTTTATTATACTTTGTCATCCCAACTACATGACTTTTGCCCATTGCCATCTAGAACTCATCGCCGACGAGATATTCCACTGAGATGCTATCGCGTACACTTGATCTTTAAGGACATTTTGGTCATTCATTTTTTTCTATGGGCAAAATAGTCATCTCTCCCCAACTAGTCTTATTTCTAATCTTCTCCTTAGCCCCGGTTGATGATTCTTGGTGTGCTCACATGAGCTGATCCAACGTGCAGCAACCCAGCATTTACCTAAGAAGCATAAATTGCCAGTTGAATGATTTTTTCTTATCTAAAATAACAGGCTTGACGCAATTTTGTTGCTCCAAGAATTTGCACGTGGAGAGGGCGGGTTTAGCCAAATTTTGGGGGCAAGTAAGTTAGTCAAGAGAATGGTGGCACTGCAGATTGCGGATCAAGCGAAAGAGGCAAGATGGTGGCACTTTTGGGTGATAATGAGCAGGTTCAAACTCGAATCTGTAATAAATTTATTTCATTCGAAACGGGTCTAAATTCAATTAAACAGGTTTCGAGACGAGTACTGTTTAATTTCATAAACATGGCCGAGTTTAGGGTACGTGACGGGACTGAACCCGCCCTGTCTTATTATTGTTATTTAATAAAAAATATATTTTATTATTACTAATTAATTTAACTTTATTGATTTTTGAATTGAGGTATATAGATTGCAATATGATTAGCTCAATTCAAAAAATGTTTCAAAATTATTTTCAGATTTTAGTTTCATTTCAAAAACATTACAGTTGACTTATATATGACCCAATACAATATGCAAATGAATAAACTATATTAAAATTAAAAAAATATATACAAGCAAGCTATATAAAATATTTTAAAATAATAGGATACATAATTTAATTATTTTTATTTTTTATAAATTAATACTATTATCACATTATTACTAGAAAAATAAAAATAATATAAAAAATATATTTTATTACCAGTCCAAATCAAAAATATCAAAACTCAACGGTGATACATAAAAGAAAAGTAACTATTTAATGCTAAAAGTACTTAAATTTTATTAATTTTTAGCATGTTGGACCTGTCGAGTTTTGGGTTCGAGCAGAACAAGTCTTCAATCACTTGGGTTCGAGCAGAGCAAGTCTTCAATCACGGTGATGAAGGGCGGGTCTTGAGTTTAACTTTTCTTGACGGGATGAGTCACCAAACCCATCCCAAACCTGCCCCATCCTTAGACACTTTTTCCTTCATAAAGTGTTTTGGAAGGGTTCTGTAATGAGAGCGGTGAACATGAGGGGCCACCAACAAGCGGTGGATTGATAAAGAGAGAATGAGCTCGGGTTGGTAATGAAAATGTTTGTCGTGACGGAGATGATAATGGTGGTGGTGATGGAGGGTGGTGGTGTATGGGGAAGAGCTTACGGGATAGGGTAGTGGGGTGGTGGAAGGAGGACAAACAATGGCTTTGCCTTTGATTTCAGGAAGGAAATTATGCAATGCTTTCGTGTACTTGGTTCTCATATTCCAAGCCTGTATGGTTTTCATCTACCTTGAAGCTATATATTTACATATTTAACAGGGGATGTAATTTATGCCAAGGTGAATTCTTTGAACTACATTGAAATTGAGCTTCCCTTTGCATTGTACAGAAGAGAAAGAGGGTTAGGTCAGAGGAAAAATGAGTAAAGAAAAGAGAGAAGAAGAAAGTCGAGCTGCCAATCTGATTTGGCCAAACTACCCTTAAAAATTAAGTGGCGGTGCATTCTAGATGACAATATGAAAAGTCGTATAATTGGTATGACAAAGTGTAATGAAAAAAAAAAATAGTTAGTGATGTGTAAAAGCACTTATAGTTCGAATGATATAGTATTTTTTTATTTTTTTTAACTAATTTTTTTATTGTAATTTTTAACAAGCTTTCATAATATATTCTTAAATATTAAATTTTGAATATTTTTCATCTCATATTTAACTAACTAGCTCCCAAATATTTTCTTGCTTTTACCATAAATATTAGCAAATGTGAGGAGGAAGAGAAGTTCAATAACATATTTGCTGAAAAGGCTCATATTGGAGGGATAATGAAAATTGCTTCTTTTAATGAGAGAGACCAAATGGTTTTGCATAACGTGGCCAATTTCTCATGTATTAATTGCCTTTAGTCTATAGAGAATGAGTTTGAATTACAATCTTTTTTATTTGGCATAAAAATTAATCTAATGGAATGCCAAATTTGCCCATTTTAAGTATGACCAAGTAGCTCGTATTTATGTGACAATCTCTTAAGTTTCACAATAGTATTTTAATAAATTCTGAGATATTCAGAAATTAAAAAAAGAGAGAGAAAATAAAATAATAATAACAATAACAATAATGAAAATAATAAAATAAAACAAAACATACTTGGGCCATGTCGAGTCTGGGCTATGGGCTTGGGACAGGGCTAAGTTGGTTTAGGAATGATAACGGTGGGTTTGAAGGGAGCTTGTCATAACTTGAAATTTCGATTCGTTCCACTCCACTCTGCCTCAAATGCTAGATTCAGCGGATTAGACTTACTAGACCATTATTTTCAATTTAAACATATTAAAAATACTATTTTTTAAAAAATATCATCATAATTCTTTTATATAAAAAAAGTAATATTAATAACATGGAATTAATTATCTGCAAATTTATATGTGTAAGTTTTATTTTTTGAAAAATTATAACTTCAAACACATTTTTTTTACTTCCATATTTTGAAAGTATAAATTATTTATTATTTTTACATCCTATTTTAATTTATAAGAGTATTAAATTTTATTTTTTATGTAGCACATATATAATATTTATATTTTTGTACATATATCACATATATAAATACATAAATATATATATTTATATAATTTTAAAACGGATTGGTTCGGTTCGAAACACTAAAATGGAGGAGTCGATTCGAGTTTGAATGTGACCAATTGTGTTATCCCTATTTCAAAATCAAGGGCCTATATTTGGATGGGCCTGTTGGTCCATTTACAATTTTAATTTCTTTTTTTTGTACCCATTTGTGAATAATATGATGTAAGTTTTGAAAATAAGTTCTACATCTTCATAAATAGACTCAAAAATGAGAAAACAAATAAATCTAAGGGGACTGTTTTTTTTTTTTTGTTTTTTTTTTATGTTATGAGAGAATGTATTGGAGCATGTTTATATTAGGAAGAAAATATATTAAAAATGTGATGTATATTTTATTTTATTTTGAGAATATATATTAAAAATAAACAAAAAAAAAATGATACTGAACATACATTTTAATGATTAAAACATGAAAAACAATCATATAAGATAAAACCAAATATAACTAGCTTCCTCAAATTTTAATTATTCATGTTAATCAACAGCTACATCCCCATGTGACCAAAGCTAACATAAGTGCACCTTCTTTTGATTGATTTTACATAATATATACCTACACATAAGAGTGATGACAGTGCAGCAGTTATTTTTATTAATTTTAAATTAAATTATCATATATAATTTTATTAAATATTAATTTAAAATTGTGAATTTGCTAAGTGCGTTTAGGACAATTTTACGGTTTTAATAAAAATAAAAAGATCATGTTATTAATATTATTTTTTCTAATAGTGCCATACAATTGAAACGTGTAAAAATTTTGCAAGAAGAAACAATAGAATCATAGTAAAAAGATATTCATTTTTACACCTAAACTATCACTTGAACAAAAATTTCCACTTTCTGCTAGTTATTCAGTAACATAACCATTCCTGTTAATCTCCTCTCATTTTATAACTTGCATGTAAGAATTCTATTACTTGTTGGCATTGTTAACCAACTTTTACTTTGCAAAAATGAAACTTACTGAGTGATTTTGTTATATCTTTTTTTTTTCCTGTCATGTAATATAAAATTAAAAAAAAAAGAACGAGTTCCTAATAATTTTATTTAAAAATATTAATTCTCACTTAAACGAGTATTAAAAATTGCTAGCAATTAGCAACCCTCGCCCAATCTCGCAACTAAGAGACAAAAATGAAGGTTGAACTTGAAGACCAAGAGCAGTGGCTGGACACCTAGTTAACATTAGGTGAACGGTGGCAGTTTGGACGGTTTACAATTCTTCCAACCCGCCGCCACACCGTTCAAGCGGTGCAATTTTTATTTTAATTTGTAAACTGTGATTTATGTACAAAATTAATATCAACGATACAGATGGTTTATCAAATTTTATTATCACCCCACCCACAAATAGTGTTTTCATACTGAATCAGTTGGTTTGATCAATTTAATTGAGAATTATTGGTTGATTCAATTTAATTGATTGTAAAAAATCAAAAATAGGATAAATTAGTTAAAATTAATTAAAATTGATTAAATCGATCAAAAAAATTAATCAAGAATCGATTTTTTTTTGTATTTTTTTTTAGAATGTTTAAATTTGCTATTTGGTTATATATATATATATATATATATATATATATTATATATATATATATAGTTATTTAAATTTTGAATTTTGTTAAATGTATTTTTTAGTTGATTATTTATTTATTTATTTTTTAAATTTAATATATAATAATTAATTTATTATATTATTATTTTATATAATATAATAAAAAAATAGTTAATTTTTATTTGATAGGGATGATGATTGAACCGATCCTATTAAATTACTAATCGAAAATTAATTTAATTATCGATTTAATTATAAAAATACGATTCAACAAATCTTGAACTGGATAATTCAATTAAATAAAAAAAGATTCAATGAAAGAAAATAAACAAATAAAAAAACCATAAAACGTGCATAAATAAAACCATGCCAAAAACAGCACCTGGCCAACACTCCGACAAAAAGGCAAACTACACACACAGCTTCGGACAGTGACACATCATTCAACAAGCATGGAGCAACGCCACAACTCCACCCTCTCACCGTCAAACTCAATGCTGGTACCCTACACCCACCGCCAGCTCGCGGTGGTGCCGCCCATCACCACCGCATCCCGGTTCAGTGTCCCCGTGGCTGGGGAGTCGAAGAGGTGCCCCGCCACGATGGCTCCCGCTCTGACATGGTCCGTCACATGATGAAATCTTTCATTGTTTTTTCATACTATGAAAATATCAGCCGTCAATTCATTGCTTCTGCTGCAGCTATATTGATATTGCTGCATTTCTTGATACATGCAGTATTATTATGAACCAGGGACTGGAAGAAAATTCAGGTCAATAAAAGAAGTTCATAGATATCTGAATGGGGAAGGAAGTCCCTGTAGATCCACCAGGAAGTTATCTATCCGTAATCATGTTGAGTTGGGCTCTGCATTTGTGCTTTTTTTCTCAGTATTTTCTTCTTCTTTTGGTTCATTTAGCTTTTTTGTACTGATATTCTTGCAGAATTCTGGGTGTCGGAGGATGCTTCTTTCTTTTGAGAAGGTAAAGACTTTGTTTTTATTCTTTGCTTTGTACTTGCTGTGAAAACCTTGAATTGTAGTTTATGAGCAATTGAAACAAGGGACATGCTTAAAAAGCTTATAATTATTCAAGATTTTAGTTGATTTCATTCCTTTTGTTTATTATGATGTTCAACTATATATAATCAACAAGTTTCTAAAAATTGGTAGATAGTATTTGTTAGAATGTACTGTAAAAGTGACAAAGTGACGGAAAATCAGTTTTCACCAATATTTCTTATCATTTTCACTTTCTTGTACTAAATCTTCGATGAAAACAGCGTTATGGTGTTTGTTGCCTTTAGCTTCAATTATCTTCATGTCATGTAGGCATCATTTCAAGCCTGGTAAAAGAATGTTCAAGATGTTGAAGTTTGAGGTTCTGGCTTTAGCACATTATCTTTTGAAAAAAATGATTTAAAAAGCACTATAGATGTGTACTAGCTATTGTATGGGATGTGGACAGCATTGGCAATCTTTTAATTTCTCTTGATCGCTATTACTCTCAGTACTGATTTCTCTGCAGAATTCTGAGTATCGAAGGATGGTTGTTTCTGGTGGAAAGGTAAAGTAATCCTTCTATTAGTCTTTGTTCAATGCTATCTTTTATGCAGAAAACTGTATTTTTCAAGTAATTCAAACTATGAAATTGTATATTGCACTGCGAAAAGTGATAGCTCTTCTTTGAGATAGTGCATAGAATTGAGAACTCAAGTTCTGGGTGTAGAAACTAATGCTTCTACATAACAGTACAAGTTGATTTCATTCTTGCTCTCTTTCTTTCTTTCCTTCCTTTTTCTTTTAAATTTTGTTGGGGGATGGGGGTTGGTTGTCTTTCCTCGTGTGTTTGACTACAGAATTCTTGCAAGGACAGCACTTAAAATCCTTCTCTTTTACTTAAAAATCTCAAAGGATGCTTATATATTTATCATGAAATTTAATTTCATACTATATACTTATAAAAACAGATACATGTTTTGTATGAAATTAAAAGACATCAGAAGTTAGTTTTTGCTAATAACGGTTTCTTGCTACACTTTCTATTGATAAATCTTAGATCCAGACAGAGGAATACTGTTTGGTGCATTGAGTTTCAACCATACTCACAAACGTATCATTTTAAAAGATCTTCATAATGTAGTATGAACTTGAAAGGTTTATCCGATCAGTGGATATTCTTATCCAAGTTTGGAAACAACAAAATCTGAATATCTTTGGCTTCATAGAAATTCTGAAGGGTAGGAGGCTTGAGGTTCAAGATATCACACCATCCTCTGAAAATTGAAAATGAACACACATAAAGATTCACTAGCTAGCATGAAGAAACTGACAACATATGCCAACTTCTAATGAAACTTGATTGATAGAGCTTTTACCCTAAACAAGAAAAGGAGAGTCAAATTAGTTTGCAACATTATCATGATTTTTAGTCCAATTCTTATTCCATAAGTTCCACACTTTGTTTTCAGTTATTCCAAAGCAGGGGTTTAGTTTGCTTCTAATAGAGAATTAAAAAAGAGAACATCTGTGCATTTGAATTTACCACAATAATTTTGAGAATGGTGACTTTAGTAGCAAATTCCCTTTAACATGGATATTCTTGCCAGTTAGATTGCCTAGGTAGTTTCAACAAGACTTTTAGATACTTACATAACATTATATGGAAAATGATGTCCTCTCCTTATTTCGGTATGCATTAAAAATGCTTGTTGAAATCGGAAAAACCCCATTATATTTGTGACAGTGTATTTTATGTACTATAATTCCTATTCTTGATGAAAATGCCACTACAGTTGTTGAGACTGGATCATGAACTAAGCCAGAGGCATTTGGCCATGGTGGCTTCTGGGAAGGCTGCTCCCACGGCACCCTATATTCTTCCTGATGGTTGGATTGTGGAGGAGGTACCCCGTAGATATGATAACTGGACCGACAAGGTAATGTCACATCTATAATTTCTCATTTGTTTTCTGCCTCGTCATTGTAAAATCTTTCCTCAAATGAAGTAATTTTTTCTTTTATATAATCATTTTCACTATAGTCCACATAGCCATATCCAATGCAATTTTATTGACAGAATAATTTATGTAATGAGAATTTGCTTTCCATCCTACAAGAAAACACAAAGGAAGCATTCTCTCAATGTTAGGTAAGAGAATGTGATTTTCGAGGCAGACGCATAAAAGTTTAATGAGAACAAGGAATGTTGTGTTGGTATCCCTCACTGGAGGAATAAGTAAACTGATAAGGCAGAAAAACTTGCATGGTTTCAAGACTCTGTAGTCTAAGTTTTTGGATTTAGTTCTCATACATGTCTTTTTGGGAAAAATCATGTCTGTTGGACTTTTCACACGTCTAGAACAACTCCAAAAAAGTTGTATAGAAAGAAGAAGCAACCATTATTTCCTGCTTCATATGTGATCTCTCGATGCACAGTATTCTACGTGGTGAATGAGCTATATTACTGATGACTGGATGAGGGATGGGCAAATGGATACATTTGAAGTTGAGCTATGTGATATGCAGGAGAGTCTCTAAAGCCATAATTTGTGTTCCATACAACTTGGTTAGCATACATATTGGTAAGACAAAATTCAGGCGTGAAATTAGTTGTGGATCTTAAGCCTAATGCAAGATATGGAAAAAAGTGGTTGTATGAACTAGTAAATATTGCGTGGCTGTCCCATATAGTAGAAATCAGGGATATGGTTCAATGTACTTGGCTATACTCAAGATTTCATGTGTGACAATTTTAGGATAACTCGTGTTTTATTCAGGTATGTTGGCACTGGTCATGTCTTCTTGGATCTAAGCAGGCTGCCGGCTTACTCCTGACATGATCTGTACATGTACTCGTGCAACTGATGTCTATATTCTGTTGGCTTTGGCCTAATGTTGTTATACTATTAGCTAATTATTCCCTGTAGTACTACTTTTTGCCTCTCGCTCTCCTTTCATAATCTCTTATTTGTTAGTGAATTGGACAACAGAAATGAGATGCATTACACTTTGTTGGACAGTATTACTATGAACCTGGGACTGGACAAAAGTTTCGATCCCTGGTTGCTGTTGAGAGGTACTTGGCAGAATTGGAAGAAAATGCCCCGTTATCCAAGGCTCTAGAAGAAATAAAGGAAAATAAACCCCTGGCAAAGGTTTTTAAACTGGAAAATCATATTAAGGTGAGCTAAAAGTCATATTTCAGCTGAAGATCAAACTTAACTGGGATGATTTCTTATTTTGTAACTGACCGTATCTGACTATCAAATGTTTTGGCCTTCTTAGAACTCTACTCCGAGGAAGAAAAACATTTCTCAAGAGAACACACAAGCTTCATCTTTTATCAGTCCACCAATGAAAGTCAATTGGGTTCTTGCTAGTCCACAAGGGGATGCATGGAACCCTTTCATCTCTGAGGCATTGGTTCCAGACGTTGTTAAGCAGCAATGGACTAACAGATTCATGCTTTTCATGAATGATGGGATCAGTAATTCTCAGAGTTCCCAAGCATAGAGTTAAATGGGTAATCTAGACTGGATGTTTGTTCAACTTGTCTGCTATGTTCATGATAGCCATTGGCACACTTCTTTTATTTGATAGATAATCAAGTTATATGATAAGTTGATCTTTCTTATTTTATAGCAATGCAAATCCAAGATATTGCATCCAGAGAACTTGTCCACCATTTTGAGCCTTCATCTTGCACTTAGACTACCTTAAGAAAAGCATATGACTGTGAGCATCACTATTGCTAGATCTCTTAACCTGTAGATTAAGGAGAATGGAGATTATTTTTTTGCAAGAAAACTGGAAGCATATGTGTGATGTATGTGAAAGACTTAATACTGCTGTACAGAGCATGCAATTTTAATTGTGAAGGTTTCAAGCATTTAACTGAAGTTGAAATAGTTCATTTCCATCAGCTGACCGAATATGCCTTGCTGATTTAAATTTATATCTTCATTTTGCAGTTGGTGATTAGCTGAAGACAACCCTTGAGGGTATGTAATGTTAGAACACTAGTTCATGATGCTTGGATAGCGTCACTGCTGTTATTTGTCTTGTACAGTCCTGAAGACCCTGCTAACTTTGCTGTCCTGACCATGTAAATGTTGCCCTTCTCTGATCCCACTTTAATCGCTGTAACAATGTGTTTCCAAAACCAAAGAGAGTTTGGAATTGTTGGGCTGAGCCATCAGCTTTGTAATACTTGCAGTTGTAGGTGTAATGATTTGCTATGTAAAATGGGTGGCACTTCTGAGTAAGCATGACTGTCTTTACGTAATCCTTGAAAGGAAATGTAAAAACTGATATATCACGACTCTTTTCTTCTTTTAGCTACTTGTGAAAAGAAGATAATTGGTTATGCGGGAGTTCTGATAATTACTTCCAACAGATAAACTTTAGACTAACAGTTGATCATGATTCGCTCAAGGAGGCATTTGGAGTGTGAACTTCTCTTTTCAGAAAACAAAAGATGTATTTGATGGTCTGCTATGTTATAGATAGCTTACAGACAGCTGAAGTTTCATATGAACACGTTGGCAGCTTATGTTGTCGGAAATTAAGTGTTATTCTGGAGTTATATAATAGTCCTTAGTTATTGGTCTTTTGCTAATTTTCACGCGTCCTTTGTCCTCCAATGCAAACTTTAACTTGTGTCTAGGACTTGAGATGGTCAAGCTTCAATGTTCCTACTGCCTGTAAATAAGATGCATCTGCCTATTGAAAAAGTTGACATCCTGTGAGCAATTCTGCTTCCATTAGTCCTTGAATCAAGCATGCTCTCTTTTCTTGGTTTATTTTTCTTTATTCCCAGGTTAAAGTTCTTGAGCTTGTACAACTATGTTGTACTGCCTTTTTCTCTTTCTATATATGGTGTTGTGAGAATAACGAAGATAGTCTGAATTCCTGCATCATAGTTCTTCTCAACTCCAGTCAATTGTAACGAAGATAGTCTGAATTCCTGCAGCATAATTCTCCTCAACTCCAGTCAATCGTAACGAAGATAGTACCTTCAAAACTTTCTGTTTCTGCGCGTGGACTTCTGGAAGTCATTGCCAAATCCCCCAGCCAGATATATGTGGTTGTATCAAGAAAACAGGAAACACACGTTGTGCTAAGCAACTACCCTCCTCCCACCATTGCGCTTGACTACTTCCACAATCACCCCCTTCGGCTCTCCCACTTTTGCTAGTGTCTTTCTGCCCTCTCCTTTGCATGTTGCACCCACATAAATCAACAAGCTTGTGTCACTCCATGATATAAAGTGCTTAAAGCTTTAATTGAATTCCAAGAATGAGTTCTTAATTCATCCAGCAGTTGTCCATCACAGTCATGGCATATGAAAGCCGGACTTGATAAGCTCATCTAGAACATAGATTCACCTAAGATATATGCAGTTAATACCTTGGGATTATAGGCTTATAGCAGTACTCAAAATATAACAATAGTAAAACCTCTAATTGTTATACAACAAATTGATGTCTCAATCGATATAGTTTAGTCCCCTCTTATAATAGTTGCCTTGTAGACTCACTGGTCTACCTAGTATTCAACCGCCTTCTCAAACTTATTTAAAAATGAAAATATGATATGAATTTCTAAATAATCTTAAAAAGCAACCCCCTACCTATCTGTATGTTAAACTACAAGGTCAACTAGTCATTCCTATCATCACAAGCAAGATTTTGTTCAGCGATGCTATCTACCTGAAAAATACATAGATAGTTTGTCCCTCAGAATTGATCCTGCTTTGTCAACAGAGTCACAAACCTCTTGCCTGTATCCTGGATCATGGTGGAGAGATGAGGGCAACTCATCCAAAACTTCGTCTTCCATGTCTATGACAATGTTGTGGAGAATGCAGCACGCCAGGATAAACCTAGGCAACTTATGCTTGTCAGGTCTCCACATTTCCCCTTGAATCATCTTCCAAACCTCCTTCAACCTTGCCAATGCCCTTTGCGCCACAACATGAGTTGCAAGCAGCCTCTTATTGAACTCTACTTCAGTTTCTGAAAGTTCTTTCCCTTGATATGGAGTCACAAGCCAAGGCAATAATGGAAACCCTGAATCACCAATTATATATTCTGTTAACTCCGTTTCTTCTGATAAATAGATCTTGTTCCCATTCAACTTCTCTCCTTTTTGGCATAGTTTGAAGAAATTTGAACTCTGGAGAACTGAAGAGTCATTCATCTTTCCCGGCCATCCAGTGACTATGTTCCGGAACCTCAGATCAGGGTCCACAATTGCTTGCAGGATCATGCTGTGATTCTCCTTGCGATCAAGCCAAGTGTCAGCTTCCTGATCAGATGAGGTTAACAGCATAGTTATATGAGTAGTGTCGATTGCGCCACAACAATTTGGAAGGCCTCGGATTTTCTCGAACTTGCATTTTATCAGTGTCATTTCCTGTTCTGTGGAAGGCCATTGGAGGTGGTGAAGCCCCTTTTCTTCAATGGCCTCCACAAAGCGCCATGTCACTTGAGAGACAGTTGAATGGTGTGCCCCAAATGAGTCCCCAATTGAGATTAATGAGTTACCAGACCCAAGCCTTATTAATGCTAAGGCCACCTGGTCATTTAATGACATTGGCTTACCATTTGTAAAAGCAAAATGTGTTTTAGCCATCATATGCTCCTTTACTAGTGAACATATATAGTCGAAAGTTTTTCTAGACACTTTGAAAGTAGATTTGAACTTGTCCAATAGCTGTGAAGACGAAGGATTACCTGCAGATAGGTACAGAAGATTATCAAATCTGAGATGAAAAAATGAAAGAGCATCACAAAGCACGAACTCTCCAAGAACAGTAAGTTAGGAGTAACAAAGTTGAAATGCAGAATGCAAGTCCTCTTACTGCTATATGAGGCAAGAAATGCAGTGTAAGTGAAGATGCTCAGCAATTGTTAATGCTTGCATTTCATTATCACCAGTGTCTAATGACTGAGTATTGAATTAGATTGTAGAGCCTGATAGAGAATTTAATAGACTAATAGTTTTGGAAGGTGTGGAAGTTTCTTTATATACGACAGACTAGCGAGAATCTCTAAGCGCTCAAGAATCTAATCAAGTTACTAAAAATAAAAAATATACACACCAAAATTTAAAATAAATATATTTTCAAATTTGTGCAGATTTTGTATTTTGTGTGTATTAGAAAGGATCTATCTATGCTGATATATTTTCTTAAATCAAACATAATTTTCTCCCTAGTTGTTAAGTTATGTAATTCAAGTTGGAAAATGAAGCTAACAGACAAATACACAATTTTATGTTAATCATCTTTCCCAAATCAGCTAATTCATAGAGAAAAATATGCGACAAAATTCAGAACATGGAATTCTGTCCAAAATATAAAAACTGCACAACTCTGAAAACATGCTTATTTTGAATTTAATGCAAACCCAATAATCATTTGCAAAGTTTAAGTGATTTCTTACATGTATTTTGATCTACACTTGATGGACTTAGGCAAAAATAACCATTTTCTTCTCATTGTCATGCTTTTTTGATCCAATAAAATATTATCTCTCAACTTGCTCAGGAAACGCGTTGTCTTCTTTGGTTTTATTTTGGCTCTTTTTTATCTATTTTTATTCATTGATTCCTTAATACAAAATATTAATAAAATTATAATATTAACAAGAATAAAGCAAGGAAAGTATAAAGGATTTGATATAAAAATATATCAAAATATGTATTTATCAAATTCCCCCACGCTTAACCCTTGTTCATCCTCAAGCAAGACTAAAACAAACCTAAACTAATCAACTTTTATAGGAAATCACGATTATATTTAGCGTATGCAATAAACCTTTAAACCCCTAGGTGGTCCATAGAGGAAAAGTTATAGTCTCGTAAGGGTTTTCAATGGTGATACCCATAAACCCCTATGATAACTAACTTCCAACCATTATTCTCAACAAGCAATAAATTAATATGGAAATGAAATCAAACAAGTATTGAATCTAACCCTTAGTCATTTAAAAGTCAATACATTTTCACAAGAAGCATACTCAAGTGTGTGTGTAAATAGTTAATGTCAATGGTGATGAAACCATACATATTTCAAATAAGTGAATTTCCATAAAACCTCACAAAAACCATCACTCAATCTCTAATGGAAGAGTTAAACATTATAGGCTCTTCCTTTGGTATAAATCTCCACTACACTGAAGACACCATACAAAATCAAAAAGTTTTTAACAAAGATTGTAATTAGGCCAAAAGATAGTGACGTGGCTAAAAAATAAAGATAGAATGTAACAAAGTTTCTAAAAACTTCACAAGATTAGAGATATAGAGTTTATTAATGAAGAATTCTCATACTCTATGATTTTCAACAGTGGAAACTATTGCTATTGAATTGGACCACTCTTCATCATTTTTATTGATTTTGCAACATCCCATTTTAGTTGCAATTCATAATATTTTTAACACTTTGCAATTTATTATTTTAATTTTTTTTATGATGAGAAACTCCCCACACTTATCCTTTATTCCAACCTAAGTTTATTTTGCAAGCTCACTTTGTTAATGGAATGTCTCTTAAACTTCAAATCATTTTTAGAACGGTAGGATAATAGTGTATTTAGACTAGATAAGAAGATATAATTATCACAGGAAAAATGCCTAGTTATTGAAAGACCCAAAGTGTCTTACTATGGGGGATGTTCTCCTGGAACATCACCTGGCGAACACGCTGATTTGGCCATGGTGCTAGAAAGCCTAATGCCTTAATCATTTTTTGAGTGGTGCTTAATTCATCGTTCGCCTCGATAAACCAAAAGGAAAAGTTTTAACACTCAACCCCTACACGTCGAAAATCCAAGTGATGATTAAAGTGGGGGCATAAGAACTTCCTATTTTAAAACACTTATCTCCACATCAAGTAACATAACTATTTGTGCAAAAAGATTTGAGTATAATTATCTCAAAAATATATTAACCAAAGAACAACATTAAAGTCCAAAACAACACCATCATCAATCAAACCATATTATTCATGCTTAATTTTAATAATTAAAGTTGGAAAAACATCTACAACTTAAAAAATTGACAATTTACAAACTTTTATTGAAAACTTCACAAACTTGCCATGTTATGCAAAAAAAATAGGGGTACATATCAAGTGTGTTAAAGTTACCCTTTATTCTGCCACATTTCTTCATGGTTTCAAAGGATCCAAAAGAAAACACGCTTGAATGTGGAAAAATATTAACTCAGAAAGACATGTCAATTCAACAGAGAAGAAAAGAAACAGGAACTATGAGCAGTATACTAGTATGTTCTGGATGAATTGAGAAAATCCAACTTGAAAAACAATTTCGACTTTGTTCAACATCAACACTTATGTGCAACACAATGAAGAGTTGTTATTATTTCATAGTCCTGGTATGCAAATAGAATATAAGCTCACCATCTTGATTCTTAAATGGCCATCCTGAAATTAATGAACCAGGAATTAACAGGAAATTCATCTCCTCACCCACTTTAGTACCAAAGCATGCATTTATTCATGCAGATGCTTTTCCTTGAAGAAATTAATATGAAGCTTTGATTTTAATTTCACTGTCTAATATCATAAGAGACAGAAAAGGAAGGGAGTAAAATTGACTGTCCTACTGGAAGAAGTGATATATTAATTCATCCACTTCACTAAATAAGGCTGAGAGATCAAATTAAGTGAGATTGCAGGTCATGGACTCTTGATGGATAATCCGTTATTAAAAAAAGATGGTTCTTTATTCATGTTACAATGCATTAGAGCCCATTATTTTCCCACTTATCTTGGAAGAGTGAGGAGCATAGCAGTAACTATACACTATCCAGTTATCCCTTCCATCCAAAAATATTAGCTTAAATTTTTCAGTTGACCAGGCAATTTGAATTTTCTTGCAATGCACTTTATATAGTTTAACTGCAAAACACTGGGAAAATATTAATCTGCACACTGTCATTTGAAAGTTTTATAAGATCAAAAAGCAATTCAAGAACATAATATATCATAAAATAATCTACTGTATGAAACATAGACTGACAATGGGAAGAAGTGAGTATATCAGATGCAAGATCAGCAGAAAGCAAAGGCAATGTTTGTTTTCATTCAGCCAGAAATATTTTCTTTCTCCCTGAATGAGGCTGCCTTTGGCAAATTCTTCCCCAAAACAAATCCATTCTTCCCCCTAAACATGTGGCCCACTATACATCAATGTCATTATATTATCAAATTATTGTATTATTAAAAATATATATTATTTTTCTTTACATTTAAAAATAAAACATAATTCATTAAAAAGCTGATGTGACATCACTACCTAGATAAAAGCTTGCAAGACAAGACATCTACTGTAAGAAAATGTCTCCCACAAAACAAAACTAAACATTACTTTCATCCGTTCACATTCCCAAATCCCTCTCACCAAAACACCTTCCCAAAACAAAACCAAACATTCCCAAAATGATGTCTGTGGATTATTTGTGGATAAGTTTTTTCCTTAGAAGCCAGTAGTTCAGAGTTCTGTCTGGTTACATATATAAGGTTTTCCTATATCTATTCATCTTGTATGAATATTCCTTTTAGTGAGCTGTATATGGAGATAGAGTAAATCTTTGAGTTGTATCAGAAGACAAATCAGCAGATGAGATTCAATGCAGCATTTTTCTGTTCAATTAGTCTTAGTAACATAAAAAATAATTGAGAAATTAGAAAAACGAGAAGGCACAAAAACAGGAGGAGACTAGATTATCCATAATCTGTTCTACTCTTTTATATGCTCTTCCCTTTGGAGGAGGAATGCCTTCTTTTCCCACTTCATTGCAACACCAAAAATGTAAAACATAGGGCTAGTTTGGATTTATTTTTCATTTTCAGTATTTTCAAGTGCATTTTCATTTTTGGATTGGTTTTTGTGCGAAAATGAAAATGTATTGGGATATAGTGCAGAAATATTGACTTTATTGGATTGAAAATGGGTTTTTAGTATAAGGTAATAATTAGTGGGGCTCATTATTTTCTTTATTTTGCCATCAGTCAAAATATATTGGGTTAAAAAATTATTACTAAATTTATTGTGGGTCCCAATATAAAAAGAGAAAGTATTACTTAATTAGTTAGTAGAGTCTAAATATTTTAAAATTAGAGGCTCATTATTTTCTTTATTGTCATCAGTCAAATTATGTTGGGTTGAAAAATTATTATTTAATTTATTGTCGGTCCTAATATAGAAAGAGAAATTATTATTTAATTAGTTAGTAGATTTTAAATATTTTAAAATTAGTGAAAATCATATCAAATATTAATGATTTGGGTCCCACTTTGGCTAAATAGGTGTTCAGGTTTGAAATTGATGGTTGGGTATGAAAATGGAGAAAGAAAAGTGGTATTTTGTTGAAAATGGATAAAACCAATTTTCGGTGTCTTAAATAGTAGAAAAAGCCAAAACAGAGTTTGAAAATGAAACCAAACGAGACCATAACTGTTTCACTCCACCTCCTCAAAGAATTACATGAACCTAGTAACGGCTTTTTGCTTTGTCATGTTAATCCATAAGTTCCAAACTATGGTCTACTTTTCCACCTTGCATTTATGCCAATAATGACAATTTAATTCTTCTGGATTGTGGAGTAATATAATTTTGACAAGGTATTCTAGATAGTCTTTAATTTTTGTTCAATTCTCATGTCAGCTATGCCAACGGAAATTAGAGTTGAAAGAGAAACTTTCACCTGGAAGAGAAGCAATACAGTTTGAAATTCTTTCATGCAGAAATGACAAAATGACAATAAATACCGGAAGGTTGGCACTGAAATTAAGAATGTAAAACTTGCTAAAGACATATTGACATTTAAGGGATCGCAGTGAGAAGACAAAGGTTGGCACTGAAATTCTGTCTCCCGACTCTCTTGCTCATTCATGGAACAGTTAGAGCAGTGCCACTGTTCCAATAACTTGTTTATTGTCAATCAGGTGCCAAAATGACCTTTTGCAGTCACCCTGAGAATCAGTCATGGTCCAAGCATTGCTGCAAACATTTCCTACTCCGCATTAACCTCTAAGAAATGGACTCAGGGAACAGTTTCTTCCAGATTTTGAGGTACTCCTTCAAACTTCTTTTCCATGAGGGTGTGTTCAAATATGATTGGAACAGAACTTTTTGACTATAAACTGTGACTGGAATTGTTCAGGAGCATTGACTTTTCAATGTGTGCTTCTAGCAATTAAACGGAGAATATACATCTTTATTCGTTTCCTACAAGTAAGGTTCTCAAAATATAGTCAATCTCTACTTAGAAGGTAAGGCCAATAGTTAATCACATGTAAACATAAGGTTCTCAAAATATAGTCAATCTCTACTTAGAAGGTAAGGCCAATAGTTAATCACATGTAAACACCCTGATGATACAGAGTCTTTCAATTAAAAAGATGAGTCCAACCATTGATCAGAGCAGTGTTGATAATCAATACAGTGTATTGGACACTATCCACCTAATATGCTGTCCAATACTTAGGCATCGTTGGTTTTTCATCTCAGTGGGATTTTTCCCACTTTTTACTATTCCAAGTACATAAATTATGTTTGTTTTACCAAATCTCATTGGAAATAACCCATTTTATCTTCTCATTTTTCCACTCAAAACCCAACCCTATTTCCCTAATTTTCAATCCCATTCTTGCAAAATATCAATCAATCTTCTCTTCCAATCAACTCGTCTCCCCGACTCTAAACAATAGGGACCCGCAACTACCTATCAACTCTCATTAATGTATTTTTATTACCATCTATATCATTAATATGAGACCCACAACTACCCACTAACTCCATTAATATATTTTTATTTCTAATTACATCATTAATATAGGACCCACCACCTAAAACTTATTCTACTAAAATATCTAACTAATAAAATATTAATTGTGGACCCCACCACTACCAAATCACTTTATATTTTATATATAGATTTTAAAAATGATTCATTTGGAAACAATGAACCAAATATAATTTCATTCTCAATTCTATCAATTCCTATCTGAAAACAATTATTCAAACATATTTTCTATTTCACACAAAAATCAATAAAACTCCACTAAAAATGTTGGAAATAAAAATTCTCAATGGAAAGAAAACTAAATGAGGCCTTAGTTTCCAAGCACAATGGGAAGTTCGTATCTTGAAATGAAATCACTCCAGAAAATCCATTTAAGTTTTCCTCTTGTTTTCCAATTACTTCATTTAATCCGCTTTTTACTATAATTATATCATCTCTATCCTGCTAATTTTTAACAATATCCCCGTGCAATATGTTTGTCATGTTTTATTTCAGATAATTTGACCAGAGGTACACTATTTTTTCACAAACTTTACAGTTTCCACTTGTTATCAACTCAACATGAAGCTTATGTTTGACTTGTCTATGGGTGTGGGATATGATCCCTTGTCTGACACACATGCTCTACTTTTCATGAGTTCTTATTCCTTCTAGATGAGTGTGTGCAAGTACAATATTCTCGAATGGGAATGGGACCACAACTAGGGGAACCATTCTAATAAACCACAATGGCAAGGAAATGCGGTTATCTGAGTTGCAATGAGCTTGAGATTAATCTGAACTTTTGACCGCAAAGCTCTGTCCGTCTCTATCAGATACCAATTACCCATTAAACCCAAAGTGATTGATGCAGAGAACAAAACACTTCAAATGTTTATCCGACATACCATCCTTTGGAAAAATATTGCAGACTAGTTTTCGCAGCCTTTCCTTTGACCAAAAAAACAAAAAAAATGAACAAAAAATGAAAACAATACAAAACAAAAAGGAGTTTTACAGAAAATAACTGACTGCTTCTCTGACAACATAAAGATTTATGAATATGATACATGGGTTCATATCCTCTGCTGCTCCATTCGCATCTACAGTTTTTTGAAACTCCCCAAGTCATAGAAAGCTTCTTTTACTTTAAGACTGCTCTTTATCTGGCAAAAGCTTTGATATACTCATTAAGTGCACATGCAAACAAGTCTTATGTAATGCAGTCACATACTTGCAGAAGATGATGAGTTTACATTCTTTTATGGGTAGTTCCAACTGCTATTTTACACATTAATGCATGAGTATTTGAACTAACGTCACACTTTTGGGTAATATTCCAAAGAATTGTATCACACGACTGTATCAAGGTAATAGTAGTAGGGAAAAGACTGCTTTCATTTCTCAATAGACTACAATATCCAAAGTAGAAGTATGAAGTAGTTTAGGCTGCTCACTAGGACATGAACATCCTGCAGCTTAAAGGTTGGAAGATTTTCATGTAGGTCAACTTTTTTTCATAATAAGGCACCATGACTTTGCTGTTCAAATTTGTCTAAACAAAAAAGGTTGAAATGGATCAGAATAGTTTTCTATCTTCTTAAATGTTGAAGCAACAAGAGAACTGATTGATGACTTAGGTATTGCAGTATAAGCAGATATATGCCTTAAATAAAACCTGAAGGGATAAATTGTATGCAAGTAATCTACGTGCAAGTCAAAATAGACAACAAAAAATAGTTTTTCTTTACTTACTGCTGCATTTTAGTTTTACTGTGCCAATGTTAGAGTGGATAACACATTTAGTGTCAATGTGAAGACTGTAACTCTCCTTTTGTATTGACGTTGGTAAAATTATTCAAAACGTCTTCGAGAAACTTCTTTATGACAAAAGAGGCTCAAATGTCAGAGATGAATATTTACATCCTTGTCTATCACCTGGTGAACTTCTTATACACTCCCACCACTAATATAGTAATATTATGGTTACTCCGACTACTAGCATCAGCATATCCGCAAAAATTAAGCTTACATTCACAATAGAGGTGACTAGTCCACAACGCCTATTCCTGGTCTGAGATAAATGAATTGAATAAACATTAGGCACCAACCAAGAGTTTTCAACATTTGCATACAGCTTACACCACTAGATAATTGGGAAAGAAGTTTCTGTAGTCTAACTTTAATTGGAATGACCCACCAACTTACATACCTAGTGCATAATATTAATAAGAAAAATGTATAGGCATAATTGTCACCTAACACAAGGAGTTCCACAAGTACTATGTTTCACTGAAAAAGGAAACGAAACTCAGCCTTGAAACAGCCACCAATTATTTCCATATTCTCCCCCCTAGATTTTCTAAGAAGAAGAAGAAGACCAATTATTTCCATATTTCCCTCCTAGATTTGCTAAGAAAAAAAAGAAGAAAAATTATGAAAAGCTAATCTGCACTGTGTTGCAGATATTCTAAAAGAAATTTTATCCTCCATCCAGTGAAATTATCAAAAAGGGAAATTAGAAAATAAGCAATTTCATTGAGCTCCTAGCACTCATTGGAGTCTGAAAACAATCTGTGAACCCAAATTCCCTTCTTATTACATGTTATAATCGTTGAGTTAATTAAGCAACAATAAATAAGAACAACCTCCTTATTTTCTTGCTCATTAGGTAAATTAATACGTCGAATGTAAAATATTGACTCAAAAGTTGGAAACAGATAGTAAATTAGGGATCCTACATTAACACATTAATCTGCATTTTACCAAATTGAAAAGCACAGCATCAATGAAGGTCAGCCAAAATTGAATTGAGCACAAAAAGATATAAAAACAAGCACACTCAGTAAAACTTAAGCGATCGGCAGTACATCTATTCATTATATAAAAATAACATTTATAACCATTCATTACATCACAAATAACATTCATAACACTGCAATAAGATGCTGAAAAATAATGAAAGATAGCCTTGTTAACATTACCAGCAATTATCTTTGATAAAACATCCCACCAGTCAGTAGAGCCCTCCTCTGAAGACCCAGAGACCAAAGAGTTTTCTTCAGCTTTCTTCTCCACTTTCCTTTTCTTTTTATTCCCTCTCACAGGTCCCATCAATGCCAACTGAATCAAAGCCTAGAAACCCCACTAACTTCAAAAAACGCCAGAAATCAAAAAAAATTGTTAGAATTCACTTATAACTCATATCCATTAAAGGAAGATTGAATGCCGTGGACACAAAGAGATCATGAATCAGTTACAAAAACAAAGGAAATCAAAGGACACACACATATATGTGTGTGCATATAGGTTTGCATAATATATAGGTGATTAGCTGCAGTGAGTCAATAGTGTGTGTATGTGTGTGTATTTTTGTTTTGGTGTCTGCGTAGCATTTGCAAATGGAAAAAGGTTATGACATTGTAAAAGAGGCACAGATACTTCATAAGGAAAGTATGAGAAATCTGAACAAAGACACTGTCGTGTTAGTCATTTGTTTAAGACAACTTGGCAAAGACAACTGAGAGGCATGGACGTTGGTCTTTCCAGAAAGACTATACTTACATGGGTTCTAAATTTTTTACGGTGACAGACAGACAACGAGAAAGAGAGAGATAGCTTAACATGATTAATATATGACTATGAGCAACTACATTTGATAAATAAAGTATGAAGCTGCACTTGTATATGCTGACTTACCATGGCATGAGATAACCATAAAGAAAAGTGAAAATGGAAAAAAAAAATATAAGGTCATGAAATGGACTTGTGTTATAAGGTACAAGATGCTTAAGGAAACTATATATGATGCATGTATATTACAACCTAACAGATCACTTCCAAACTCAAAGTAAGGTATATTGGAGAGTCCACCACGCAAGTATGCAACATCAAAGCTATGATGGTTGAAAAAAAAAATTATCCACGATGTCCTCACAGTAACTATAAGATAACCTACTATTCATCAGAAATATTTCATACAAAAAAGCGAAGAAAATCCCCAGCAAGATTTGACAACAGGGGACGCAAGTATCAAGTGGACAACGACAAAATGTTGTCCTGCTGTTGAATCGACATTCCAAATGCAGAAATCTTGTTCAACAATGACGAACCCGAGGGGCTGGAATGAAGATGCTTAGGATCAAGAATTACCAAATTGCATCTCTAAGACACTACCTGACTGCAGCCAGAGACTTCACATTAATCATATTACCCAAAGGACGGAACTCCAGTAAAGTGAACTCGTTTAGCTACACCTCTGAATAAGTCTACTTCCCTTATCTATTTTTTTTTTTAAATATATATATATAGACTAATCAAATATATCCGGCATTCGCAACAGCAGAAACTATGCAGGAAAGTCATAGGAGTACAGGCAAAAGTCCCACACTCAAACCCAGAGGCAACGAAGCCGTAAAACGCTCACGAATCACCAAAAATATAGTAGAAATATTCAAACTCAGATGAAATGAAATCAGATAAATGGGTTAAATTACCTGAAAAAATTGGCGACCACCGCTTCGGGTTGTGATTGTTTGTGTTCAGCGCCAACAGAAGCAAGGAAGTGAGAGATTGAGAGAGAGTATTGAAGCAGGCCCGTTTGTTTGGGTTTCCGGGGAATGCTTTTTTTGAGAGTTTTTTTTGTAATAAAGCATTTTATATTATTTGCCAACGAATTGAGAGTTTGATTGAATGACATGGTTTTTGAAGAGTTTAATGTGGCATGTAGGAACTTTGACAGTCTAATAATGTGTGCTTGTTTTAGAAAGTCATCTATTATATCATTGGATATCATATAGTACATTTATACTCGGGCAAAAATATTTTTCTTAATTTCCTAAATGTGATACAATTTTAGTATTTTGCTTTCGAAAAACTTAAATTAAGTTCACAAGGTAGTTTTTAATGTAATTTTAATTTCGATATTGAGTTTTGAATGGAAAAGACCATGTGCAGCGTACGTCGCTGTTAACTCACCAATGTGAATAGAAAGTTTTATGCTCTAAGAAAAAAATTATTTTTTTAGTTCCCCAATGGAGAATGATTTGTAAATTTGATACCAAACTTTTTAAAAATTTAATTTTGATCTCATATATTAGCATTTCATTACAACTTTAATATTAATATTACCTTTTTGACTGGAAATATCATGTGTCGTGCATGTGATCGTTAAGTTTTAACTCACTTATTTTGGTGAGAAATTCCGACCAATTTCCATTTGAGAGGGAAAATATGTTGTATGGCTCTCTCAAACTCATTTTTCAATATTTTTTCATCATTTGTTGACAATTAAGAGAAAAGTAGCTATCATCTTTCATTACGTATGACAAATACCTATTACATAGTGTACAGAGGTTACAATATGTATATAACTTATATATCACATTATTTGTATTATATATACACATATACTATTAGAATAAAACATGTATATATACATATTTAATAACATAATAATATTGTATATCAAATATTTTATTGGATACACACGCACGCACGCGCATATATATATATATATATATATATATATATATATATTCTATATATACATATATATATGAGTTTATTATATGAGTCCATACACAATTACACATATATATGCTAAATACATAAAGAATGTATCCATCATATATTACACAAATATTGTATACATATGTAATCTACATTATTAATACACAATATAATATAAAATATGGATAATATTTATATCTATTTTTTTATTATTGGAATACGAATACATTTTATGTATATATACAAATAAATATTAATATTTACAAATATAATATAAAACTAAATAATATAACCAGATGCATGTATAAATATATATATATATATATATATATATATATTACGTATAACATGATGTATATACACAATATAAATTATACATACTAGTAGATGTACAATTAATAGAGTTTATCTAACAATATATTATATGCATAAAGTTTTATATTTTATTACAAATACGTTGGTATATGAAACTAAAATTGAATTTTTTGAAGAGCTTGGTGTCAAACTTGCACCTCCTATTATGGAATTAAAAAAATAATTTTGTCTTAGAGTTACAGTGCATGTCACTCAAAACCTCTACATTGGTGAGTTAAATGCCAATGTGCTACTAGTGGCCTTTTCTATCCAAAACTTTAGTGTCAAAACTAAAATTGCAATAAAAAATTATTGAACTTATGAAATTAAATTTGAGTTTTTTTTGAAAACATGATACAAAAGTTGTAACATCCTCTAATTTGTAGGACTGAAAAAAAAGTTTTACCTATATATTTGTCTTATTATTCAATAAGATATAGTGATTTACAGCCACCAAGTCCAAAGAAAGATTAGCTCCTCAATATGTTATGATGCGTCCAATATTACTCGAGTCGTGCCCTCGATCTAAACCCCTAAGAAAACCTATCTCTTGAGTTATTGATTTTAATCTCATGACATCACCCATATTTTGGCATATGTCAATCATGTGATTGGTACACAAAATCAAATACCTTTCCACCAATCTTAGAGAGATTAGTCATTTATTGCTTCCAGATTCTCTTCCTTGGAATGTTTCCACTGATATATAATTTTTATTTAATTATTGAAGAGTCTTTGCTAGAACGGGTTAACGTTTCTTTAACAAATTCCTTTAATTA
This sequence comes from Paulownia fortunei, assembly GCA_019321725.1. Classification (NCBI taxonomy): domain Eukaryota; kingdom Viridiplantae; phylum Streptophyta; class Magnoliopsida; order Lamiales; family Paulowniaceae; genus Paulownia; species Paulownia fortunei. The sequence goes on along the minus strand of CM033109.1, from coordinate 20,123,953 downwards.
CAGGCTTCATTACTGCTCTCTCAAAATTGGACCTTGACTCGTCGACCTAATCTCCTTGACTATATTTGACTAGTCAACCAAACCTCCACAAATCATAAAATATCAACATATCTAATTAAGTACATCGATAGTTTTATTAGCAGATTTCGGGCACTCATTGCAGGTCTTTTAAATACATATATATTTAAAATATTTAATTACTCATTTTTTTATATTAAGATATTTTTATTAATTAATGTATTTATTTCTATTAATGATGACATACAAAGTATTGTATTATAAATAGTTAGAGACCATAATGTGATTGGAAGATGATGTCACCATATTTCACCTAAGTGATTAGGCCCAATTGATGATGAGCGGAATTGATCTTAAAAGGATATTGCTCGTTATTGGGCTAAACCTGTAACACCCCCAATACTACACACATATATATTTATAGATGTAATAATTTTAACATGATAAATCCTATGTGCCTGTACAATTATTTTTTTTTCCTGTAACTGCATAATAAATAATAAACTATTTTTCTCACTCACAAACTAATATATATATATATATATATATATATATATATACACCTGCAGAGCACCCATAACAACCATAACATTTACATACCCATGTACAGAAAAGTTTTAAAAGTAACACACAGTACAAATCCCAAAACCTAATATAATACACTCCAAAATCAAATAAGTTAACAACCAGCCCGATAGATCGTCATCCATGTACACTGATCCTCAGAACCTGTAGGAACTCCAACCGCTCGTTCAGTAAGTCCATGGCTTCAAGTATCATCAAACTCACCTACAATGCATGAACTACGTGAGCTAATGCTCAGTAAATGAAAATCATGCATGTTGAAGGGGATAATCCAACATAAATGCAATACATTTCTATGAGATTATGATAAGAATGCGAACTTATGCATCAAAATCATTTTATTTAAAAATTATTTTCCATCACTGGGTCTTTGGCCCACCTACTATGTACTGGATAGAGCTCTCGACAATATCAATAATCACATGGCCATAAACAGATCGACACAGTCCGGGGGCCATCTCCTGGGATCACCAAAGGTCCACCCCCTGTCTTCCCCTGTGACCCTCCAGAAGTATTCCCACCGGCGGCGTCAATAAGGGCACAGTCAAGTGATCCACCCTCTCGTGACCACCAGAGGCACACCCCCTGTCAACCTCTATGATCCTCCGAAAAGTAATACTCGCGGTGCCCCAAATATCATATAAATAAGCCACACATGGGCCTCGGTACATTAGTAGTGGCCAACCAAAACATTTTCTTTCTAAAAATAATGTTATGCATGCAAAACCTCAACTGTGAGCACGTATTATGCATGCACTTGTAAATGTTGATGAATGGCATGTTCAATGACACAGTGAATCACATGTCCTGTAATCCAAACAACGCATGCACTATAAGATATTTATGATACTCATCAAGACACAATGATCACATTTAATATAAATAAGTCAAGAAATACTATGCCCATGCATTGTAGTTGCAAATGGATTTTCACTTACCTTCCACCTTTGATATCTTATTGAAGATTAACAAGATTCTCCTCCCTAACCTTAGATATAAGGCGGCCTGTAAAAGTATGACGTATTAATTTTCATTCTTAATCAATAAGTTTCTATATCAAATTTCATAAGGGATCTTAAATCTTAAATTTAATTAAGTAACAATCAAACCTTAAAATTTTTATATTTCACCCCAATCAGAACCTTTTAAATACTTTAATTTCTCGTTTTAAATTTATTCTAATATTATTTAATTGATATGTTATAATCCTGTAATAAATCCTTCAATTTAATTAACTCCGCCATTCAATCAATACAAGATAATAAAATCGACTATTCGTAACTAATTTCAAATTAAAGGTGTATATTAGTTATTGTCTCACAAGAAAATAACTAGTTAATTTGAATCAAAACTTTCTTTCAAATTAGAAATAAACGACATAAACATATATTTTTATCCGTACAAAAATAAGAAAGAACTTACCCAAAATTTCTTCAAATTTCTACGGTTGAAATTTATTCTTGCTATTTCTTCTTCGTTTTGTTTTCTTTTCCTTTCTTTGCTGCCGTACGCGGACGTGTGTGTGGTGTTATTTAGGAAATAAATGTAACGTAATGTATTATATATGTACTTATCCTTAATATTAGCATTAAAGAAATCTAATCTAATATATTATATATATACTTAACCTTAATATTAGTATTAAAGTAATCTAATACAATATATTATACATATGCTTATCCTTATCATATATACATGTAATATAATATACACTACACATGCTTATCCTAATCATGTATAAATGCGTACACTACACGTGTAATCATACATATATATATATATATATATATATATATTATATTACACACCATATACTTATATATATATATATATATTATATTTATATTTATATATATATATATATTTTTATAATCAATACAAAATATTATTTATTTATTTTTATATATATTTATTTATAAGCCCTTAAATTTATTTTATATTAAAAATTACACCCTCTTAATTAATATGATAATGTCCTTATTTTCTTTTATTATTATTATTACTATTACTATCATTATTTTTTCCCTAATTAATTTATTTGCATAGTTTATCCTACACCGATAAATACAACGATGCCACCTTTCACTTACGTGTATCATAATATTATCTGATAGCTGACACCTAAATTCTAATCTTAGTACCAACTCAACCAATTAGGTTAAAGAATTTAGAAACTAATATCAGTGATAACTTCAAAAGTTTAATTATTAAAATGCCGTATAAAATATAATGCATTATGAAATATCAATTAAAATGCAATGACACATATGTGGCATAAAATGCATGAACTATATTGGTCAGATGAGTAGTGTGAGGTTCGGGTATTACAAAACCGGACTCGATATAACTAAACTACAAATTGAAGAATTTCTAACTCGTAGTTAAATTTGACCAAATCATGTGTTACTAAATAAATAGTTATATTGTATTTATGAGTTTGAACAAGCATTGATGATTTGATGATGTGGTTAAGGTAATTGGTGTACGTAGCCGACTTGAATGGCTCTATTAGATGCTTGTTAATTTGACAAGCTAATATTTTGATAAGTCCATAGACTCAAGTTGATCAGTAAGGCCGATTAAAGACCTCACGAGCCTCAAATTGAAAAACAGGATGAGAGTTGCTGCAATTCAAATGAGACTTAGCTAAGCTAGCTCATGAGTTTGCCCTCGAAGCCATTTATAGATGAAATTATCAAACGATTGAGAAAATCCATGATGTATGACCTACTTTCGTAGGACCACTGCATGATTGCACGAAGGTGGCAAAACTGAGGGGAGTTATTTCAACTAATATTACAAGTATAGGGCTACAACTCGCATAAAGTTACAAATTGGCCGGAATATTGTTATAGTATTGTTAGGATTCTTGTTATCAATTCGGGTAGCGTTTACTTTTTTGGTTTGGATATGTAATGATTGATATGAAATGTGATAAAATGTCGAATATAAATTAATTTATTAATAAATGTTATGTATACTTTATTTGATAGTGAGAATGATATATAATACAAGATGTAATCTAATATGTATATTGTAGGATAAATTAATGAGTATATTTATGTATTACTAAATTACCTTATTAAAGGATAAATTTATACTCAACCAAACCCCCTTTCCTTCCTGTTTGTACCCTAATCCCACCTATTTTTCTGTTTGGCCTTGTCTACACACATTCTTTATGTATGGTGACCAAACTGCATTCAGATTTCCTTTGCTTGATGCCTTCTTCCTTTCAAATTAGCCGGGTCAGAATGGAAATGGGTTATTACCTGCAATTTCATATTCTACTTTTAAGGATAGAATGAGTATTTTGTATTTTAGTTTTGGTCTTGGGCTATTTATGATTATTGGATTTCATCCCAATAATTCAATCCAAAATTTAAAATAATATCGGACCACTTGATATTCAATGGACCGTAACAGACAAAATATTTATTAAATCAATTTGGATTATATTGTAAATTTGGGCCAATTTACTAAAGTAAACAGCCCTGGAGATTTGATGCAAGAATGTCTTAAGATATATAGTTCAATTTAAAAACTTATGTGTCCCCTTTTACACTGGAGGAAGACTAGTTGGAGAGGTAACTAAATAAAAAGGCAGGAAAAGGTATTACAGTATTACACAAACACACTTTATTTAGGCCTTGCATGTTCCCACTTTTAAAACTTATTTTCTCATTTTATACTATTCTAAAATCCAAACTCTTGTTTGATTATTTTAAATGAAAACATTCAGTTTATTTTTTCCTTTTCCCACAAAAATAACAACTCAAATCTCTAATCTCAATTTTCAATCCTATACATAACCTTAATATCTCAATTGCCAATCATTATTTTCATCATTTTAATTCAAATTACACTAGTAGGACCACAATTACAAAATATATCTACTTAATATATTATTATTTTTGATCTATATCATTCTAATGGGATCCACATCTACAAATATTAAAAATAAAAATTATATTCATATTAAATATTCAAAAGTGAATCTCATCAATATCAATTTCATCTAACTAATACATAACTATTTTCAAACAACATCATTTTAATAAGATTCATCACCTTTCAAATCATCTTAATAAATTTTCATATATAAATTAAATGTTCTATGTGGACTCAACTACTATCAACTTCACAAATTATTGTATACACAAAATTTTAAAAAATGATACTATAAAACACAGACAAATATAATTTTATTTTTATTACGTATTTTCGTATTTAAAATTTTCTCGAAACTACTTAACCAAATATATTTTCATTTCCCAACTTATATAAAAATGTATTTTCATTGCTTCATTCAATCATAATTTTACTTCTCACACAAAAACTAATCCAAAATCAAATTCTCGATAGAAATATTGAAAATAAAAATTCTCTGAAAATACAACCATATAAGGCCTTTTTGATCTTCTTGAATACTCTTATAACTTGAGCGTAAGAGGGTTTTCATTGAAATCCCTCAATGTGTGTTTTACCTGTTGGAAGTAGTACAAATTGCATTGTGTTGTGAGAGGAGGGAGCTAATATTTTGCAATTGGTTTTTATCCACGTCAACATGTTTTTTTTAAAAAAAAAAAAATTTAATGGGGCATGAGAAAACTTTGAGGATTTTTTTATATTACACTTTTCAGTATATTATCATATCAAATACTAATTAAGTACAAATAATAATTTTACTGGCGAATTTTGCATATTCTATGCATGTGCATATCTGTCATATCTTTCAAATATATAGAATTAAGATATTTAATTATTCAATCTTTTATAGTAAGAGATTTTTATTAATTTATGTATTTATTATAATTCATGAGAAATTAAAAAGTAATTATACTTTAAGTAGTTAAAAGGAGATAATGTGATTGGAAAAGAAAAAGAAAAACAATTGGAAAGAGAAAGAGAAAGTATAAAAGAAAGGAGAATAAAGGGGAATTGTGGAAATAGTGTGGCATGTGTTAATTTGTGAGACAACCATATTTTGTGCGAAAAAATCAATTAACTCGTTTTAAATTATAAAAGAGGATAACTAATATTGTGTCATACATCTAATAAAAAATCATTTATGAAATCTGTTAATATATTCATATTTTTTTGTGTTACTCAAACACGACTTCCTTATTTTATAGATGATGGCTTGTTTTTTAAGATAAAATATTTGGAAATTCCTTTTGGTTATTTTTTCTCCAGAAAAGTAAGTAACATGCTGATGGTCAATTTTGTTTCGTTAGTTCTTATTTATTTTTGAGTCACTATATAGGAGAATTCACACACACACACACACACACACACACACACACACACACATATATATATATATATATATATATATATATTTATTAACCATGTGCTCAATATAATTTATAACAACAAATTATTTTAACTAATTTGATGTTATTATCATTGTCATGCGAAACATATGATCACTTTTATTGATTCGATATATAAAACGTAATATACATATACAGATATATGTATATACATATATTTAATGTAACTATAGTGCATTGTAATAAATATACACGTATGTTAATATAATATTTTATTTATACAAATGGATAATACATTGATTCTATGTTATTATATATAATGTATATATATATTTACACATACATACATATATACACACATGGAATTATTATTTTATGTATTTACTGAAAATAACGTATACGGTAAAATGTACATATGATTATTTAGATCATATTTATATTATATATGTATATATGTGTGTGTATGTATATATATAATTGTTTACACTTACTTAATTATCATTTACATAAGTTATAAAGGACTATTTTTAGGATGTTATTAATAGTTATTTGTTAAGAGATATTTGTATATAAATATATGTCGTTTGCATTCTTATAAATATATGTCATCTTCATTTTTAATAAAGCAATGTTTTTTTTTCATCTTACTATATTGACCAATACAGAGATTTAGGTGTTCATAATATTACTCTCAAATTAAATAGATGAAGACTACTAAGGGAGCCACATTGATATATTTATACAATTAACTTCCTTTCTTGCATTTCGTTTTTGCATTTTTCGTGTCTTGAATGAAAGGCCAAACAATAAAATTTCAATTATTATTTGCCTTGGAGTTTGTTTGATAGTAAGTCAGATATTTTATTTTTTTATTTTAATATCATTAATACTAGTTAATATTATTATAAATCAAAACTTGCACCATGTCCCCATCTCTCTGCTGTCAAGAATTGATGGAAATTTTTCAGCGGAAAGTCACTGACTTTGCAGTATAATTGCGTTTGTTTCGCACATAAAAAATCCCAATAATTTCCTGCGATACCCCGATGCTTATATTTTGTTGTCGGTTAATCCTAGTACCCAAAACAAAGATAACAAGAACAAATACTAGCTGGGTTCAAGTCAGTAAAGTAGTTCGTTTTGGTGAACCCTTTACACTTACAAGTGATGTACATAAGAGAAATTCCAAAGTTTTTTGGAGCAACGTCAGTTCAAACAGAAATGTCGAGGATCTACGACAACTGGGAGAGGCTGGTGGCAGCCGTGCTGAAGAGAGAGCAGATTTGGCAACTCTGTCATGACGACTCCAGAAGCCTCAGCATCTGCTCTGAATTATCCGATTTCGATCCCAGTTTTCGCTTGAGTGATGTCAAGTTGCAGAAGAAACAAGAATCTGTTGAGAAACCAGTTCCCAAGCTTGTTTTCCTTGGGGGCTCTACTCCTCGACGCTTTGGCTTAAGAGATACTTTTACGGGCGTCGAAAAGCTGGGCGAGGAACATTTGGGACTACATTCCTCAATCGGTTGTTGCAGGATGTACAAGTTTCAGACCAAGAGTTTCTGGCTAGGGGAACTAAAGTCGTAATCAAGTTACTCAAGGAAGTGAGAGTGACAGAAGAAGAATTTAAGCAGCAGATGAAGGTTTTTGGAAATTGTGGGCATGAAAATGTGGCTGCACCAGGGGCATACTACTTTTCCAACAAGCGCAATGGCAAGCTCATCGTCTATGATTAACATAGCCAGGGAAGCGTATCTGATATGTTACACGGTACAATTATCACCATAGCTTAAACTAGATTTTTATCTTCACAAAATCATTGATATTATTAATCAATAGTAGTCTATAACCCTTGTTTAGATCATTTCAGCAAAATGAAGTGGAGATCATTAATCCTGTCGTATAATCTAATATTTAAGCTCAATATGCAGAACAGAGACGTGGTCTTAATTGGGAAAGCCGTCTCAAAATTGCAATTGGTGCAGCGCGGGGTATTGCTCATATCCACACAATGTGGTGGGAAGCTGGCCCATGAAAACATAAAATCCTCGAATATTTTTCTCAACTCCCAGGAGTATGGCTGTGTGTCGGATTTTGGTTTGGCAGGCATCATGGTTGAGCCACCAGAAGCGGACGGCCTGGGGTACCATGCCCCAGAATACGATTTCAACAGCGTATAGCAGGAAATCGATGTCTACAGCTTTGGAGTCCTGTTGCTTGAACTTCTTGCTGGTAAATCACCTATGGAGGCACAAGGTTTTGAGGATGATCTGCACCTAGTCACATGGGTTCGTTCCATCAAATCCCAGGAATGGACTTGTAAGTTGTTTGATCAAAGTCTTAGAAGGCCAATCAGGTACGAAAAGGATGTGATAGAAATGATGCAAACACAGATTCCAGGTGTTGAATTAGTGGTCAAGGACTCTAACAGATTGGGAGGCACTGAGAGCAATTCTTGGTTCGCATTTTCACTCAATGACTCGTGTTCCAGCTGACTACTTTGCTGCTCAGGACTTGTTGGAGATGGTGGAGATATTGCACGTTGCAATGAGGTGCTTGGCTGTGTTTCCAAAAGACAGACCTAAGATGTGTGATGCAGTGTTGATGCTAGAGAATAAAGCAAGTGTGAGTAATGGGAAGCCACAACAGGTACAAAAAATACGACCACCCTAGCGACAAAGACCAAGGCTGGAATAGAACAGATCATCGAACACTTATTGATACCAAATCAAAAGATTCAGGGCTGTAAAGTTATATAGATGTATTGTAAGCTATTCTAGCTATCTAATTTCATAAAGGGCCCAACATAGAACCACTTTCTAATTACGAAATGCAAGCTTTGTATCAGGATTTCTCAAAGTGGTTATGGGCAGAGATTAGGAAGGAGAGGCAGATGCAGAAGAACCAGAATTGACCCTTGCCACCCTCAAACAGCCCAAAGTTGTGAGTCTTGTTACATACCGTCAAACTGTTTTCTTGCAAGTTGTGTTTTTTTCAATGCCACTGGGAATAGCTGGCTGTTCAAGTCTATTTTCTTTGCTTTCCTTTGTATGTATGTTTTATATTGCCTTCTGTTCCTCATAATGGTACCTCAGCCAAAAAACTAGTTTTCGACATCATGATTGTCTCCCACATATTCCTTTTTCTTGCTCTCTGGGTAACATTGACTGAAATATGTAAAATTCAGTTTCAACTTTGGAAGGCCCCTTGATGAGAACTGCAGATCTATGTTGGCTGGACATAATTTCAAGAAACCTTCTTATTCAAGATGTGGTATTGTCATGCCTTTTCCGTGTTTAAGGTGACCACAAGGAAATAAAACTCATAAATGGGTAAGGATCCATGTCTAACCTGCCCAAACACAAGCGACTTTAACCACCAAAAAAAAAAAATTAAAAAGAAAAAATGTAAGGAATTAAAGGGTGGCTCCTTTTCGTTCTAGTCATTTGTAACTACGCACACTCGTGATCCCCCTTCCTCCCCCAAACCGATTCAGCTCAGTATTCTGATCTTGTCAAACCACTTCTCTTTGTTTCAGGCAACAAAAATCATTTGTTCTGGCAGATCTCTCATCTGTAGTTGTGCTGCTGCTTGTGTTCCTATTCAGGTTTGTTCCTCTCAAAATACTTTGATATTAGAGGTTACATTTGTTTTATTTGGAGGACCTTACGATGATATGGAGAGTTTGTCTTACTAAAGTAGGCACTGTTACAAACTACACGAGTTGCTAAGATGACAAATCAATTTGAAGGTTGTTTCCAGCAGCAAAGTCGTGTAGGGATGTGATGTCCTTGTTTCTTTTGTGGGTAATAACTTACTTGTAATTCTTACTTGTAATATTCCTGGAAAAATGCTCCTCTAAGCTTTTAGTATTGTGATGTTTATGTTTTGTGTAAGGTCAGCCCAAAGATCATCGTCTAAATAGAAGTCCTGGTTTAAGGTTTGGAATTGGGAGGTTGTTTCTGGAGCTGTTCTTTTGTTCTAATTATACATAACACCCAACCATCTCACAAATGTATTTAGATTGTATCGAACCATCCATGATGGGATAGATACTTTTACTAATGAAAATTACGTGCCTGTGTGTAAACGCTGTGACAGTAACAAAGCAAATTAATTGTGAAATGCTACAAAAAATGTATTTTATTTATTAACTTATTATTATTGTACATTGGTTTTAATCTCAATTTTTTTTTTAATAAAGCTCTAGTCATGTATCAAACAAATATCATTCTACTAATACAGAATGCTAGATGTCGTGCTATGAATAATGTGTGATTAGTATTTACAAATTATAATAAATCAATTAAAATCATCTCAAAATTTATTAGCATAACAAATCATAGAAAAGAACTACGAAACAGAGTTGCATCAATGAAAGAGTTGTGACATTATCATTGTCCTAAAATCATGATTGTTTCTCTATATGTAGATTTTGATGACTGATCACAACTCTAGGATACAATCTCATTAACTCACAGTAGTGTCTCAGCAAATTTATTACTACACTGTTTGTTTGTTTTACCTAATAATTAGATATTTTAGCCTTAACTATTAATTAACAAACTCAGTTTAAACGAGTCGAATTCGAGTTACATAATAATGAGGTGAGGAGAGTCGACCTGATCAATGTTTTTTGGCTAACAAAATTGCACCAATACTATTAATCATAATAATAGCAACAAAATCTACAAACCTCTCCATTAGAACTCTAATACCATTTTTAGTTCTTGGATTTTAGTAAAAAAAATACTAAAAAATATTTCATCGCTTCAAATAATATTATTTTTTTGAACTTTTCCTTTTTCTTTCCCCTTTTCCCACCAAAATCTATAGTTCAAACATAGCATGAAGTTTTCGATGCATCAATAGAATCTTAATTATGCGTCCTAATTATCTATATAATACTAGCATCAAGATTTCTAGAGATTAACAAACACTAACACCAAAATTTTATGAATAATTGTATCGGATTTGGCCGAACACAAACCAATTACATAAAAAAGTGGGTTACACTTTGCATGTGATTGATTAAAAATCACAATATCATGTCAATACCATGAAGGGCCTCAAAGGGCATGTTTCTTTAGCAAAGAATGATAGGCAATAGCATATAGGCGCCATAATACAAAATTCCCTCTGATATTGTTGGCAGTTATGACAGTTAATATGAACCAATGTCCATCTTCTCCATACATGCAGTACTACTTTCACTCAACCATAAACCCCTCTGAATTTCTCCTCATTTAACAATTTCTTCATCAAATCATTCCATGTTTTTTCTATTTTCACCCTCTCCACCATCCATTCTGGGATTTCCAATTTCTAAGTTTCTTGAATTTTTAGAATCAGCTCATTCATTTCAAGAACAGTTGAAGATACTTGGCTTGAACTTTTTCCTTCAAAGATTTGGTATAATCTTGAATATCTGCAAATGGGAAGGTTATTTTTGTTGGAATTTGAGCAGCCCAACCCTGACTACTTCATGTGCAAGGTGTGCAGAACCCATAATGCCTTCGCAGAAGACTTCGACTTCTTCTACATAGTAAAATATCCTTCTTCCTTGTCTTTTTCTATCTCTGCAGTGTTCAAGACTTCCATTTTTCTGTTGTACAATCTTGTTTTCAACATAAATTTTACTATTGTAGTGGTTATATAGAATAAAGTGATCAGTTGTTCTTGTGGAGTTTCTTGGTCTAATTGTTTAGTTTTATGAATCTCATTCTGTTAGGACTAATGGCCTAAAAATGAAATGGCTATATGGAATAGAGTGAACGTTTCTTCTTCAGGAATTTCTTGATCTAATCATTTAGTTCGATATTGCTATTCTATTAGGGGTATGGCTTTATAATGAGAAGCTGCAGTATAAAAGTTTCCCACTACAAGTTATGAAATCAACTGACAGCATTCTTGTGATTGCACTGGTACAAGAAGTTGCTGCCAAAAGATAGCCTTAAGAATATACATGCTGTGAATGAACGGATTCGTACACACAATAAAAGCAAACTCTTCTTTAATGGTGATTCAAAAGTTGTAGCATGAGATACGATTGCGCCCTGAAAGTCATCCTTTTTCACAGAGAAATTCTTTCCCTATTTAAGGGATATGCTTTCTAATTTTCTCAGGATCAAGAACAAAATATATTGGTCTATCTTTTTGCTCGTCTATCAAATATGTATGAAGCAAATATAAAATGCCTTAACAACCTGATATCCGGTGCCTTTTTATTTCTTTTGCTTTCAGAACTCTACATGATTTGTAACTTTACCAAGCATAATTGTCATTATTATGCTTCTCTGATCTTCTTTTCCCCTGCAGGAGAGTGAATTAGATGGCGGTGTCTTCCATAAAGTGTAAGAAGCTGCATTCGTTGTTTTCATCATCTTAAGAAGTTCAAGGAAAGGAAATCCATGATCATATTCTGAAATAGCCTATACTATATTTCCTAAGGATAAATCAGTAACCTCTTTTCGTTAAGGCTGCTCTCAAAAAGCTGCTGTATAGGGATTTCTGTGGGTAGAGAACCTTACTTGCTGCCTGTGGATTATATAATGAGTGCCCTTGATCTAGGAGGAGGAGGGAAAAAATTTGTACAGTTCAAGTTTTTATGAGAAGAAATTAAATGTTTAACAAAATAGAGGCATCCAAAGGCAAGTGAACCAGAAACCGAGTTAGAACCATCAAGCCTCAAGGGCTTAATATTGTTGCATCCACAAGCCACTTTTTCTCAGAAAAAAGAAGAAAAAGTTTAAAGCATGAGAACTGTCTAATGAAAGAAAAAAAGATCAAAGTTGGTGCAGAGAAAAATGTTAAGTTGACATAAAACTTAATGAAAAGATCATGAGTTCCATCCTCTTTTTGAACTTTTAGCAAGGTATGTACATACAATTCCTGACTAATGTGTATACGCAGCATTAATGTGCAAGTTGACGAACATGTTCACCACCGGCAATTTATGTTAGAATAGTGCCCGACGAGCCAATTGTTCTAGTCGTTCTTATATTCTTGTGAATCATTTTTATTTATATTAATATCATTTATATAGAAATCTTTATCTTAAATTCATCATAAGAATTAGATAAATTTCTTAAATCATACATAGTTATGGGGTATGGTTGCGTATATGATGGTGATCGTGGAATATACCTCTAAGGTTGTGGTCTTAAAACGTTTCAAGTCAAGAATCAATGAGATGAGACATCAATGATTCCGTTGAAACTTGCGCATATGATGTAGGCTCGAAAGGAGAATGCCTCATTTCACAGATATTGGTGTGGAGACACTAGTACATGTATGTGGATGCTTATTGGGAACAAGTACATTGAACAACTCCACCTGAAAATTTCCAATTAGAAATATTTTATTGTCGAATGAAAATTTTCTTGTTACGATAGTGCAAGAATTAGTCCTTGAACTTGAGGTACCATAGTAATCTTGTGCATGACATGTTGTACTTTGATATATTTTTCGATTGCATGACAATCACAAGAGGTTTATATTGGGTGTAACATTTTCATGTATGGAGATTAATGAGTGGTTAACAAAGGATCCATCACCTATCTAGATAAATAGGTGAATTTCCTATGTGTTCCACTGTACTTGACTCTAAAATCCTTGACTAAGGTTGGATGAAATTTAGATGTGGGGTTTTCTAATTATTCATCATCGAGTTAAACTACTAGAAATGAAAACATAGTTATTGAGCTAATGGGGTTTCGACTTCACATCCATGCTCTAGGCTTAATTGAGAGATTAGATGACGGAAGAACCGTACTTGCATGGTATTCGTAATTGAAATAGGTTCGCACATTCACTTTAGATTAGAAGTCATGATACATTGCTAGGTACTTCCCATATCTTGTGGGTTCGTGGAATTAATGAGTTAATTCTAAGAAAATTAATTAATTGAATTAATTAATCAGAATAATTAATTATTCAACTAAGTCACAAGAGTTGTGAGTCCACGGCTAGCTTAAAGTGAACCTAAGGGGTTACTCATAAAACTTGGATAAGTCCATTTCTAACCTATAAATTAATTCAAGTGTTGGATTAAATTAATTAATGTGATTAATTAATGGGAGTTCAAATATGAAATTAATTCAATTAATTAATTAAATTAATTGATTGGACCTAATTGGATTAGGGAGCTCAATTGGAATATTTAATTAATTGATTAGATCAATTAAGTAAAATGAGCTTAATTAATTTAATGAATTAATTTAATTGATTGGATTAATTAAAGTATGACATAATTGATTACTTAGGCCTAAGCCCATTAGGTGTGGGCTTGAAGGAAACCCATTAGGAAATTGAATTGAAAATCCAATTCCTAGAGAAAGTTGAATTGAGAATTTAATTTCCAAGAGATAATAAGAAAAAAGGAAAGTTCTTATGGGATAAGAAAACTTACTAAAAGAGTTGAAGATAAGAAGGGAAGAAGAGTCCTACATAGAATGGACTTGTGGTAGCCTTTATTGGCAATGTTCTTGGATGTTTTTATAGGGATTTTATTGAAGATTTTTGTGGAAAAAAAACGTGGAAAATAGCCCCTCTATCTTGAAGAAAAATAGTTTTTTTCATCTCTAAAAATTCGTTCATCGTTTCCTTTCAATCTCCAAAAATTCAATTTTATCTAGTTTAATTCTTGATTCAATTGTTGAATTAAGAATTAAATTAAATACCTAAAACACTAATTGATAGTGTGTGTTCTTGTTCCAAATAAAATCATTGTGGGATAAAATTATCGAATCAAAAACTATTAGCATAAGATTCGGTTGAAAGTGGGTATCCAATGTGTGGATACCGTTAGAGGGATAATATTTGAGATTTTAGAAGCGAATCAGATTTCAATCAAAGCGGTTTTGAATTGAAGAACATGGAAATACTTTCATGCAGGGATAACGATTTGAATCGTTTCAGTCCCTACATCAGTCGAAATGCAAATCAAGGTAAGAGTTTTTGCAACTTTCTTACTTTAACTATCAGGAAACGCACAACTGAATAATCACGAAAGGGTTCCGGGATTCATTTTAATTATATGTGATGTAATATATATTTATATTTTTTAAAAATTTTAAATTCCGTTGCGTATATGTTTCCCGGGATTGCGCAAACCCAACAACTTGGTCCTCACACAGTTGCTGATATCCACTGTGTCAAATGTGGTGATAAGTTAGGCTGGAAATACGTAAGATGCTAAAAATTCTCCTCATTTTTGAGGCTTCCCATATACTATTTTCATGTTTATTTTTGTCGCCTTCTAAATTAAGTTACTGGATAGCTTGCCCAGATGCTACATTTTGCAGATTTAAGTTGGTGCCAGGCAGCTCTTTGTCCAAAATGAAATGGTGAAGCTAATTATGTAAGCCTTGAAGGAAAACTATGTTCATTAATTTTGTGCACTGCTTAGCGCAGTCAGTTTCCTTAAAAAAATTTATGGTAATTCATCAACAGGCAAAAGCTGTTGAGAAGGCATGGCAACAAGATTCTAAATGGAGATACGTTACTAGCTCCAGCACTTTAAAATCCATAACTCTGATTAAGAAACTTAGCTGATGTTGATTGACAATTCTAACAATTCACTTTTCACTGAAATTCAATTTTTGTTGTTTTCCATTCAAATTCTGCATTCTTTGATTCTTGAAGAGGAAAATCCTTGTATAGAGAAGATTTTTTATCTGTTCCAACATTACTTTGAGATTAATTCACTCTAATGTGAGAATTCACTTCTCTATGATATTTCTTCCCCATAGTATGTTCAAATTGAGGCATTCAGTTGAAATCTTATGTCCAATTCAGTTTTCAAATGAAACCCTTCTTCTTCTTAGATATTTAGCTTTACTTGCTAAAATTGTTAACAGAAAAAAAAGGGGCCTCAAGAATTAGCATATGTTGTCTGATTTTCATCCTTCTGGCCTTCAATATTTAGACCACATGGTGACTTTATGCAACTGCTTTAGGAATTTAGAAGGCTCCAAATTGAAATCCAACTAATAGAGGGTTAGGTCTAATTGTATTGGCAAGTGCCTAATAAGGAATAACCAGAAGGGTACAACAAAAAACCAGTGGTTAAATCCAATTTATGTATACAATTTCTGTATGCTGAAAAGGTATAAGTTCCAAGAGACAATCTTAGTTGTTTTCCAAACATCTTTAACAAGCGGCTTGAGCTTTGACACTATCAAAATGTTACCCTAAGCAAGCCAACTTCTATCTGAATTCATATCCTCGATCCATTAGATTTGGGGTGAACCAGTGAGTTTGCTTCAACTATGTTGCATGGTTCACATCAATGGACTATCGATGGACAATCTTCAGGTTTGTAGTAAAGAAAGGACAAGAAAAACAAGGGATATTATGTAGTATTTTTTCATTTGCTCAACTTTAAATTTTAGATAAAGTGCACCCTAAGTACCAATCTACTGCTTTTGCTCTTCTCCCCCGGTTGGATCACCTGCACAAGACGCTAGTGTGACCCAACATACGAACTCTAATACTCAAATCAGTGGATATTCTCTTGAAAAAGATGAAAAACAGACAAATATATATGTATTTTAGATATAAAAAGTGTAACTTGTAATATGCCATGAATTCCCTTATTTATAGATGCTAAATAAGGGCAAAAGAGATTTCAAACCTCAATTTGTTGTAACAGATTACTGCACACGTATTCATATTTTCTGATTTATCCTAAAAAGATTCCATGTCCTTTTCTAACCATAACCATTTCATCTTAATTTTTTGTGTGAACCTGCACGACCTGGAGGTCGATAAGCTTCTTGATATTATATACACCTACAAAATGCTTAAGAGGTCATGCCACTCTCATAGCCTGTATACTGAGTTAACACATCTGTTCACTTAACTCCCTTACCATAGATGAGAGTTTTCTATCAATCCACACCTTAAACCCTTCATCCCGACCTAACCTACTTCACATTAACTCATTCCCCATAACTCGACCTGACCTACATCACATTAGTTTTTTATTCATGATCCGAGCTATGTAGGTCCGTCTTGACATATACCACATCAGTTAGTCCCCTGCCTGACCTGCAACCTTTGTAGGACAGGCAGAGTAAAAAAAATATCTTAATTATTAGGGCTGACGTAGGCATCTCTTTTCAAATTCTACCCCTTGGGATTTCACGCCATTACTAAGACTTTAATTCCTTAGTCTGTTCAACTGACTATTCTCATCCAATCATACATGTGTCTCCATCTCGTCATCCATAGCTATAGCCTCCTCTACCTGTTCGAGTGTCATCTTCTCCTTACAAAAGGGTCTTCCTCTTTCTCTTTTTTCCCTTTTTTTCTTTTCTACAAATTTGCTCTCTAGTGATCCTTCTCTTGTATTCTTCCGGCAACTCCTTTCTTTTCTTCCTTCAACAAGCCAAGTAAGTCTTCTGACTCTTGCTATTCATTTATTTCCTCCTTTTTTATATATGCTTGGTTTATTTTTTTATGTCTACCTCTCCTAAATCTCCAGACCCCCTGTCATTTATTCCCTATTTTCTTCCTCTCAAAGTTTCTGTTCGTGAACTAGTACTTGAATTATCAACCCATCACCTTTCTGAAGGTAGGATGGCTAATTCGGCTAATCACCCTGCTTACATGACTCGCATCGCCACCCTCTCTAAGATAATCCTAGCAAACCATAAGGAGAACGTAGATAGTCCTTCCAGGCCCTCACGATAGACCTCATAACCCACCTCCTAGTTATGTGGCTTTCTTTATAGACCAACTAGAGGTAGGCCTGAGGTTTTTCATACTCGACCTATTTTGCCATATCTCTAAGAGCTTCGGTATTTTCCTGATGTAGCTTGTTTCTAATTCCTTTCGATTTATGGTTGGTTTCTGGATGGTAGTTAGCTACTTTGGATATGAGCCAAACCACAAGCTATGGCGGACCTTTTTTCATGATAAAACCGCTAAGCCAGACTTTTTTTATTTTACCTCCCGGGGAGCAGATAAATTTCTGGAGGGGAAACTCAACTCTTTTAAGGAGTGGAAGAAAATATACTTTTATATTTACTCCCTTGACCCATGGAATTTTCCTACCAATTGGATTACCGACTTACCTCATCAAGGTCGCGTGCCTGAGCTGGACTCGGTCATCTAAGCATTAGCTCGCTAATTAAACCACAACCTCTACCATGTAAGGATTATTAGCTAATTCCTGATCTTTACTCTACCATTTTCAACTAAGCCCCAAAGCTATTCCATTTTCTCAGCCTATAGGTACCTTCTTGTTCAACTAATTATTGTGATTTCACATTTGCCATATACTTACTGTATAACTCTTTTTCAGATTAATTGATGGAGTCTCGCATACTAGTAGTTTACCAGGCTCGAAAAGCTGTTGGATAATCAGGTCAGCCTGAAGGTCAGGCCCGAGTCCCCCTAACTAGCACACCTCTGGATCAGCGATGTGTGCCAGCAGCCCGAGCTTCATCCTCAGTTTCTTAACTACCCCCATCTACTTTTCCACCTCCTGCTGTAGCTGTTGTACCTATCTCCTCCCAGAGTCGAGGAAAGCGTCTAGCCTCTACAGGTGGTGGTAGCTCAGGTCCATCTCAACGTCCCTATCTCAATGCCTCTGCTTCTCTAAATGCCTCATTCTTTACCAGCAGCTCGGTATTGGAGACACGGGATGGGAAACTCTGCCCTAAGTAGCTCCAAGGCGTACCCAACTCTGTGGATCAACGTATCTTAAGGTCTATGGATTATGACGCCAGGGTGGGTAATCTTGCAGATCATGCCTCCAAGGTAATGTTCACTTCTTAATTCATCTCATTTATTCCAAGGGTTGAAAATTTTCCTAACCTCCTTTTTCTTTAGGCCATATTGTATCTGAGCTCTTTGATGGCCGATTTGTGGTCAGGATTACCTTCATCAAAGAAAGAAGAGCTCATGCAATAGAATGAAGACCTGCAGCAGCGGTTGCAGTGCTCTCAAGCTCACACTGGCAAGTTGAAAGTAGATCTCTAGATAGCCAGGGGTAAACATGCTTCCCTGGAGGAAAAACTAACCAAAGTGGAATGAGATAGGAACATCATGGAGAACTAGATGTTGAAGGTTATTGAAGAGGCTTCTATTTCCCGAGCTGAAGGTCATGCTGTGGGGGTTCTTGTGGGCCGAGCTGAGTGGGCCCAACAGAAGGCAAAATTCTTGCAATCTCCAGAGTTTCTTGATCGCCTAACCTCTAGGGCTTTAGATTACTTGATTCACAGCTTCACATATTGCCTTAGTCAGGTCAAGGAGCTAGGGTATACCGGTCCGGATCTAAGTTTGGACCATGCTGTCGAAAGTATTCCTCTACTCGACAATAGGTCTACCATGCACCTGACATAGCTGGTCCTTTGCAACCATCAGTTGCGCCCACATTTCTGGGAGATCCTTCTATTCACTCATCCCCTTCTTCTCCGACCGCTGTTGTCCCTCAAGATCTTCCCCACGAGCCTACCATCAATGTTGAGGATGACAGTTCTTCCCATATAGGGAATTCAGATGATGGGGGTATTGTTTTAGAGCCCATAAATATTTCTGATTATGGGGTAGAATAGGCTTTGTACATCTTTGTAAAAACTTTTCTATAATAATATTATTTCACCTTCATTGCTTATGAGTTCTGCTTTAATTTTTTCAGCACCTGCAACTTCAACAATAATTTTTCTATAGTAATTATAAAACATGTATATCTTTCTCAAATTTCATAACTGAGCTACATGTGCCTTACCAAAGGTATTCTTACTTTCTAAAGTAGTATGAAAAGATAATTCAACTCAACTGGTCTTGCTTTTAAATTTTTTCTTAAATCATTCTCCAAGAAGGTCGGTCTTTACAAACCCTCCAAGGAACCTAGGTAGGTCCAGTTCAACTGGTCTTAGAATTTTTTCTTGAATCATTCCTCAAGGAGGTCGGTCTTTGTAAACCCTCTAAGGAACCTAGGTATGTCCAGTTCAACTAGCCTTGCCTTAGGATTTTTCTTGAATCATACCCCAAAGAGGCCGGTCTCTGCGAACCTTTCAAGGAATCCAGGTAGGTCCAGTTTAACTAGCTTTGCTTTAGGATTTTTCTTGAACCATTCCCTAAGGAGGTCGGTCTCTGCGAACCCTCCAAGGAACCTAGGTATGCCCAGTTCAACTGACCTTACCTTAGGATTTTTCTTGAATCATTTACCAAGGAGGTCGGTCTTTGCGAACCCTCAAGGGAATCTAGGTAGGTCCAGTTCAACTGACATTGCCTTAGAATTTTTTCTTGAATTATTTCCCAAGGAGGTTGGTCTCTACGAACCCTCTAAGAAACCCAAGTAGGTTTAATTCAACTGGCATTGCCTTAGGATTTTTTATTGAATTATTCCCCATCTTGCAAATCGTGGACTAGGGCATTAAAAAGTACCTCTTGGGTAGCAAAAGGTACTTCTAAAGCAACAATTGTAAATCTTTTTATGTAGCTTCGCAGGGCTTTATTGTCTTTTTTTTAATACTGAACAAAGTCAGTGATGTTTTTTGGTATTTCTGAAAACTTGCAAATTATTGTAAAAAGGCAGAACTAAACTCATCAAAAGAGTTAATTGAACTAGGGGGTAACTGGATAAACCATTGTTGGGTTGATTTTGATAGGGTAGTCAGAAATACCCTATACTTAACCCCATCGGAATATCTGTGAAAGAGAGCTAAGTTTTCGAATCTGCACAGATGTTCCCATGGGTCAGTAGTACCATCATACTCATAATTTAATGACCTGAAGTTGGCTAGTAGGTCCTCCATCATTAATTCCTCTCCTGATCACTATATTCCTTCTCGCCATTTTTATTTTCATCTCTTTCAACTCATTATGCAAATCCTCCAACTTTTCCGACACATCTGGTTCTTTCATTAGTGTTTTACTCTGTCATTCCCTTGTATGACTCTCTTCCAGCCTCTCAGAGCAGAGTGGCTTTTTCGATACCTTTTTCGGTACCTCTGGTGGCAATGGTAGGTTAACCTCCATTCTTCTCAAGGCTACATCCACCGCAGTTGTAATCAGACTTGCCAACTGGTCCATAGTAAGCTGACCGACATTTTCTACTCCAAATTTCGAAACCAAATTTACATAGGGTGCTTGCATAGTTCGGAGAGGTGGAACTCCAGGTGTTACTGGGGGTGGGCTATTATTCTCTCTCCACTCTTTGACCTCTGGACCATGACTGTGCTGGGTAATTGGTGGTGGAGCTTCATCGGATGTTTCTTTACCTAGAATTCCTTTCCTGTCATTTCTCACATCTTAACTCATAAATTTTCTCACTGACGATGCTAACTTGTTATGCACCAATTGGAGAAGAAGCACCCTAAGTACCAATATGCTATTTTTACTCTCCTTCCCCGACTGGATCATCTACACAAGACGCCGGTGTGATCCGACGTAAAAACTCCGACGCTCAAGTCAGTAAATATTCTCCTGGAGAATATGAAAAGCAAACAAATATATATATATATATATATATATTTCAAATATAAAAAGTGTAACCTGTGATATGCCATGAATTCCCTTATTTATATATGCTAAACAAGAGCAAAAGAGATTTCAAACCTCAATTTGTTATAACAAATTACTGCATACGTATCTATATTTTCTAATTTACTCTAAAAATATTCTCTGTTATTTTCTAACCATAACCGTTTCATCATAATTTTTCGCGTGAACCTGCCCGAACTGGAGGTCGGTAAGCTTCTCGATGTTAGATACACCTACAAATGCTTAAGAGGTCATGCCACTCTCAGAGCCCGTATGTTGAGTTAACACATCTGTTCACCCAACTCCCTTACTATAGATGAAAGTTTTCTATCAATCCACACCTTAAATCCTTCATCCCGACTTAACCTACTTTACATTAACTCATTCCTTATAACTCGACCTGACCTACATCACATTAGTTTCTTATTCATGATTCGAGTTACGCAGGTCCGTCTTGACCTATACCATATTAGTTTCTTATTCATACCACGAGTTACGCAAGTCCGTCCTGATCTATACCGCATTAATATCCTCAATCCATTAGATGTGGGGTTAACCAGTGAGTTTGCTTCAACTATGTTGCATGGTTCACATCAATGGACTATCCATGGACAATCTTCATGTTTGCAGTAAAGAAAGGACAAGAAGAAACAAGGGATATTATGTAGTGTTTTTTTCATTTGCTCGACTTTAAATTTTGGTTGTGTCGATTACTAGTTTTACGGTTTGCAAGCCTAACACTACAAGTGGCGTTCACTAAGCTTAAAATCAAAAGGAGTTTTGCCAGTTCGTATCAACTGCCATGGGCATAGATCCTACTGATCAGTGCTGATGATGCAGTTTGCTTTATCTACCAGCCGAGGATCTTTACTATCATCCATAGAGATAAACCATTAACATATAATATGCCAGCACTTTGCCTGAGGTGATGAAGTTCTCTATGAATCCACTGCTTCGAATCATAATACCTACAACTGCCTAATTTCTTGAACTGTTGAACAAAAATTACAACGTATTCGTGTAAATGAGAGGGTCAAGACGAGCAAGAATGCTCAGGAAAGCAAAATACAGCATCTGTGGCCAGCAAGCCAATAAACCTGCAGTGTGATCATATAACCATTAGTTGACATTGTTGAATCATTACTGTTAGTCAGACTACAGAGACATCTTATTCCGTGGCAGTAGATGTCTATACTATTATAAAAATGTGAATGTTTATTCTAATTTTTTATTTGACTAAAATATCTTTAATATTATTATTTTTAATGGTAGTTATGTAATTTAATAATTATATAATTTTGGAATGAATAATGCTTATTTTTTTAATTGATCAATGAAGTTATAGAATAATTACAATAAGAGAATACCAAGAGTTCAAGTTAAACTCTATTTTTATTTATTTGACATTTCGAAAATATGTGTGAAAATTATATTTATAAGTACTTTACCTTTTGTTTTCCCCTTTATCCATTTATGTGTTCATATTTTGATTCAATTATTTTGTTAAATATTTTTTTTTTAAAATAAATAAATATTAAATAGTTCAAATTTAAATAAAAAAATCTAATTGTATTTTGAATATATTATTTTTAGTTCGGTAAGTTAAAATTAAGGAAAAAAAAGTATAAAATTGATTAATAAATATAAACTAATATATAAATATTATTATAAAATTTGTAAAAATTAAAATTTGATATTGGGTATGGTTCGATTAACAGAAATAAAATACCAAAATTAAACCGAATACTGAATTTTTATGAAAATAAAAAATCAAATACCAAATCTAATTTTTTTGTTCGACTTTGATAAATGACAAATTTTCAGTTTCGATTTTGATAAAAGTGTGCATGTTTCTTTCAATTTTTTATTTGACTAAAATACCCTTTAAATATTAGTAATTTTAATGTTAGTTATGTAATTTAATAAATATGTAATATTAGAACAAATAATGCTTATTTTTTTAATTGGTCAATGAAGTTATAGATAATTATCATAAGATAACACTAAGAGTCCAAGTCAAACTTTGCTTTCATTTATTTGATATTATGAAAACATGTGTGAAAATTATATTTAAAGTATTTTACCTTTTGTTTTCTCTTTTGTCCATTTACGTGCTCATATTTTGATTCAATTATTTTGCTAAATGAATTTTAAAAAAAATTAAACAAATAAATAGTTAAAATTTAAATAACAAAATCTAATTGTATATTGTATTTATTACTTTTAGTTTGGTAAGTTAAAATTAAGGAAAAAAATATAAAATCAATTAATAACTATAAACTGATATAAAACTTATTTACAAAATTTGTAAAATTAACATTTGATATTGGATATGGTTAGATAAACCGAAATAAAATACCAAAATTAAATGGAATACTGAATTTTTATGAAAATAAAAAACAAATACTAAATCTAATTTTTTTGTTTGACTTTGAATAAATACCGAATTTTCAGTTTTGATTTAATTCCATTGGTTTATCGAATTGTTGTTACCCCTATAAAAATGTCACACTGATTTAGAAATGAAAAATATATGACATACTATATGAAAATTATTTTATTGTGAAATATGCATATTTGAATAAATTAAATATACCTCACAAAATGTGCAAAAAAACATCTATTTTTTATTTCCAGTATTGTATTTATAATTTGGTTATTCCAAGCAAATATATTAAAGTGCATTCATAATTAAAATTGAATTTGTTTCGTATAATGAGATTAAATTTGCAAGACCTCCTAAACTATGAGACTAAAAGTATATTTTCTTGTACTTGGGAGATACAAAAATCATTATATTAATTAATAGGATATTTAATTCATTTAACATATACTTTCCCAAGCCACCCACATCTGAATTTTATATTATATTTACCAATTTGCTAATTTCTTCTAAAAACATGTGTGAAAATTATATTTATAAGTATTTTACCTTTTGTTTTATCTTTTGTCCATTTTCGATTTTATGATTTTGTTAAATGAATTTTAAAAAATAAAAAAATTAAATAGTTTAAAATTAAATAACAAAATCTAATTGTATTTTGAATTTATTATTTTTTTAGTTTGGCAAGTTAAAATTAAGAAAAAAGTATAAGATTAATTAATAAATATAAAATAAGATATAATAATTATTTATAAAATTTAAAATTTAATATTTTGTACGATTCAATGAATCAAAATAAAAAATCAAAATCAAATTGAATACCATTTTTTTATGAAAATACACCTCACAATATCCAATGTTATTAGATTTATTAAAATCAATGTGAAAATAATATTTATTTATTTTTATATCAATTCAAAGGCACATGCACTATCATGTTTATAATTTGGTTATTCCATTTTCTAGAAAAAATAATACAACAAAATCTAAAGTGCATTCATGACTAAAATTCGATATTTTTCGAACCATGAGACTATACGAAAATAGTTAATTAATTGATGGAGTATTCGATTCGTGTAATATATGCTTTCTCAAGCCATCATATATGAATCTTATATCATATTTACCAATTATAAGATCATATTCCAAAGTGATGTTATCCCTTATATTTTATATATCTCATGCACAAAATTCAAAATCTATTTTAATCATTTGACTTTTCTTTTGTCGTCACAATCATATTAGCTTGTTGCAATTGCATCTGATATTTGACTTACTAATTTTTTTTTACTTTTCTTTTGTCGTCACAATCATATTAGCTTGGTTGCAATTGCATTTGATATTTGACTTACTATTTTTTTTTTTACTTTTGAAAAATCACTCCTAGAGTTAGTTCATGAAAAAAAAACCAGATATTTTGGGTTGATCATTTAATCTAATAAATTTTATTTATACTATTTTATTGTCAGTTTGAACATTATAGTTTATATTGGTTTTCTCTTTCTACTTTTCTTCCAAATATTACTTTTTTTCTTTAGATACGAAAACGTGTTTGTCACTTGTATTTTCGGGGAATGGTGTTTCCTCCATAATATCAAATTATTTATTACAAACGTCACTAATTACAACATAATAATATTGACAAGATATCTATAGTTGAAAATATATCTCATTAACTACAACAAAATAATAGTTACAATATATCTACAATTGATAAAATATCTTTCAAAATATATCATATTATTTGTCCCAACAAAACATACATAGTTTTATCTCCTCAAAATGATTGGAAATGAAACTAAATAGAGCCTAAAAAATTTCAACATAATCAAACATGAAAAAAATAAGTTGTACAAACCTTCATGTTGTATCATCACATTTCAACATAAATATTTTAAAAGAAAATATATATTACATTAAGTAGAAAATAACTTTGTACTATATTTACTTGTGTATTTTTTTATCATTTTACATATTATTCTACTGAACCAATTATAGAATTGATAAAATTGGAGCATTTTTATTAGTATATATAGGGGTTAAAATAAAATCAACAATAAAATTTTATAAGGTATCTAATAGAGATAAAATATTATTATGTCTATATATTATTACAGTATTACTAAGCTATACATAACATATTTTTAGCTCAATTTCTTCTTTATTTTCATTTCTTAACAAAATCTAATTGTATTTTTAATTTATTATTTTTAGTTTGGTAAGTTAAAAGTAAAAACTAATTAATAAATATAAAATAAGATAAAAATATTATTTCTAAAATTTATAAAAATTAAATTCTATATTTGGTATGGTTCGATAAATTGGAATTAAAAAAATTAAAATCAAACTGAATACCGAATTTTTATAAAAAAAATTGAATATCAATTCAAATTTTTTTGTTCGACTTTGGTACATACTGAATTTTAAGTTTTGATTTGCCAATTTTTTTAAATTTCTAAGGAATAAGTGTCGCTTATAAAGTATAAGATGAAAGAAAGTTCATTGCTTTGTTGCAATGTCAACTGCAAAAAACCTTTTTGTAGTACCTCAATTTTTATTCTTTTAAAATACTTATTTTTTCCATGTTAATTTCAATTCATCTTTTTTTTAATTAATAAAATTAGACAAATAAAATTATAAAAAGTATAAGTATCATCATTTATATACACTAACTGCATGATTTTGAAGTTATTAATATTCATTAATATGCTAAATTTAAAAATAAAATACAATCAACCATCAAACAAGATTTTAGGTCTTGTTGGAGTAATGATATTACTAACTCTACATGCACTTTTACTGTCAAATATCTAGTCGAGTTATCTGAAATTTACCATGGAATTGATAAGGGTGTATATAGCAATATCTAAAAATTTCAAAAGAAAATCAGAAACCTCATTTGAACTACAAGTTGTCAAAATTTTGAAAAGTCTGAAGTTTTTCTCGGAGAACATGGAAAAAAGCATTAGTTTGAATGATCTCCCAAACATTCTTATTTTATATAGATAACATGAATAATAATTTTTCAAGATAGCTAAAAATAAAATATTAATAGAAATACTTCTAAAAGATTATAAAACACAACTAAAGTTGAATCCTGAATAGTGTAAAACTTTTCTAATGATCTTATATTACATACAAAAGGGTAAAGATTTTTTTATTGATGGGCTATGTGGAATATGAAAAAAAATATATATATCATGCATTGTTAGCTCATCTTAGATCTAAAGATCAAATAACACTTGTAACCGCAATATCTGGAGTTGTTGTCACAATAATGCTAAGGGGTAGAATAACCATTATCGCTTCAAAATACCAATAGATGCAATTGAATCAAGTAAATGTGCACTATGTCCAATCAAAGTAGGACTACGGAGCTATTACGTAAAGCACGACTATTCTTATGGGATGAAATACTAGTGGCGAAACGATGGCTAGTAAGAATGTTAATAAATTATTAAAGAACGTAATGGGAAATGATGAGGATTTTGGTGAAAAAGTGGTAGTTTTTTGTGAAGTAGACAAGTATTAATAGTTGTTTCTAGGACGACAATCTACCAAACTATTTCTGCAACTTTGGTGAAATCATATTTTGTGGTTCAAAATGAAAAAAAATACTTTATCAAGGAACTTGAGTGGAGGAATGATCCAAATTTCAGTGAGCTTTTACTTAGAGTTGAAAAATGTGAGGAACCAAATGATACTAAAAGTAATATCAAAATTTCAGAAGAGATGATTATTGAGTATAACAATGAAGAAAACTCAATATGACAACTTATTAGGGCTATTTTTCCTACCTTAAATAAGAATGCTCATTCATCTCATTACATGACAAGTCGAGCATTGAGAAGCAAGAACTTTAAATAGTTTTGATCAAGTTACTGATGACATAAATTACTATTATAAAGATGATGTTTTGAACTTTTTAACTCCAAATGACTTGTCTCCTCATAAATTGGAGCTGAAAAAAATTGTCTAATAATTCTTTTGAGAAATCTGGACCCATATGATGGATTGAATAGTACAAGAATGGTATGTAGAACTTCAAGAATAATATAATTGATGCCAAGATTGTGTTTGGACAATATAATGGAAAGCTTGTCTTTATACCTATAGTGTCACTTTCGTTAGCTGAAAATAAGAGTTATTCATTTCAATTAGACGTAAACAATTTCATATAAAACAGTTCCAAATGTTAGTATCTGTTCATTTAGTGTTTTCTCAATGCCAATTATATATTACTCTTGAGAGAGATTTCAATGTCTATAACCAATATTTAATTAAGCAAGACATCTCAAATATGAGAAGAAGACGTAGACTAAAAATATTGTGTATAAACAAGTTTTGAATGTAGGGACAAATATATTTTCCTTAAGTAATACATTACATATTATTAATGGTAACTAATATTTTATTTTATTAGAAAAAATAACATTGAAGCATAATTCACTATAGCATAAAGTTTTGATATCTAACAATCATGTAATTTGAAGAAAATCACAGCATTCAAGTAATTAAAGAAAAAATAATTTGATTACTTATGATGGTCATACTTAATTAAAATAGTTTAATAATATTATGTATAGACCATATGTTTATCGAGTAATATGTACAAACTGAAAAATAATTCTATAGATAATTGATCATTGAATATGTATTTTACTTAATTTTTAATCCTAGACCCTAATCCTTTCACTTAGTTCCACATGTATTTATCATTAAAGAAGAAATATAGCTAAAATATAGTTTTATTTAAGTTCGTAAAAGGGATATTTTTTTCAATATTAATTATCTATCTTGCTTAAGATTTAGATTCTTTCAATTTGCTAAATTTCTTCAATCTCTAGAGAACAAATATCGTCTACAAAGTATGAGTTGAAAGAGAGTCTCTTGCTTTGTTGCAATGTCATATTGATCAATACTTACTTTATGAAATATTTTGGAATATTTTATTTTCTATTGATTATATTTTATTTAATATTTTAAAATTTATGAAGTATCATATTTTATTCAAATAAATTAGTAAATAATATAATTATTTCACTGGAATCATATAAATCACGTGCAACGCATGTGTTACTTACTAGTCACATTAAATGACGTAAATGGCAAAAATAAACCAAACTACTCAATTCGAGTATCTTGCTAAAAGCTCATTTCATTAAACGTACTAAATCATACTTGAACATATTTTTTCATTCAATGAGATTTGAAGTTTTACTCAATTACTAAATAAATGACAAATAGTCAAGCTATTCGAACTCAATTCGTGTTCGACTCAATTAAAGCTCGTTCAAGTTCTATTATTCAATTAATAATCAAATCAAGTTCAAACACGATTTTTAAAACTCGATCATACGAGCGATTACCAAAACTAAGTACTACTCCATCTTTTTCCTCTTTTTATAAGGGCCATTTTTCACTAAAACTTTTCCTAATTATCGCCAATAAGCATCACGAGTTATGAGCTTACCAAGTAACACCCAGATTTCCAAATTTGTTACTATGATGATGATGATTAGCAGTAGTAGTAGTAAAAGAGAAAATAAAGATGATTATATAATGGTAAAGACCTTATAAGCAACGTGCCACAAGCATTAGCAAGGCCATTGGCGGCAGTTATGACAGTTAAGACAGTTATTTGAACCAAACTCCATCATCCCCTCATATAGTAACACACAAACTCCTCACTCAACCACACTCAGTTTACAGCTTACAAAACCCCTCCACCTTTCTTCCCATTCAACAATTTCTTCATCAAATCATCCCATTTTCTTTTCATTTCCTTCCCTCTCCACACTTTGTTCTGAAGTTTCCAGTTTCTTGAAATTTCAACGTTTTAAAGAATCAGCTCATTCCTTTCAAGAACAGTTCAACACAATTGGCGTTGAACTTTGCCTTCAAAGCTCTGGTACAACTAATCTGGAGTATCTGCAAATGGGAAGGATATTTGTGGTGGAGTTTCAACAGCCTAACCCTCACTACTACTTCTGCAAGTTGTGCAGAACACATATTGCCACAGCAGAAGGCTCCAACTGCGTCCTTTCAGCTGTAAAATCTCCTCCTCCTGTGTCTTTTTCAATCTCTGCATTGTTCAAGACTTCCATTTCTCTTGTTGTATAATCTTGTTTTTTTTTTTCAACGAAATATTGTTTTCTAGTAATTATAAAGTAGAAATAACTGATCATTTCTTCTTGAGAGTTTCTTGGTCGAATTGTTTAGTTCCATGAATCTGATTCTGTTAGGACTGGCCCCGCAATGAAATGGTTAGCTAAAATTGAGTGATCCTGTCTTCCTCAGGAATTTCTTGGTCTACTTGTTTAGTTGAATATATCTGATTCTGTTTGGAATAATGGCTTTACAATGAGAGGCTGCAGTATTAAAATTCTCCAATTATAGTGATGAAATCAACTGACACATCACCGTATGCATTTTTTGAGCATTTCTTGGATTATAATGACTAGAGCATGAAACTGTTTTTGAAGGTTGATGTCCTCGTAGTACTCATACTGCTGTCAAATGGACTTAAGAACATGCATGCTGTGAATGAATGGATTCATATACACTCAATAAAAAGTACAGCATGAGATATAATTGCATCCTGAAAGTCAACCTTATTCACAGAGAAAACCTTGGCCTAATTACTAGATGTGATTCTAGCTTTTTCATCGATCAAGAACGAAACATATTTATCGTTAATTGATCACGTGCCAAAATTTGCTATCTGCTATCTGGAATTTTTTTTTCATGCTGGCAGAACTCTATATTACAGATGAGCTAGAGCTTGACTAGACAGAAACATCTTTTTTTTCTGGGCATGATTCTGTTTTAGCCATTGCCATGATTCGCCAAGATTTGTGATTTATCCAACTACTAATTAGCAATAAGAAATAAATCAGGATATATAATTTAAATTTGTGTACAATATGAGCATTCTTGTAAATCATTTCCAACCGAATCGTTCTTGTAAATCATTTCCCCGAATGTCAAAGAAACTGGCTATACATGTGTGTTGTCTGCAATATCTTGGAAAAATCAGACTATGATTCTCAAAAACCGTTATCTTGTGAGCCCTGTGTATTATCTTCTACCAATTCTGGTTCACCTTACAATTACACAAATTCTGTCTGACCTGAGATGTCTTGCTCTCTAATTGCCATTATCATGTTTCTCCCTCTTTTTCCCCTGCAGGAGGACACTGAACAAAGTGAAGGTGTCTTCAAAGAAGTGTAAGATCTTAATGCTGCATTCGTCATTTTCATTCATCTTGACAAATTATATGAACAAGAAATCCATCATAGTTATCTTCTGCAATAGCCTCCACTATATTCCCCAAGCATAAATCAGTAACCACTATATCTCCAAATGCTAGTCATAGGAACTTCTATGGTTAGAGAATCTTGCATGCTGCCTGTTGATTGTATTATGAGTGCCCTCCAGCAAGAAGAGGGAGGGAATAATGTGTTCAAATCTTTATAAGTAGCATTTACAAGACGAAATTAAAAGAGCTAAGTTTCAAATAAATGGCGGCTAGCCAAAGGTAAGTGAACCAGAAACCGAGTTAGAATAGCCAAGTCTCAAGAACTTAATTTATTTGCATGTACATGCCACTTTTATTCAGAAAAAAAAGAAAGATTAAGCTTGAACTGTGTAAAGAAAGAAAAATATATATATCAAAGTTGGTCCAGAGAAAAATGTGGAACTTAACATAAAACTTAACAAAAGATCATCAATTCCATCCATATTTTTACATATTAGCAAGGTAATGTGCATACAGTTTCTGAATTGTGCATATGTTTATATGCAGTGTCAATGTGGAAGTCGACGAACCTGTTCACTACCGGCAAGTTGATGATCACACAGTTGCTGATATCTACTGCGTCAAATGTGGTGATATATTGGGCTGGAAATACGTAAGACGCTAAAAAATTCTCCTCCTTTATGGCATTTCATTTACTATTTTCGTATATCTACTAGATTTTTCTTAGTCAAGTCACTTTATAGCCTGCTCAACAATGCTGCATTCTGCAGGTTCGGGTTGGTTGGGATCAGACCACTATCAAAAATGGAAATTTCAATTTAAATCTGTAAGCCCTTAATGAAAACTATAATATGGAATGTTATGCTCTGTTCAACACTGTAAATTTCCTTACAATAATTTTTCGGAAACTAATCAACAGGGAAAAGCTCTTGTTAAGGCAAGGCAACCAGATTCTAGATGCAATAACAATGGATCCAGTAACTGAGAATCCATAATTCTGGCGGCGGAACAAATCTTGGGACTTGACAGGATAGAGAAGAACTTAGCTGAAGTTGGCTAACAGTCATAACATTTTTACTTGTCACTTAATTTGGACTTTTATTCTTTCCCATTCAAATTCTGCATTCTTTGATTCTTGAAGAGGAAAGTCCCTGTGCAGAGAAAATTTATCACATTATGTGTTCAAGTTGAGGCTTTAAGTAGAAAATCTTATGTCCAAAACAGTTTTAACAATCTTGGACAAATAAATTTCAGTGTATCCTACTTCCAAGTAGAGCTCTCCCATTATTTGAATACTTAGTATTTGCCGCGCAAGTGAATATAAAGTGGCCTCAAGAATTAGCATTTATTGTTTTTTCTTTACTATAATTTTCTTTTACTTTTTTTTCAAAAAACCTACTAGTCTTAAAATGGAGGTTGCATAGAGCATCACTTTCATATCAGGACTTTTCCCGGTTTGCATCAACTGCCATAGAACCTGTGGAGGGCTAATGCTGCAGTTTTACAATCTGCCAATGGTATCTTTACAACCCATAGAGCTAGCGCACTAACATACACTATGTTAGCCCTTTGCTAAGCAGTCAACTCATTTTATCAGACTACGGAGACACATATATTCATCAACAGAATAGTAGTGACTCTAAATGATGTGGAGCAAATATCAAAGGAAAAAAGGGGCCTCAAGAATTACCATATGTCGTCTGTTCTATATTCTTTTGGCCTTCAACATATAGACCTCTTAGCGACTTTATCCTGCTGCCTTAGAAATTTATTATCTCCAAATTCAAATCCAACCAATAGAGGGTTATGTCTAATTATATTGGCAAGTACCTAATACAGAATAACCAAAAGGGTACAGAAAAAACCAGGGGTTAAATCGATCTTAAAATTGTTACTCACACTATGCAATTTCTGTATGCTGGAAAGGAATGAGTTCCAAGAGACATCTATAAAGTTTTCTCCAAACATCTTTGCCAAGGCCTGAGCTTTGCCACTTTCAATTTGGGGTTAACCAGTGAGTTTGCTTCAACTTTGTTGCTTGGTTCACATCAATGGAATATAGATCCAAGTCCCGTTTCCCAGTAAAGCTATTGACAAGCTTGTTCTTCAGTTTTATCCTACTTATATATTGAAATGATGTGGTAAACCAGTCATGTATGAGTACACAAACTGGAAGATAGAACTAGAAGAAACTAGGTATTTTTTTCTATTTGTAATATCTGTAGTGTTTTTTCTTTTGTTAGTTTTTAGATTTCAGTTGTCTCATTTACTACTTTTTAGAGTTTGCAAGCCTAAAAATACAAGTGGCGTACAACATCAACTGACATAGTGAAACTCCAAGTTTGAAATCAAAAGGAATTTTCCCAGTTTGTATCAACTGCCACAGGCATAAATTCTACTGATCAGTGCTGATGCTGCAGTTTTACCATATCAGCGAAAGTAGGATCT
The DNA here is from genome assembly GCA_019321725.1 of Paulownia fortunei. Taxonomy (NCBI): domain Eukaryota; kingdom Viridiplantae; phylum Streptophyta; class Magnoliopsida; order Lamiales; family Paulowniaceae; genus Paulownia; species Paulownia fortunei. The sequence continues at coordinate 20,090,487 of CM033109.1, read as the reverse complement.
TTACTATCATCCAAACCAACAGAAGCTCGCCATTAAAAAAAAAATAATAATCAAGAACTCTGTTAAGTTCATAATTTAATTATTATTTGTTGGTATTATTTGTACAAAATACAAATTGAATTTAATTGGTTTATCTAATTATGCTAAGTTGAATTTTTCATGTTTTTAATGAGATTTTTAGTGCAAAATTAACTTTTGTAATTTGTTTCCTTATAGGATTAGAATTCTACATACTTACCATATTGGATTAAGATCTTACATTTGCCTTATATAGATGAATCAAGATTCAAGGAAGCTTCCATCAAACCAGCCGATTTCCTACCAAGATTGAGTGTCCGAATCTTATTATTTAGAGTAAAAATTCGAGTTGTAATTGGATGCTTTATTTTGTGTTAAACATAGAAAGTTTGTGTTAGTAAAGTCTTTGAGTTAAACTAGATTACTTTATATGTAGTTGATTAGGAATCTAACTATTGAAAGATGTGTATTTAAACATAATTTTCCATTAGTTTTAGACTGCGAATTTCATAGACAATACTCAGATATATTGTAGCAGATTCCGAGCTCCAAAAATCAGAGATCGATGATCAAAAACTGAGTTTCAAAGTTTTCTGGAGTTACACATGTGTTTCAAATATTGTTGGAACATCGCCATTGACCATCATTTGAGAGAAAGAGGTGAGTCTTCGAGAGAAGACGTTAGTACCCATTATACATCCTTCGGGGTTTAGTATTGAAGGGAGTTCAACGAAATAGATTCAAGTCGAGGGAATCTCGCAAATAAGTCCACTAGTGGAACAATACAAGACGGCATCAAAACAAAGAGAGAATCTTGTTTTGTTTTATAAGTCCTTTTATTGTAATGTATAATTCATTTACTGATAGTGGATTGTTTTATCTTTGGGCATGGCCTTGAGGAGTAGATATTTGATATTCGAATATTGTTAAAATTGCTGGTATCAATTTTAATTTTCGTTGTGCATTTGTGTTCATGTTCTAACTAATGTTATAACATTAATTAAAACATCACGAATCTGGTAAAACTAATTAACTAAGTTAATTAATACGATAATAGATTTTAACAAGTGGCATCAAGAGCAAGCACTAGACATACTTAGTGAGATCTTGGACTAAACAGTTGCCATTTTTAGGCAAATATGAATATCCTACATGAAGGAGGCTCAGTTAAATGTCCACCATTGGTGGATGGGTCCAACTACTCGTATTGGAAGGCTAGGATAAGAGCTTTTGTCAAGTCCATTGATGAGAAAGTATGGCGATCCGTTGTTAATGGTTAGAAACATCTTGCCATGGAAAATGAGAAAAAAGAAAGTGATTTCCAAACCAGAATCGTTGTGGACTACTGCTGAAGATGAACTTGCAAACAACAACTCCAAAGCCTTGAATGCTATCTTTACTGTCGTTAAATCAAACCAATTCAGGCTTATTGCAATATGTGAAACCGCCAAATATGTATGGGACATATTCCAAGTAGCCTATGAAGGAACTGCATCCGTCAAACTTTTAAAGCTACAAATGTTAGCTTCCAAATTTGAAGACCTCAGAATGGAAGACAATGAAACCATTGCTAACTTCAATGCCAAGCTTTACGACATTGCGAATGAGGCCCATGCCTTAGGTGAAAAGTATGAGGACATAAAGCTAGTGAAGAAAATGTTGGGATCCCTATCTGATAAGTTTGCTCACAAAGTTACCGCCATTGAGGAAGCCAGGGATGTTACCCAAATTCGTCTTGATAAACTTATGGGCCTACTACAAACCTTCGAGATAAATTTGGAACAAAATAAATGACAGAAAGATAAGGGAATTGGGCTGCAAGTTGAAGCTCAGAAAACCGAAGTTGATGTCCAAACCGATGTTTATGAAATGATTGATCCACTGGTTCTTCTTACCAAAAACTTTGAAAAATTCTTGAAAATATGAAAAACCAAAAATTCAAAGGAGATAAGAGTTCTGATGTTCCTAAAAATAAAAGTGCTTCTAATCATTCTTCATTTTCTAATGATAGAAAAGATGAACGGATCTAATGTAGAGTGTGTGAAGGCTATGAACACATCTAATCATAATGTGCAAACACTCTCAAGAAGAAGGGAGGATCACTAAACATAACATGAAGTGATGTTAAATTGAAGGACAACCAGGAAGAAAACGATGATGTTGTGAGCAATCATGTTACTTTGTGTTCTAAACAAGATGTAATTGTCCAGTTTGAAAAATGTTGTCACAAACCATGTTGGAACACCAGTTGAAACATCACGTATTTTAGAAGCCAGTACTGACACTTCTTCAAAAGGTAAAGAAAAATTTGTTCAAAATATTTCAACTGGTGATGATTTTGATTGCAGCAGTGATAATGATGATAAACTAAGTCTTGAGGAGATTGAGAAGGTGTATAACCAGATGTACCAAAAATAGCTTGAAATCTGTATGACTAACAAGTCATTGGAAGAACAGGTCATTGAGCTTTCATGTCAAAAAGTGGAGTTAGAACATGAGTTGGAACATTGCAAACTCCAAATTGCTGAAAGGATAAGATGCTCATTGACACACTTGTTGAGTTGAAAAAGTCACAAACTTCTTTATCTAGAATGAACACTGATAAAGCTAAACTTGATGAAATTCTCTCTACTGGACAAGTTGGAGGAAATCGTCAAGGCCTTGGCTATACTGGTGAGTGTCCAAATACAAAAAAGGATTCCAAATCAAAGATTGAATTTGTGAAAGAAACTAAAGCAAAGCCCTCCATCTTTGATACTAGTAAGAAAAAAGGTTTTCCAAAAAGGTTTGTACCTATCTGTCATTACTGCTACATTCATGGTTATATATGTCCAAGGTATTTCAAATTCAAAAAGGACCTGTGGAATGGAAAGCATGTCAGAACATCATTTTCTGGAAAGTTTGAACATGGACCAAAATCTACTCTTAAACATACACCAAGGATTAAGATCCAACTGAAAGATGATTTTTCTAGCAGAATTTGGATTAGGAAGTCTGATCTTAGGTGTAATAGCAATATGTTCATTCTGATGTTCCACCTAATGTGTTCATGTTCCAACATCAAATAGAATAGATAGTTCTGATGACACAGATTCACCCAGAAGAGACCCACTTGCAAGAATTCAAAGAATCACCTTGCGGATCAAGTAATTAGGACTCTTTCTGATATGATGAAAACAAGGTAAAAGCCTAAACTCAACTATAGAGATATGGTGAGGTATATATGCTATACTTCTTCTATTGAACCAAAAAATGTCAAAGAAGCTTTGAAAGATAAATTTTGGGTCAATGCTATGCAAGAGGAGTTAAGTCAATTAGTTATGAATGACGTATGATTTAGAGTAGGATGCCTAGTGCCCTACTTAGATTGGATGTATTGTACTCTTTTTTTTTGTAAAGACAATCTTATTAGAAATCATATTAATAAAAGGACACTTTTTTTTATCTTATGTCTTGTATTTTTCTTTCTGCACATTAAATAAAGTCCTTAGACCAAATTTAGCTATAGGGCATGATCGCCCATATAATGGCGATCATAGAACATGGTTCTAAGACTGTGGTCTTAAATAAATTCTGAGTCAAGGGCTTTTTGAGATGTGACATCAAATAACTCAATAAGATTCACACATACGATGCATGCTCATAAGATGAGGATGTTGCATTCCATCGGTATTAGCGTAGAGACACAAATGCATGTATGTGGGTGCTTGTTAGAGAACAAGTACACTGAACATGACCTACAAGAAATTCTTATCTGCAGACTTTGCCTATCGACATAAGAATTTATGTGTTGCGATAGTACACGACTAGACCTTGGACTTGAGATATGATGGTAGCCTTGTGTGAATCCGTAGCACTTTAATATATCTTCTGATTGCTTGACAATCACAAAGCGGTATGTTGGGTGTTGCACCCTATGCATGCAGGTTTATCAGTGGTCAACATAGAATTTGACACTTATCTTTTATTTTACAAGATAATCTCTTGTGTTTTCATAGTTCATGATTCAAATATCTTGGCTAATGCAGGATGAATTCTGATTCATCAGAAATTATTGGAACTTAAAATAGTAATTATTAAATCATTTAGGGTTTTGACTTATAATCCATGCCCTTGATTATATCAGGAAATTAGTTGTCGAAAGGATCGTACATGTATGGTACTCGCAACAGAAATATGTTTACTCGCTATTTTACATAAGACTAATTAGATTAATCAAAATAATTGTTATTCATAAATTACAAATATTGTAAGTCCACTACTAGCTTAGTAGTGAACCTAAAAGGGTCACATATCTTTATGGAAAGCAACATTTCTATTTTGCAATTTTTTCAATTATTGGAAATTAATTAGTTAATATTGATTAATTAATTAATTAGGGATTCTATTTAATTTATTGGTTAAATTAAATTATTCGATTAAATAACTAGATTATGTAATTAAACCTAATTTTTTTAGAAAGGCCAATCGGAGTAAAGTTATAATTAATCAGTTGAATTGATTAATATGAGTTTAAATCAATTAAATTGATTATTGGATTTTTTAAGTCCAAACCCAAAAATTAAAATGGATCACTTAAGAAGGCCACTAGAAGATGAAGAAAATAATTAAAATAAATATGATTTATTTAATTAATATATTTATATATTTAAATATAATATGACTGATTTTTATGAGATAAAAATCGGCTATTAGGTGTTTATTTTATATAAATATATATTTGATATATATCTATCTTAATATTATTTGAAGAGTTCAAATTAATATCAAGAATGTATGTAAACTATTCTTGATTACTAATGTAGTATCAAATAAGTCCACATACATTGGAAAGAGAAAAAGAAGAATTGTTGGAAGATTTAGAATCCTACCAAAATTAAACTTTGAAATGCTTCAAAATTAACAAACTCTCCAAGAGTTGGAGACGGAAAAAAAATTTTGGCCCCTATATATATATATATATATATATTATATATATATATATATAGAGAGAGAGAGAGAGAGAGAGAGAGGGGGCCGAAAATTGCGTAGAGATTTTTAGGAAAATAATTTTGTCTTGTCTTCTATTTTTCTTTCCAAGAAAAGAAAAGAAAAGAAAAGAAAGAAAAATAGATATTTTCTTGAAAATCTTTATTTTCTTGTTCTTTAAAGAAAATAGGTTTCTTAATATTCTCTTCATTTCAAAATTTTAAAAACTTAAAGAATTAATCTTTATTCTTCTTGAAAGGTTGTTCTTGATCCATTAATTAGATTAAAGGACAAAACATTACTCCGGATCTAGAATAAAAAATAATTTTGAGAACACTAACAAATTCTTTTAATTGGTGTTGTTCTTCATATTGTGGATATCCAATGGGAGCTAGCAAAAGATTTGCAAGTTCTAGAGATCCATTTGTGGACTCAAACAAGTTTCGAGGAGTTGGAACATCTAGTTTGATGAAATAATCAAAATGTTTGACTTTCATAAGAACTCAGATGAACCATGTGTCTACAAGAAGGTTAGTGGGAGTGTAGTTATATTTGTTGTGCTCTACGTTGATGATATCCTACTCATTAGGAATAATGTAGGAATATTGCAGTCAACGAGGACTTGGTTGTCTAATTAGTTTTCCACAAAAGAATTAGGAGATGCATATTTTATCCTAGGAATAAAGATCTGTAGAGATAGATCTAGAAGGATGATCAGATTATCTCAGTCCATGTACATAGACAAAGTGCTAAAAAGGTTAGCATGTAGGAATCCAAATGAGGATTTCTGCCAATGAGTCATGGAGTTTCACTTTCTATGGCTATGTCTCCCAAGACACCTGAAGAGAGAGAAAGAATGACTCACATGCCTTATACTTCCACAATAGATAGCATAATGTATGCAATGTTGTATACAAGGCCTGATATTGTATATACTCTAAATGTCACGAGAAGATATCAGTCCAATCCAGGAGAAGTATACTGGAAAACCATTAAGATGACGCATAAGTACTTGAGAATGACTAAGAATATCTTTTTGATAAACAACAATGGAGAACTAAAACTAGAGGGGTACACGGACTCTAGTTTTCAGCCTGATATAGATGATTTGAAGTCCATGTCTATATATATATTCACCCTTTTATGGTGGTGTGGTTAGTTGGAAAAGTTCCAAGCAAGAGACAACTGCAGACTCTACCACCGAAGCTGAATATATTGTTGCATCAAATATAGCAAAATAAGCTATTTAGATAAGAAAATTCATTCAAAGGTTGGGTGTAATTCCATGTATTGTTAACACAGTTATGATTTACTGTGATAATAATAGAACCATTATGCAAGCAAATAAGTTAAGATCTCATCAAAGATCCAAGTACATTTTGAGATGATATCACTTGATCAGAGAGATCATTGGTAGAGGCGATGTCATTGCAGGTCGAGTTGCCTCAATAGAAAATATAGCAGACCCACTCACTAAGCCCTTAGTATATAAGGTATTTGACGGACATCTCGAGAAGATGAGCCTTAGATACATAGGCAATTAGGGTTAGGGCAAGTGAGAGATTGTTAGAGTAGGATGCCCAACACCCCAATTATATTGGGTGTATTGTACTCTTTTCTTTTGCAAAGACAGTCTTATTAGAAATCATATTAATAAAAAGGTACTTTCTTTATCTTATGTCTTGCATTTTTTTTCCTACACATTAGATCCTTAGACCAAATTTAGCTATAGGGCATGGTCGTGCATATGATGGCAATCATGGAACATGCCTCTAAGGTTTTGATCTTAAATAAGTTCCGAGTCAATGGCTTTTTGAGCTGGGACATCAAATAGCTCAGTAAGACTCGTATATATGATGCATGATCGTAAGATGAGGATAGCACATTCCATCGGTATTAGCATAAAGACGTAAGTGTATGTATGTGAGTATTTATTAGAAAATAAGTACACCGAATATGGCCCACAAGAAATTCTTATCTGGAGGATTTGCCTATCGAAATAAGAATTTTTATGTTGTAATAGTACACGGCTAGTCCTTGAACTTGAGGTACAATGGTAGCCTTGTGCATCCTGCAGCACTTTAATATATCTTCTGATTGTTTGACAATCACAAAGGGGTATGTTGGGTGTTGCATTGGTGTACATGGAGGTTTGTTAGTAGCCAACAGAGAATTTGACACTTGCCTTTTATTTAACAAGAGAATTTTCTATGTTTTTATAATTCATGATTCAAAGACCTTGGCCAAGGCAGGATAAATTCTGAATCATCAAGAATTATTGGAACTTGAAATAGAATCACAGTTATTGAATCATTTAGGGTTTCAGCTTATAATTCATACCCTAGATTCAATCGGGAGATAGCTGTTGAAAGGATTGTACGTATATAGTACTCGCAACTGAAATATGTTTACTTTCTATTTCACATAAAAACTAATTTTTCGTGATTACTTGCTAGGTGTTTTCATAGATAGTGAGGTTCTTGAAATTAAAAAATTAATTCCAAAGGATTTAATTAATTAGATTAATTAATCAAAATAATTGTTATTCATAAGTTGCAAATATTGTAAGTCCACTACTAGTTTAGTAGTGAACCTAAAAGAGTCACACATCTTTATGGAAAGCAACATTTCTATTTTGGGATTTTTCCAATGGTTGGAAATTAATTAGTTAATATTGATTAATTAATTAATTAGGGGTTCTATTTAATTTAATGGTTAAATTAAATTATTCAACTAAATAACTAGATTATTTAATTAAATCTAATTTGATTAGAAAGCCCAATCGAAGTAAAGTTATAATTAATCAGTTGGATTGATTAATATGAGTTTAAATCAATTAAATTGATTATTGGATTTTTTAAGTCCAAACCCAAAAATTAAAGTGGATAACTTAAGAAACTCACTAGAAGATGAAGAGGATAATTAAAATAAATATGATTTATTTAATTAATATATTTATATATTTAAATATAATATAACTGATTTTTATGAGATAAAAATCGGCTATTAGGTGTTTATTTTATATAAATATATTTTTGATATATATTTGATATATATCTATCTTAATATTATTTGAAGAGTTCAAATTAATATCAAGAATGCATATAGACTATTCTTGATTACTAATGTAGTATCAAATAAGTCCACATACATTGGAAAGGGAAAAAGAAGAATTATTGAAAGATTTAGAATCCTACCAAAATTAAACTTTGAAGTGGTTCAAAATTAACAAGCTCTCCAAGAGTTGAAGACAGTAAAATTTTTTGGCCCTTATATATATATATATGGAGGGCCGAAAATTGAGTAGTGATTTTTAGGAAAATAATTTTGTCTTGTCTTCTATTTCTCTCCAAGAAAAAAAAGAAAAAAAAAAGAAAAAAAAGGTGTTTTCTTGAAAATCTTTATTTTCTTGTTCTTTAAAGAAAATAGGTTTCTTGATATTCTCTTCATTTCAAAATTTCAGGAACTTAAAGAATTAATCTTTATTGTTCTTGAAAGGTTGTTCTTAATCCGTCAATTAGATTAAAGGAAAAATATTATTCTGGATCTAGAATAGAAAATAATTTAAGAATACTAGAGAATTCTTTTAACGGGTGTTGTTCTTCATATTGTTGACCTGATAGATGGGAGACACGTGGATCCCTGCGAGTTCTGATAAAGAATGACTATAACAATTGATTGCTTTGTTCCTTACATCAACCGGAGTGCTTGAAAGATATAATTCGAATTTAATATATTTGTTTATATATTAACTTGAATAAGTGTGATTGTTAGAATTATTTTCGAATCGAGGGGATGTATTTATTTAATAAATACATGTTTTATAAAATTTTAGATTTTCCATTATGCATGCCTCTACGATTGTAGCGAATCCAATAGTATGGACTTTAGTTCCTAGGCCTAAAGACTCTAATGTAATAGGTACCAAATGGATCTTTAAGAACAAATCTGGTGAGTTTGGGAATATTACAAGAAACAAAGCTAGGTTAGTTGTATAAGGTTATACACAAATTGAGGGAATTGATTTTGATGAAACCTTTGCTCCCGTCGCTAGGGTAGAGTCAGTTAAGTTACTTTTGGCCATTTCATGCTTGGTGAATTTCAAATTGCATCAAATAAATGTCAAAAGTGCCTTCTTGAATGGGTTTTTAAATGAAGAGGCCTATATTGAGTTAGATATGTGAATATTACTCTTGAATATGTTATTTGGTACTCCAAATATACTAATGCAAACCTTGCAGGATACAGTGATGCAGACTAGGTAGAAGACGTTGATGATTGTAAGAGCACATCAGGTGGTTGTTTCTTTCTTCGTAATAATCTCATATCATGGTTTAGTAAGAAACAAAATTGTGTGTCCTTATCAACTGTTGAGTATGTGTACATTGTTTATGGAAATTATTGTTCACAACTCTTATGGATGAAATAAATATTTGCTGACTATAGAATTGCAAAAAAGTCTGTTTGTGTATTTTGTAACAATAAGAGTGCTATAAATATTTCCAAAAATCTAATTCAACACTCTAGGACAAAACACATTAACATACGTTATCATTTTATTAGAGAGTTGGTTGAAAGTGGAACTGTGATGATAGAATATGTTACAATTGATAACCAACTGGCTGACATATTTACCAAGGTCATTGATGCTTAAAGTTTCATAGCATTGAGAAAGTCCTTGGGTGTTTATGTTCTGTAATGCATGTTCAAGTTCAATGTTGGAACATTATGAAGTATAGAGTATCATCAATTTATGTTCCAACAGTTTATTGACATGATAGAACTTTGGTTAGGACTTTTCTAGATATTTAATGCATATCATGCTAGGATTTTCATAGGCATATTGCATTGAGAGTCTAAAAAGAAAATTGATTTCTAAAAAGTTCATTTTTGGAATATCAATTTGGAATGACAACTTGGTCCATTTTGATATTGAACTCGAATATTTGTCAGATTTGTTCCACAATAATGTTTGATTTTTATATTGAACATGAGAACATAGAGGCCTTTTACAAAAAAAACTACCTAACTCATTGGAGTGAAAGCTACTCTTGAGTAATCTAGGCTTAGGTATCACAAATATCTACAGGATGATCTACCATGCGAAAAATCTACCCTTAAGTTAGAATGAAAGCTATTGACTAGCTAAAACCGTGTTCTCATTACATGTTCGAACACTGATAAGAATAATGATTTGTGTTGAATGGGCTAAAAAAATGTGTGCTAATTTCTAGCATAATAAAAAAATGAATAAAATTTGCAATTATTCTTGAGTTTGATAGCAAAATTGATTTTTGTTTGAATTTCCTTATTGATGTTTTGGAATTAGAATTTGAGAAATCCAAAAAATTACATGTTTAGATTTTATTTGATTCATATTGTGTGTGATTTATATTCCAACATTTAGGCATGATTTTAGGATTTTTATTTTCCCTTTTTAAATTAATTTCCTTGGATAAGTATGGAAGTTCAAGGAAGAAATCATGTTGGAACAAAATTTTGTTATCACTATTTCAAATTTTCAAAACTCCTAATAAATAGAAGATGTGGGTTAGTGGTCTGTGAACTCCTGGGGTTATTAAAATTGGATTGGAGGGAATTTTATTTGCATAGAACTCTTAGGCAGGAAAAATTAGGGCTACACTATAAAAGAGAATTTTTACCCTCATGTTCCAGCATTGAAACCCGAATTTTCACTGTCGTGAAAAATTTTATTCCTTCCTCCATACTTTTCTATTCTATTTTTCTTGTGTTTCTCTGCAAATTTTTTCTTCCAGAATCACAGGATTTCAACATCCCAAGATGAAACACTTGCACATTTAAGGAATAAAATTCTTTTCAAGAAGAAGAATGGTCGTACTCAACCTGATCTATCTCCAATGGAGGAATCAGAGTCAGAACACTTCCCTGAACCAGTTTTTGAACATGCTCCAAATCATATAGCCACTGATTCTGTTGATAAGGCTAATCTTATCGTTGAGCCCATGAAGATTTCTCATTCCATACTCCTAGTACCTCATTAGGGGATACCACTGATGCTGTTACGGCTTTGATAAACATCCAATAAGGTCTAGTGGCTGACCCTGAACCACAGTTGCTCCTGTCGCTGCACATCCTCATTCCCTTGTTACTACACATGCTGAGGCTCACTCTACATCCTTTGGTTCCATTTAAACTCCTATTCAGTAAGGGAGTACTTTTGGTGGACATGTTGGCAGTCATGTTCCAACACCATCTGGAACATGACCAATCCAAATCAATCTTGAGCTTAGAGCTCCAGTTGTGAATCTATCTGATCTTGATTCTAGAGATTCTGCTCTTAGACTAACTTTGTAAGACAAACTAATTGAGATAAGTACTCTCCCCTAAATTTTACACTGTTGATGACTATGTGGAAGTTTATTTCCAAGAGAAAGTTGTTATTTGAAAGATCAATTAAGCTGAAAGAAATTGTGAATTGGGGATTAGATAAGTTGCTTGATGAAAGACACTTGATGAAAACTATGATGAACATTAAATCCTTTTGTTCCCACTATGGTTTACGAGTTCTATGCCAACTTGCACTCTACTTTTGTTAAGCCAGAGTCTGCCAAGTTTGGGCAAATATTTGTGAGGAATAGGACTTACTTTTTCACTGCAGATTTGATTAATGAGTTTCTAGGTATTCCACTTGAAATTAATGTTGAACCCCTTGCTGATTTAGACTTGGTGGTTAGAACTCTCACTGGATATAGGGTTGAATCATGGCCTAGTGAGGAGACAAATTTTTTAGCTGCTTCACTTACTCTCAAATATGACATTCTACATAAGGTTGCCATTACAAACTGGACTCCTACTGCAAATCACATAGTCATCACTAAGGATCAAGCTATACTTCTTTAGTATGTTGGTACGGGTCACCCATTTAATTTTGGTAAGCACATTATTAAGACTATAGTGAAGCATGTAGAAGTGAAGACTACCCATGGCAGTTTACTCTTTCATTCCTTGATATTTAATTTCTTAATCACTCAAGGATTTAAGAAGGACATAAGGGAGAGATTTTGTAGGCACCTAGGAAGGCTTTCAGTATCACTCAGAAACTAATCAAGTTTGAAAGGTGTTTGAATGATCTTAATGGAGATGTCCCAGCTGATATTCCAGGGCATGTTAGAACATCACCTTCTGTTGCTCCTATTTCTACTCAAATTGTGGATTATTATGCTTATGCTTATCTTGAGAAGCAGTTGCATGAGGTGCGTGAGCAAATCAAGCAGTCCACTGGAAAAGAGAAGGAGATTCTAGACTTGCTTGCTCAGATAAAGGGAAAACAATCTGCAGCTGATCCTGATCCTGCTGTTGTAAGTTTTGAGACTAATTCTGAGTCATCTTCAGACTTCTTTGGGGCCCTTTTGCCTATTTTTGCCAAAAATGGGAAGTACACTACTGCTGTTGGGCGTAGAAATATTGGGAAAGGTGTTGCTGCTGCCACATGTTCATTTCATGGGAGGCCATGGTGATTACTTGATTGAGGGGGAGTTTATTTGATTGAGGAGGAGTTTTTGTGTAGTTTGATGATTGATGTTCTTTTGAACAATCTATTTTTGAATTTCTATGCTTTTTATTCTGGCCTATAATGATGTTAATATTTTCTACTTTGTAAACTGGAATATTTTGCTCTGAAGTGCAGGTCATTCTGTTGTCAGCATGTTCCAATTGATGTTCACTTCAATGTCCTAACATTGTTCTATAGGATTTCATGATCATGTTCTATTCTTGTTAGAACATCCTTTTTGAACATGCTTTGACAGGTTAAAGCAAGTAAATTTGATTTTGACAAAAAATGACAACGGGAAGATTGTTAAGTCCATAACTTAATTATTATTTGTTGGCATTATTTGTACAAAATACAAATTGAATTTAATTGGTTTCTCTAATTATGGTAAGTTGAATTTTCCATGTTTCCAATAAGAGTTTTAGTACAAGACTAACTCTTGTAATTTGTTTCCTTGTAGGATTAGGATTCTACATACTTACCATATTGGATTAAGATCTTGCACTTGCCTTATCCAAATGAATCAAGATACAAGGAAGCTTCCATCAAACCGGTCGATTTCCTACCAGATTGTGTGTCTGAATCTTGTTACTTAGAGTAGAAATTCGAGTTGTAATTGGATGCTTTATTTTGTATTATTAAACATATAAAGTTTGTGTTAGGAAAGTCTTATAGGTAGACTAGGTAACTTTCTATATAGTTGATTAGGAATCTAACTATTGAAATATATGTATTTAAACATATTCTTGCATTAGTTTTAGGCTGCAAATTTCATAGACAATACTCAGATATATTGCAGCAGATTCCAAGCTCCAGAAATCAGAGATCGATGATTAAGAATTGAGTTTTAAAGTTTTCTGAAGTTACACGTATGTTCCAAATATTGTTGGAACATCACCATTGAACATCCTTCGGGAGAAGGAGATAAGTCTTCGGGAGAAGACGCCAGTACCTATTATTCATCCTTCGGAAGAAGGAGGTGGGTCTTCAGAAGAAGGCGCTCTATTGTCTGAAGGGGTTCAACATTGAAGGGAGTTCAACGAAGCAGATTCAAGTTGAGGTGATCACGCAAATAAGTCCACTAGTGAAACAATATAAGACCAGCATCAAAACAAAAAGGAAGTCTTTGGTTTTGTTTCAAAATATCCTTTTAATGTATTGTATATTTCATTTACTGATAGTGGACTTTTTTATCTTTAGGCGTGGTCTCAAGGAGTAGGATATTTGATATCCAAACCTCATTAAAATTGCTGGTATCAATTTTAATTTTCGTTGTGCATCTATGTTCATATTCTAAATGATGTTATAACATTAAACTGGAGCATCATAAATCTGGTAAAACTAATTAACTAAGTAAATTAATACAGCAACACATTCTAACAAACTCAAAAGATGGTGAGATTCCTTATTTGATTAGCAATTGCCTACTACTGGAGTGATAACATTCTCTGTAAATCAAACTTCTTCGAATCATAATACCTACCACTGCCTAATTTCTTGAACTTTTGAACAAAAATTACATGTATTCGTGTAAATAAGAGGGTCAAGATGAACAAAAATGCTCAGGAAAGCAAAATACAATATCTATGGCAATAGTCATCACATTACTAAATCATAATAATTAGTCAGACTGATAAGTGCATATTTTGACATATTTTTGTATCAAATTATTTATACTTTTCTTACTTTATTCTTGTTAATATTATAGTTTTATTAATGTTTTGTATTAAAAAATCAATGAACAAAAAAGATCAAAAAGAACCAAAATGAAACTAAAGAAGACAACACATTTCATAAGCAAGTCGGAAGATGATATTTCATTGTTAATATTATAGTTTTATTAATATTTTGTATTAAGGAATCAATGAACAAAAAAGATCAAAAAGAGCCAAAATGAAATCAAAGAAAACAACACATTTCGTGAACAAGTTGGGAGATGATACTTCAGTGGATCAAAGAAGCATTACAATTAGAAGAAAATGGTTATTTTTTCTTAGGTCCATCATGTGTAGATCAAAATATATGCAAGACATAGACTTTGCAAGTGATTATTGAGCTTGCATTAAATTCAAAATAAGCATATTTCCAAACTTGTGCAGTTTTTGTATTTTGGGCATAAATCCACGCTCAAAAGCCCTATGAACTTGAATCTTACTTCATTTGAAAGCTAAGAGATAGAACTACAACTTTGATGTTGGAAGCTCAACCTTAATTATAGCAGACAATTCGTCCAAGTGTGTGCATTGGAAAGAATCTATCTATGCTGATACATTTCCTTAAATCAAGTACAAATTTCTCCCTAATAGTTGGAATTGGGTGATTCAAGTTGAAAAATAAAATTAACAGACAAATCTACAAATTTTATGTTGATCAATTTTTCAAAGTCATCTGATTTTATGGAGAAAAATATGTGACAAAAATCAAATCTGAAAAGGATATGTGAATTTAGAGCACATTTGAAGTTAATTTGGAGTAAATTTGCAGTGAATTTGGATATGTTAATTTAGGCACTCTTCTATTATAAATAGGGATTTTTGGATGTCATTCAAGACACACAAAAATTCTTAGAGGGGAAAATAAAGTTTTATTATTATCTTTCTTTAGGTTAAGTTTTCTAATAGTAATATAAGTTTTCTACTAGTAATAGAAATGTATTCTCTAGTTTCTCTTCTATTTTTAGTATTTTATACTTTCATTATGTCTTTCTAAATTTCATTTAGTTAAGGAGTGAACCTGTTCATGGAGTTCGATTATAAAAGTGTATAATATTCAGGTGTGTTGTATTATTATTTTAATTTTTTTTTAAACCCTCCTTACTTTGTAGTGATTCTTAATTTATATATCATCAATGATACAACAAATACTTGGGTTCATTTAGCTTATTGTACAATTATACTGCACTGACTGCTAACGTGAAACCATGATTTATTGTAGACAATTGTGTATATACTTAATTTCATAAATAAGTGTTGGCGTTAAAATCCTTCTTGTTTAGTGGCGATTCTTGATTTTTGTATCATCAATGGCACAATAATACTTGAGTTCATTTAGCTTATTGTATGGTTCTACACCACCGACTGATAACGTGAAATATTAATTTATTGTAGACAAAAGTCGATCTCATAAACAAGTGTTGATGTTAAGAGATAATTTGCAAACAATAAGATAATATCATGATTACCTTAATGAATGAGTTATTTGATAATATCTTCCTATTGGAACTTTCATTATGTATGGATTCCAATAGTGGCATTTAAAAGAGGTAAAAAAAAATTAATAATCATTTCTCTATCCAAAACTTAAGAGCGAATATCTAATTCTCAATATTTTTATTACTTTGATTCTTAGTTATAGTATAAATTTTTCTTTATATTTTAAATCACATAAAACCTGTTTTTTTTTTAAAATATAATTTTGAAAACTTCAAACAACCTGCACTTAGTTTTACAATCTTAAAATTATAGTGCAGACTATAGATACATATTATTCCTTAAGGTGGCAGTAGTCAACACATTCAATTATGTAGAGCAATTACCCAAAACTAAGTATTATTCCCTATTTTTTACTCTTTTTATAAAGACCATCTTTCACTAACAAAATTCCTAATCATCCCGGATAACACCCACATCATGATTTGTAGAGCTTAACATTTTGTAGAGCTTAACAAGTAATACCCAAATTTCCTTACAATGATGATAATAACATGATGATGATGATTAGTAGTATTAGTAGTAAAAGAGAAAATAAAGATGACTATATAGTGGTAAAAGACCATATTAACATGCCACAAGCACTAACAAGGGCATTGGTGGAATTCTAGAAAATTTCCTCAAACATTGAGGCAGTTATTACAGTTAAGACAGTTAATTTGAACCAAAGTCTATCATCCCCTCATATAGTAATCCAGCGCACCCCTTTCACTCAACCACACTCAGTTTACAGCTGACAAAATCCCTCCACCTTTCTCCCCATTCAACAATTTCTTCATCAAATCATCCCATTTTCTTTTCATTTCCTTCCCTCTCCACCCTTTGTTCTAAATTTTCCAGTTTCTTGACGTTTCAAAGAATCAGCTCATTCCTTTCAAGAACAGTTCAACACATTTGGCATTAAACTTTGCCTTCGAAGCTCTGGTACAACTAATCTTGAGTATCTGCAAATGGGAAGGACATTTGTGGTGGAGTTTGAACAGCCTAACCCTGACTACTACTTCTGCAAGTTGTGCAGAACCCATATTGCCTTAGAAGAAGACTTCAACTGCATCCTTCCAGTAAAATCTCCTCCTCCTATGTCTTTTTCAATCTTTGCATTGTTCAAGACTTCCATTTCTCTTGTTGTATAATCTTGTTTATCAACGAAATATTGTCTTCAGTTAATTATAATGTCAAATTAACCGATCATTTCTTGTTGAGAGTTTCTTGGTCTAATTGTTTAGTTCCATGAATCTGATTCTGTTAGCACTGGCCTCGCAATGAAATGGTTAACTAAAATTGAGTGATCCTGTCTTCCTCAGGAATTTCTTGGTCTACTTGTTTAGTTTTATATATCTGATTCTGTTAGGACTAATGGTTTTACAATGAGAAGCTGCAATATTAAAATTCTCCATTTCGAGTCATCAAATCAACAGACATATTGCTATAAGAAGGCAGTGTGTTCTCAAGTACTCATTATACACTGCTGTCAAATGGACTTAAGAACATGCATGCTGTGGATGAATGGATTCACATACACTCAATAAAGGAAAACTTTTCGATAAAAAGTTACAGCATGAGATATAATTGCATCCTGAAAGTCATCCTTATTCACAGAGAAAACATTGGCCTAATTACTACACGTGATTTCAAGCATTTTCATCGATCAAGAACAAAACATATTGATCGTTGTTTTGATCACGTGCCAAAATTCGCTGGCAGAACTCTATATTGCAGATGAGCTAGAACTTGACTAGACAGAACTATCATATGTGACATCTTTTTTTTCTGGGCATGATTCTACATTAGCCATTGCCATTATTATCCAAGATTTGTGATTTATCCAACTACTAATTAGCAATAAGAAAAAAGTCAGGATATACAATTTAAATTTAGTTACTGTATGAGCATTCTTGTAAATCATTTCCATCCGAATCGTTCTTGTAAATCATTTCCCCGAATGTCAAAGAAACTGGCTATACATGTGTGTTGTCTGCAATATCTTGGAAAAATCAGACTATGATTCTCAAAAACCGTTATCTTGTGAGCCCTGTGTATTATCTTCTACCAATTCTGGTTCACCTTACAATTACACAAATTCTGTCTGACCTGAGATGTCTTGCTCTCTAATTGCCATTATCATGTTTCTCCCTCTTTTTCCCCTGCAGGACACTGAACCACATGAAGGTGTCTTCTATGAAGCGTAAGATCTTAATGCTGCATTCATCATATTCATTCGTCTTAACAAATTATATGAAACACAAAACAAATCATCATACTTATCTTCTGCAATAGCCTCCACCATATTCCCTAAGCATAAATCAGTAACCTCTTTTCGTTAAGGCTGCTTTCAAAATGCTACGGTTATAGGAACTTCTTTGGTTAGAGAATCATGCATGCTGCCTGTGGATGATATTATGAGTGCCCTCCAGCAAGAAGAGGGAGGGAAAAATCTGTTCAAATCTTTATAAGTAGCATTTATGACACGAAATTAAAAGAGCTAAGTTTCAAATAAATGGAGGCTAGCCAAAGGTAAGTGAACCAGAAACCGAGTTAGAATAGTCAAACCTCAGGAATTTAATTTATTTGCTTGTACATGCCACTTTTATTCAGGAAAAAAAAAAGATAAAGCTTGAAAACTGTAAAGAAAGAAAAGTACATCAAAGTTGGTGCAGAGAAAAATGTGGAACTTAACGTAAAACTTAACAAAAGATCATTAATTCCATCCTTATTTTTCCTTTTAGCAAGGTACTGTGCATACAGTTTCTGAATTGTGCATATGTATATATGCAGTGTCAATGTGCAAGTCGACGAACCTGTTCACCACTGGCAAGTTGGTGATCACACAGTTGCTGATATCTACTGCATCAAATGTGATGATAGATTGGGCTGGAAATACGTGAGACGCTAAAAAAAATTCATCCTTTAAGGCTTTTCATTTATTATTTTCGTATATCTACTAGATTATCCTTGGTCAAGTCACTTTATAGCCTGCTCAACAGATGCTGCATTCTGCAGATTCAGGTTGGTGGGGAGCAGATCACTGTCCAAAATGGAAATGTGAAGACAATTATGTAAGCACTTAACGAAAACTATAATGTAGAATGTTATGCTCTGTTAAACACTGTAAATTTCCTTACAAGTATTGTCTGGAAATTAATCAACAGGCAAAAGCTCTTGCGGAGGCAGGGCAACCAGATTCTAGATGCGGTAACAATGGATCCGGTGCCTGAGAATCCATAATTCTGGTGGCAGAACAAATTTTGGGACTTGAGAGGATAGAGAAGACCTAGCTGAAGTTGGCCTAACAGTCATAACATTTTACTTGGTTACTGAATTTGGACTTTTTTTCTTTCCCATTCAAATTCTGCATTCTTTGATTCTTGAAGAGGAAAGTCCTTGTGCAGAGAAAATTTATCACATTGTGCGTTCAAGTTGAGGCTTTCAGTAGAAAATCTTATGTCCAAAACAGTTTTAACATTCTTGGACAAATAAATTTCAATATATCCTACTTAGAGCTCTTCCATTATTTGAATACTTGGTATTTGCCGCGCAAGTGAATCTAAAGTTGCCTCAACAATTAGTATTTATTGTTTTTTCTTTGCTATAATTTTCTTTTTTTTTTTTTCCAAAAAAATCGACCAAAGTCTTACAATGGAGGTGGCATACAGCATCAATTTCATATTCAGGACTTTTCCTGCTTTACATCAACTTCCATAGAACCCATCGACGGCTAATGCTGCAGTTTTACTATCTGCCAATCGAGGATGACCCATAGAGCTAGCCCACTCACACTATGTTAGCACTTTGGCTAAGCAGTCAACTCATTTTGACAGAATCATTAATGGACCTCAATCAAAATGAATCCAGAAGACATAAGATGAGAGATTCCTTATTTGATTAGCAGTTTTCGGATCACTACAGTTTGAGTACGGTTCTATAAGATTAGATAGTCCATCCAAGCTATGCACACCACTGGATGGGGATAAAATTCTGCAAATGCGAGGGTTAAGATGAATCTCAGGAAAGCAAATTACAGCACCAGTGGGCAGCAAGGTAACCCACATGCAGTGTGACCATATAACCATTCCTTACCATCATAACATTTTATCAGACTACAGAGACACATATTCATCAACGGAAGAGTAGTGACTTTAAATAATGTGGAGCAAATATCAAAGGAAAATAAAAAAAGGTATTATCTTTTCACTTCATCTCATACCAAACTAAGACTTCTGTACCTGGAGGGCAAGGAAATCCACCCTTATACCACAGCTCTGACCCAGGATAAGCTCTTGAAATTTTAAATGCTGAAGATGCAGGTGTAGCCAAATGTCAGTGAGCAGGACATCCCAGTACTCTCCAATCCTCAACAACAAAATAATAACAATCGAAAAAGAATTATGGAAGGGAAGTTAAAGGGATGGTTATCCATTGGAAGATAAATTTATGCACGTATCAAATTCCATGAAAGGCTACAATAAACAGGCAACTCTTGTTGCAAGAAGCAGTTTATAATGGGTAGGAACTGTCAAACATATGAACTAAGATACACTGGTCCACGAAATTAAAACGGAGAATCAACCACCAGAAACTTCTCGCTGGCATTTTATTGTGTCTGGTAAAAATCTGATGTCCTCAGCCTTTAAGGGCTGCCCCTCCCTTAGCAAGGTCCTCAAGCGCCTTAGAAATCTGTTCCTCATTTAAGCCTTCCAAGTGTATTCCCCTCTCAATGCCCATGTCTATATCAAAGCAGAAGATCCATCAATAAAGGCTATGATAATAATGAACCTAAGCTTGACATATAGTTTTTTTCTTTTTTCCACAAATCACAACAAAACAAAAAAAAAAGCGCTGAATACAGAATTTCAAGAGCAAGAAGTTGAAAGAATTCTTAGTCAAAAATGACATAAAGACTATTGTATTACCAGTAAGTTGGAAATTGGTTAGATACAAAATTGAAGTTTCTAGATATTTCCTTGTGTTAGTACAAATATGTGGTCTTTAGTCATTTATAATTGAGCCAAATCTCCATAGCTATGCCACCAAATAGGCTAGTCAGGAATGCAAAATGAGTCACATAGTGTATCATATTATCAATGCAATATGCACCAAATTGGTGCATCCAAAAATTCCAATACTATCGTACTCCACATTACATCATTCCCCAGATTACAGCAGCTTCTTCCAATTCCTTTATTTTTTACTCACATGAGCATTCTTGATAGAAATGTACAGAGAACTCCAAAATTTATTCTGCCCACAATCCAATACAGTTTAAAGAATGACAAAAATTCAGTTACAGCAATTCTTTAAATGCCGGAGTCGTGTGTTTTAAAGAAGTCTCATTCTATTTAGCTGAAACGTGAAAAGGAACACACTAGTTAACCCAAGCAACATAGCTCACTCAACCAAATAATTTATATGATACCAAAATCAGTCTCAAAAATAGAAAAGGAGAAAAATAAAAGCCACTGAAATTTCAGAAGTACTCAACTAAGAAATAGGGATCTAAAATTGAAAAATCAGCAAATTACCATATCTAGCCCAAAGCTGAGGCTCGATACCAGTGGCCTCACGGATCAAAATCGGGAGCTTAGGGTTTTTTGTCTTCAGATCCTTGTAATTATTCTCAATGAAAGCTCTGCCAAAAAAAAATAAAAAACACAAAAAAACCAAAAAATAAGAACATAATTAAAATAAATAAACAAATGAATTCAGACATTTGAAATGAAAATGAATTTGAGAAAACCTAGTAGAAGAGCTGGAAGGCGAAGTAGGAGAGAATAGGATGCGAAGCTCCTTGAGATTTCGAGAAAGCTGTCCCCTCCACGCCATTGTTGAACTTCTCTGCCCCTGGCTTTGTGGTTTTGTTATTTTATTATGAAGGAATGAGTAAATGAGATCTTACCATTTACTCCTTGCAATTTTGAAGAATATCATTATAGTCCCTAAAGTTAGTGTTATTTTCGATATTTTTAAATTTAAACCACCCAAAGAAATTGTTGATTATTTGTAAAGGAATTATTCATATTTTATAGAGGAATGAGTAAATGAGATATTACCATTGCTCCTTGCAATTTTGAAGATTCTTGTTATAGTCCCTATAGTTAGTGTTATTTTGATATTTAAATTTTAAAAAAATATATATTTATTGATCTTTTGATAACTTTTTTGATGACTTACAGTATGATTTGATTTGAGATATTTTATTAAATGAATGAATAGAAATGTCATCTAATAAGATTGTGAAGGAAATAATTCAAATTAATATTGACATTACCTAATTTTTATGGCTCAAAAATCCACATTTAGATTAACCATATTTTATTCTAGGTTTCTTATTTTAATTATAATTGTTTCTAAATCTTAGTTACTACTGCTATCAGTTTTGTTTTTAAAAGCATGTCTCTATTCATCCAAGTTACACAAATTGATGCTATCAGTTTTGTTTAAAAGCATAAATAGTCTCTATTCATCCAAGTTACACAAATTGATTTCACTTTTCAAGTGACAAAGTGCAATAAAATGACTTCAATACTTATCTAGTTCTTTTGTTTAAATCTATTACATTTTTATTTATTTTGGAGCTTCGAGATCTTATCTTTTATCTTGTTCCTCTTTATTCTATAAAATTATTTTTCATCCTTGAGCGTAAATGTAAATTATATAAATAATATCAATTTTGTATTTCTTAATCTTTTTCATTCTATTTGTTTGAAAATACACAACGTAATATAATATTGGATATTTGTCAAACATCGCTTCTTACCAAAAATAAGATATAAATTAATTTATGTGATCACCTGAAATGTAAAAGTCTATGTATTCTCCTTTTCTCAAATTTGGACCTTTGAATATTTAGAAGTGCTTGGTTTCTGCACGACTCTTTTGCTCCAGGAATACTTCATTGGGATTAAAGGAACTGGTAGAAAGTTAGGAAATTGTATTGTTCTCATATTCAGATAGTAAGAACCTCTCTTGGGGGGGGGGGGGGGGGGGAATGCAACCTTTTCATCACTAAATCTAGTATTAAAGCCATTTTTATCCTTTTTTGGCAATAAAATTGACACTTGACGTTGTACTTCACTTGATCTGTTCAAATTACGACATTTATATACAAAATTCACCCCACCAAGGTAGTCCAAAATTCACATTCATGAAATTTCTCTAAGAAAAACTGTAATAACTCTCGAATCAAAGAAAGTATTAGGGGATCGCTCTCTACTATGAGATGATTTTGGTCCATCTATGCTATCAGATCTGCATTCATCGGGATCAGCTCAATACAAAACATGTCAATGCATCAAAAACAGGTTCTGCTGATATTTAAGTCAGCTCATATTTGTTATATGACGTTCACAATATATTGCAATGGCACAATCACTGAAAAGTGCAGTTGGCTTAAAAAGAAAGCATCCTTAATATATGTATGCTGTATAGTGCAGAGTTGTGTGCCTGTCTTTGTAGAGCATCATACTGAATGAAATAGTTGAAGAACCGAAGGAAATATATCGATGTTCAAGTTAAACCAAGATTTCAGTGCTACAGAACCATTGAGATGGCTAGTTTACATGTCAAATGCGACAGCTAGAACACAGATGCAACTTCTTTAGCTAGAAATTAAGTTTCAAGTATAATGCTGAAAATAGTTATATGAAATCAAACAAAATTTCTAACATTTCAAGATTTCAATTGGAAAACTAGTTTACACCCACGCAGACAATGGAAGATTGTGAAGCAAGTACATTGTGATAAAAGTATCAATTCAACTACCAAAGAGTGAGTAAAGTACAAATTAAATCTTCTTCACAATCTTCATACGAAAGAAAGCCAAAGTGGAGGGAGTTTATTAATATAGGAAAGACGGTTTAATCTGTAATTGTTGAAGCATTTGTCCAACGAACAAACGTCTAGCAGTGATCTGAATATGCTTCGCCTCCATCAGTCATCCTAAAACCAAGGTGAAGTCAGGATATGCCTTTCTCAGAGAAACTATGTACAGAAATTATAAAGCAGGCATTTTCAGATTTGTCAAGGCATGCATAACTCAAATGACAAAATGATGGAGGATCAAACGCAAGACCAAAACCATCAAATACTCAACAGGACAGAGAACAAAAATTGGTTCCACGACCCAATGAAGCAACAACATGATTGGTTACGGAATTGATGCCATTTTGGAAGGATCTAGGAGCTCATATGCAGCAGACTGAGGGATCGGCAAATGTACTAGCCATTAGCTACCCAGCTGTTGGAATTAATGACTGCATGATGGTGAATATACACCAAATATTACATCTTCATTGTGTTCCAAATGGATTGTGTATATACAGATATCTAATATCAGACATGAATCAAGAAGAAACTACTCAATTTCCTGGCATCTTCCCTCACCTCCCCTTGTCTCAATCTCTGCATTTATAAGGAGCGGCAAAAGGCACAAATGAGCATAGACCTAATGCTACATGCTCAATGATGAACCATAGAGAAGGGAAGCAAGCAGAGACTTTAGCAGCAGCTTAGATCGACAAGATGTTAGAAAGCATCTTTTAGATTCATATACTTATATTGTGTGTGTATGAGAATATTTCATTTATGTACATGTAGTTAATGTGAACTAAGTAATTCAGATTTGTTTATCATATCTCATGTAAAGAATTGTTGTTTCTTTTCAATGGTAATAAATCAACTGCTGAAATTAGCCTGATGAGATCTATCTTTGGAGGCATAGAGACAACCATAAATGATTCAATTGAAACTATCAAAAACATAAACAGAATAAATAAATCTTTGAATTATTTGAGACGTATGCTTGGAGATGGTTATAAAGGTTAAAGAGGAAGAGCAATGCTATACGATAGGCAGATGTTTTCTGGGCTTAGCTAAATCTCACAGATATTGTTGCTGATCATTCTTTCGTTTACTTTTGGAGAGGCTTCAACTATCAACAAAAAATGTTTACATTCTACTGAGCCTTGGTAATTATTTTATTTATTTATTTATGTTGTCATATTTTTCTTGGAAGGACAGTTCTTCTTCATGGCTTCATCGGCTGCTAAAGAAGACAATCTTTTCACTTTCTCATCCTAATTTTAGGCTATTTGATGGGAAAACATTGTGATGACAGTGAATGATGGAATTCTTTCTACAACAATTGTTGGGTTACGTTCTAAATCAATCTTGTCATTTAACACTCCATCTGAAGAAGCCACATGAGAAGACAGAGAATGGAATGGTGACGCTGATTGCATATATCTGTAAGAATCGTATCATAGAAGGAAAGACTAACAAATTTTACGTCAATATTCTTCAAAGTGCAAGACTGCTAAGGAATAGTGGGTTTCCTCTTCAAATGATTTATCTTAAGTCAAAGAGACAAGTTCAAAGAAACTTAAAATCTCCAATTACATAGACTTCGAACTCCAAAATGGAAAAAGGCAATCAGTGAGAGAGTCAAGACTTTCAACTCATTTCTTAATAAGATCACAAGTGCTTAAATTACTTTTGATGAAGTATTCATGTAGTTCATGGGAAGAGTATCGCAATGCAAAAGTAGGATGTAGCTCGATCAACAGCATTTGCAAATTTAGAAAGAGACTCATGACCATGACAAAGGCACAAAGCAATTCCTAAATGGCACATTAACAAAACTCATCTAGTGCAACATAAAAGGTCAACAAATATAAAACTGGGAAAGGAGAAAATCATGAAAGCAAAGCAATCAAAGAACTTTTTTATCTTATGGAGTCAATTGTTAGAGTAGTGTCCGGCATGTCAATTAAATTGTGCATCCTTTATACTCTTATATTTGTAAAAATAATTTTTTTCAAATCATATTAATAAAAAGGCAATTTTTTTACTTCGTGTAATTAAATAAAGTCCCTAGACCAAACTTAGCTACGGGACATGATCACGCATTTGATGGTAATCATAGAATATGCCTTTATGGATTTGGTCTTAAATTAGTTCCGAGTCAAGGGCTTTTTGAGAAGGGACATCGAATAGTCCAATAGACCCGCGCATACGATGCATGCTCGCATGGGGAAGATGTCTTGCTCTATGGACATTGGCGTAGTGACGCCAATGCATGTATACGGGTACTTGTTAGGGAACAAGTACACTGAACAGGCCCACTGGAAATTGTTAATTGGAAACTTGTTTGTCGAAATTAGAATTTCCATGTTACGATAGTACATGATTAGTCTTTTGACTTGAGACACCATGGTAGCCTTGTGCATATCGTGTTTTATTTTGATGTATCTTCTGGTTGATTGACAATCACAAAGGGAATACGTTGGATGTTGCAATGATATGTATGGAGGTTAATGAGTGGTCAACAAAGGATCCGTCACTTGTCTGACAGAACAAGTGAATCTCCTATGTTTTCATAGTTCATAATTCAGAAATTCTTGACCAAGGCAGGATGAATGTTAGACGGGGTTTTCTAACGATTCGTCATGAGTTATTGAAACTTGAAATGGAATCATAGTTATTGAGCAATTAGGGTTTCGACTATTAATCCATGTCCTAGACTCAATTGGGAGATTAGTTGACAGAAGGACCTTACGTGTATGATACTCGTAATTAAATAGGTTCACTCGCTATTTCACCTAAGTTTAGGTAGTCATGATACACTTGTTAGGTGTTTCCCATGACTTGTGAAGTTCTTAAAATTAAGGAGTTAATTTCAAGCCGACTAATTAATTGAATTAATTAATCGGAATAATTATTATTATTCATAAGTTGCAAATGTTGCAAGCCCAATGCTAGCTTAGTTGTAAACCTAAAGGGTCACACACAATTTGAGATGGAACATTTTTAATTTAAGAATTGATCCAAAGGGTTGGATCCAATTAATTAATAGAGATTAATACATTGGTGCTTAAATTAATTCAAGGAGTTGAATTAATTATTCAATTAAATAATTAGATTATTTAATTGGACCTAATAAAATTAAGGAGCCCAATTGGAGTGAAACAATTATTTGATTGGATCAAATTAATTGTGTAGTCCATAAATTAATTTAATTGTTAAATTAATTTACTTAATTAAATAATTGAATTATTTAATTGGGTCTGATTAGATGGGCTAAATGGAATTAATTAATTTGGGTAAGACAATTAATTGGATTAATTGTGGGATTTAATTTTAAGTTCAAGCCAAATTAGGAAAGGCTCATGAAAGTAATTGAAAAATGATGGAAAATCAAGAGTTTGGAATTTTTGGATAATCTTAAATATCTTTGGAAGATATGAAAAGATAAAACTGGAAGAAGTTTGAATGAACCAAAATATCTTCCAACCAACCAATCAAAAGGAAACACAAAATACCAAGAGTAGGACTCTTGAAATTTTTTGTCCCCTATAATACATGATGGACGAAAATTTAAAGAAGAATAACCGTCCCTATAATTTTCGGCTATATAGAAATTAAGAGAAGAAAATTGCTTTCTTCATCCGTCCTTTTTCTCTAAAAATTCCATCTTTAAGTGTTAATTCTTTTATCACAAGTTGATAATAGGAATTAATATTTTCTATACATATTCCATCAACTAGATTAGAAAAGAAATCAGAATTGCTAGTGGAATTCTGATTTTGTGTTATTGCTCAAAGTGTGGACTACTTTAGATGGGTGACATTTAGATCCTTGTGAACCAAATTCAGAAAAGTGGCTAGCAATTGAGTGCTTCATACCCTACGACAACCGGAGTGCATAGAAATGTATAAATCGATACTTTAATTATTTTATTACAGCCATTGAAAATTACAAAATCGTTAGAAATCACATTGGATCCAGGGAATTACTATAATTGTTATGGTTTAATATTTTTAAAAATTTTAATTTTCAGCTACGCATAACCCAGAATCACACGAACCCAACACCAATACTAAGGATAGCTCCTGATCTTATTGTTTCTATCTTATCATTATGTCAAAAATCAGAAAGCGGGAACAACGGATAACAACTATCCTTTATTTTTTTCATAGGAAAACATGAGGACAATACTTGTAGAAACATAAATATGGGAGACATTTATTAATTAATTAATCTATTTCTTTTTTTTTTATGATTTTCATTTAGATTCAAACAGTTACTGAAAATGAACAATCATTATGCCCCAAAGAAAAATTTGATGGAATTTATGCTCAATTTGGATCCAGAATTTAGTAGGGGAAAGTAAACAGAAATGCACAATCAATAATTTTCATCGCATTTTCCTTTCAACAAAAACATATATCCGATTTTAAAAATAGTTTAAATATAGTTGAATATCATAAAAGAAAAGAGAAGAAATAAATTATAAATAGTAATCTCTCATAAATATGTTTGTACAAGCATTTCTTTCAATTTTCCTTAAAAACCACATATAGGAAATGTTTTCCTAATTGTTTTCCTTAATTGAATCCAATATCCAAATAGCATGTTACTTTTTCAATGATTTTGTTTTTCCTTTCAACTTTCCGTTACAAAATCCTAAAGCAAATAGATAGTAAATCTTTTAGCCCTGATTTTGTGATTCACATAGTAATAAAGATCCCAAAACTTTTCAGATGCTACGTCATCACATCATGCACCATTCTGGGGGGAAACTGTTGGAGAACAAATGCTTTTGATCATGTATAATAAAAGTTGGGTATTGGAGGATCTTCCTCCTAAATGTAAACTATCAGACACAAGTGGATTTAAAGTATGAATTTAGATCTTAAGGTAAATTAGATAAATTCAAGGTTTGCTTGGTGACAAAAAGTTTTCAAAAAAAGTTAACTAGCTACTTTGATACTTTTGCTTTTGTTGCTTGAACTGCTTCAATGAGACAGAGTAGCAAAGCCAAATGGAGATGAGGAGTTCAAAATAACCAACTAAGCACTTAAAAATTCCATTTACAATCAAAAAGGGTTTCAAATTTCTTTGTTGACTGAGAGGGAGGAAAGAATCTAACAAGAGAGTTTAAAATTCTTGAAGGATGGGATAGAGATAATTTTGGTAGTTCTCAGACTTGAATATAAAATAGGTAATTTTCACTCCTAAGAATAAAAAATGAGTTGAGGTCTATATATGTGAAAAAAGGTAAAATAATAAAAAGATATCTTGGATACCATTTTTAATTATGTAGTTATGAATAGACCTCAAATTATGACAAATTGTCGTGGATACCTATTAAAAATGAAAAAACTTGAAGTCATTCTCAATTTGGCTGACTTAAAATTAACATGTCCAAGACTCCAAGTTTCATTTTCGTAACTTTATGATTCTAATAAAAGTATAAAGTTTTACTCATGAAAGTTCTTTATGATATTATAAGCATTACTCTAAATATAAGAGAATTTTGTTGTTAACCGTGTTAAATTTTTTGTTATTCACTAGATGGACATCAAAACAATTTTCTTAAATGAAGATCTTGATAAGGAGTAAATATGAAATGATGTATAATGCATAACCAAGAGCATATAGTCTATGGGATTTATAAGGCATGACCAAGAGCATATAATGTGTGGCATTCAACAGTCAATTTATGGTCTGCAACAAGCATCACAACCTATAGCCTAAGCAATCTTTCAAAAGAATCGGTGGTTATACAATTATGAGGATAGCAATACTGATGGCTATCACAAAGTAAAAAACATTACTTTCAATGCCACCATTTGGTTATAAGAACAGATTGGCAAAGCCTTGAGCACTTATTGGAATAGAGGCTCCTACAACCACATGGGAGAATTGGATCTCCAAACAAAGTAGGTTTGTATTGTGAAATAAAAAAAAGAAAGGTGACAGAAAGTAGGGTGGCTGATGCCATTTTAAGGAGATCTGAAACGCCGACTGTCGCGTCCTCACGGTAGTGCTGCCACAGTGGCTGAAGGGCAACCAAGAAAGTTGCTAAGATGACAAGCAAATCAAGAATATTGTTGATGATGTTAAAATCAATGATACAATCCTAAATCCCAAGATGGATATTCATATACTAGGGATATTTGAGATATGTAGGCAGAATTTGTTTGGGCAATTTAAGATTGATATATATAGTACATGATTCCTCCTCAAGGGGGCATTCTGGAATGGTAGCACCTCTTATAGCTCTAAATCCAATTTTTTTGCTAGCTTTGGATGATGAGTGATAAGTGCATACTTTATCATATTTTTGTATCAAATCATTTATACTTTCTTTGCTTTATTTTTGTTGATATTATAGTTTTATTAATGTTTTGTGTTAGGGAATCAATGAATAAAAAGAGATCAAAAAGTACCAAAATAAAACCAAAGAAAACAATATATTTTGTAAGCAACTTGGAAGATAATATTTCATTGGATCACAGAAGCATCACAATTAGAAGAAAATGGTCATTTTTGCCTAAGTCCATTATGTGTAAATCAAAATATATGCAAGAAATCACTTGAACTTTGCAAGTAATTGTTGGGCTTGCATTAAATTCAAAATAAGAATGTTTCCAAACTTGTGCAGTTTCCGTATTTTGGGCATAACTCCATATTCAAAATCCCTATGGACCTGAATCTTGCTTCATTTGAAAGTTAAAAGATAGAACTACAATTTTGTTGTTGGAAGATCAACCTAATTCAGCCTTGATTAAAGCAGAAAATTTGTCCAATTATGTGTATTAGAAGAGATCTATCTGTGCTGATACATTTCCTTAAATCAAGCATAATTTTCTCCCTAATGGTTGGAATTAGATGATTCAAGTTGGAAAATGAAGCTAACAGACAAATACACACCTTTCATATTGATCACTTTTCTAAAATCAGTTGATTTCATGGAGAAAAATGTATGACAAAATTCGGATTTGAAAAAGGACATGTGAATTTAGAGAATATTTGAAGTAAATTTGGAGTGCATTTGGAGTGAATTTGGAGATGCCAATTTAGACACTTTTCTACTACAAATAAGGCTCTTAGATGTTGTTCAAGATAGACAAAAACCCTTATAGGGGGAAAGAAAGTTTTATTGTTGTCTTTCTTTAGGCTAAATTTTCTAGTAATAATGTAAGTTTTCTAATAATAATATAAATGTATTCTCTAGTTTCTTTTAATTTTTTCTACTTTCATTATATCTTTCTAAATTTCATTTAACTGAAGAGAAAGGGTGAACCTCTTGATGGAAGAAAAGGAACGGTTATAAAGGTACATAATATTTAGGTGTGTTGTATTATTGTTTTAATTTTTTATTGAAACTCTTCTTGTTTTGTGGTGATTCTTGATTTATATATCCAATAGCACAACAAGTACTTGGGTTCATTTAGCTTGATGTACGGTTCTACTACACAGACTGCTAATGTGAAAACTTGATTTGTTGTAGACAAAGGTGTGCATCAATACTTAATCCCATAAATAAGTGTTGGTGTTAAAACCCTTCTTGTTTATTGACGATTCTTGATTTTTGTATCACCAAAGGCACAACAAATACTTTGGTTCATTTAGTTTGATGTACAGTTCTACTACACCGACTGCTAACGTGAAACCTTGATTTGTTGTAGACAAAGGTGTACATAAATACTTGATCCCATAAACAAGTATTGATGTTAAGAAATAATTTGCAAACAGTAAGAAAATATCATGATTACCTTAATGTATAAATTATTTGATAACATCCCATTTGAACCTTCATTATATATGGATTCCAATAGTGGCATTTACAAGAGGTAAAAAGAATAAATAATCATTTCTCTATCCAAAACTTGAGAATGGATCTCTAATTCTCAATACTTTTATTATTTTGATTTCTTAGTTATAGCATAAATTTTTCTTTATATTCTAAACCACATAAAGCCCATCTTTTAAGAAATATAATCCTGAAAACTTTAAACAACTTCCCTATGGATCGACATCGGACTCCCGAGAAATTTATTACTTGATACAACCTGCACTTGCATTTGTAATCTTAAAGTCGCAGCAACGAGGCAAGAGAAATTGAGATGGTTGGGAATTGGCGATGGGTGCAATATGAGCAAGAGTAATAATGATCCCCTTATACCACCACAAGCATGGCAAGTGTCTCAACAAAACTTCATTGAGGGGTTCCCTAGGTAGAAGGCAAGAATGTGATATTGGCTTCGTTGATAAGTTCACCAAATGAGCCTTATTTGTCCTTGTTACATCCCTACTCTGTCTCCCTAGCTAAACTATTCCTGGACAGTGTGTACGAACTGCATGGGCTGTCAATTAGTAAGATGGCAGACAGCGAAGATATTCCAGCACTTCTGAAGGAAACTTTTTAAAATGCTGGGCACTGAATTGAATTTCAGTTCAGTTTACCATCCATGGTCAGAAGTCTGATGGAGAGGGTGAATCAAAGTGTGGAAGATTACACAAAGTGTAATACATAGCTGAAGTATTGGAATAAGTGTTGGCCCTTGGCTAATCATTGGTGCAATACAAATTACTGCTCCAGCATGAATATGATTCCTCAAGCTCTATATGGCTCACTTAGGTGTCTTCAGGTTCATAGTTATAGAACAGATCTAGATGAAAAATGGCCCCAAACATATCGCTAGCTCTACATTATCCCTGGCGAACTCTGAAGACTATTCAAAATTTTCCCCCACAAACTACTTGCCAAAAGGCTGGTGAAGAGAAATAGTACAGATGTTCCCAGATTCTACTTCAGTGTGAATTTCACCCTTGAGCAGTCTACCTGGGAAGATATTTTCATCATAGAGATATTCAGTCCTTGGGGACAATGATCTTCTCCTGCAGGATAATTTCTTGAAGATAGCTAGGGATGGAGAAACGAATGCAAGAAAGAAGGCAGCAAAGACTCAACAGAAGGACATATAAGGAAAATTGGTTAGGCAACAATGGCACCATGTTATATTGGATTTAATTCAGTGACAATGTTTTCAAAGAATCCAGGAGCACCAACAGGGGACACGCGGCACGTGTACAAGCCTAATTATCAAAGTTAATGATAAGATTATGATCAGCCATTACCAAATATTCTATTTCATTCATCATTGTAAATGAATTGGTCATCCATTGAAATGCAATAACCAGATGATCAAGCATAGTTACACCTGAATTTCCTCTCATCTCTTCAGCTTCCCTTCACCCTCTTTTTTCATTCTCTGCATTGTGTAATGGTGTCCCATCCCACATCAGTTAGGGGAAGGGTCCTGTCCAACTTATATAGGGGGAGTTCCTTCCCCCTAGTAACCATTTCTGGGGGTGGGCTCTAGACCAACTTATATAGTGGGAGTTTCTTCCCCCTTAGTAACCAGTTTTCTAGAGGTGGACTGGGCCCCATCACAGTTCGCTCCCAAAATCAGCAAAATCCCTCAAATGGCTACATTTTAGATCTGACGAAGTCTAGCTTATTACAAACTCAAACACAGTAAACTAATTAAACAGAAAACAAGTTATCAAAACTAGAGAAAACTGCAATGATTTTAGTTGCTTAAGACTGCCTTGAGTAAAACTAACCAACCTTTTAGTTCTATGCAAATGCCAAATAGTAAACCAAATTAAAGAAGATAACTGTCACGATTAGTAAAACTAAACCAACCTTTTAGTTCTATACAAATGCCACATAGTAAACCAAATTAAAGAATATAACTGTCAAGATTCTTATAGTTAAGGAAAGATGTAATTAAAGAAACATCTAACCAAATCTAAGATCATAAACTAAATCCTTTAATAAACTTACCACAATAGCGTACAGGAATATCATGAATAATCAATCCCGAGAACCCGCAAAGGAAAGGGGGGAGAGGGCCCCATCCCAATATTTGAATTTCAGTTAGGATCCCGTATAAAAGCCCTTTACAAGTATATTGTCCTACCTCCAACCACCCCCCACCCCCCCATCAACATTACATTTTTGTCCTCGTTACAAGTACTCTCTACACTGTTTCCAACAAATTCATTTAATATCATGATTAGCTTAATACTTAAATCTCCTGAATTTAGGTTGATATGAATTTTTCCTTTCCTTTTCTAGATAGTTTAGCTTCTACCATCCAAGCCTTCAGTCCAAGTTCCATCATCATTCAACCATGTATTCCCCAATTCTCAGTCACTAATTGGAGCCTGTAAAGCATGTTCGGGGAAAGCCTCATCGAGTTAATTCCATTTTTTCAACAAAGTGCAATTATATGCCAATATAATATGAATAGTGTATTGAAGGAAAAGAACAGGTATTTTTGGATTAATAAGACTATGAAAATCCAATCATCCATGACCCACCTGAGCTATAATTTCCAAGAAGTTCATTGTTTTCTTTAATTCTCTCCCTAAATAACACTTAGAATTTTGTGACGAGTGGCGTGATACTATATAAAGCAGCCAGTTTCAATTGGCATTATTCAAAACTGGTCTGAAAAGCAGCAACAGCTTAGTTATCACTTTTCTACCAGAAAATTGGCCGCCATAAAAGTGCATTGTTAAGGCAGGATACATGAGGGAAATCTAATAATATGTGAAAAGCAATCCAAACTTTAATTTTCATGCACCGAGCAAGTGAGACTTAGAACGAGAGAAGAAGGATATAATGAATATAATAACAGCAAAAACTTGAGAATGTTAGACCTGACTTCCTTGCCTTCCCCCTCTGTGGGCATAATGAATGCAGATATTTCTGCCATCCAGCAACTACAAAAAGCATACAACATGGAGAGAAAAATCTAATGATGTTGATGAAGAATATACATTTAGGCACGTAAGAGAAAATGTATCTGAGTACTCAAGCATACCTGACCATCCATTTCTTTTAAGGCTTTGCTTGCTGCCGTCTCAGAAGAGCAACGCACAAATCCGTATCCTCTTGATTTTCCACTTACACGGTCACATATTACCTTAACTGCTAATGTTATGAAGCCTTTTTTGTTCCAAAATAATGTCAAAGAAGTCAAAAGGTAAGTTTTAGTGCCTACCTTCAATTATTTCACCGTGTTCCTCAAAAGCATCCTTCAAAACACTTTCATTGGTATCATAAGAAAGTCCTGGAAATAAACAGTTTCCTTTTGATTCAGAGAGAGAACTGTCTGAAATTTGTAATGTAAGTTCTTTTTTCCAAATTGCTCAATCCATTTTAGCATATTAGGATACTTAATGTCAATTAAGGTGGTTATTAAACCACCTCTGTGGCTGTGAATATGAGACAAAAGTGGAAATGTTGATGAAGTCAGCAATTCGAGCTAGTAACCTCAAAATTTTGTTCATTTTCCATCAATATTCTGTATTTGGAAAGATTTACATAAAGTGAAAGAGAAAAGGATCAGGAGAAAACAGTCAACACAGCAGCCACAAAAGGCACAAAAGCTTCATGCAAAAGATAGGAAAGACAAAAAACCTAAAGGTTGTATCCTTTCTAAATTACAATACTAGATAGTTTCTCTCAGAAAGATAAAAATAGCACGTCAACCATTAATTAATGTTCCTTTCATTCGAAGAACAGAAACCCATCTGACTTTCCAAGTGTCGTGAACTTGTGAACTTTTGAATGTCTTGAAAACATATTTCTATCTTAAGAAATCCAATTTTAAAAGCTATTCTAACTGTGCAGTCCAAATTTTTAGAATGTGATGAGCTCCTAAAAATTCAGCCTTTCAAAGGGTATTTATCTGCTAAGTGCTGAGGAAAGTTATTTATTTGCAATGCCTAAGAAAATTGATCAGTTTTTTAAGCCATAAGTCAAATGTTAAAAAATCACTGTGTTCCTGTGTAGAGCATCGAAATAGTCCAGCGCCTATACCAACTTGGAACTATTGAATCTGAGATGAACTGTTAGACGATCTATAACATACTTTATACAGGAAACCAACTGAACAAGTATCAATATTTGCTATTTCTAACTTGTATATTAAATGTTCTGTTTTGAAATGTCACAAAACTTCTTCTTTCATTGGAGCATTTTATCGAACAGATAAGAGAACCACAATTAAGATCTAACAATCAATTCAACAGACCCTTTTTCTTTCATGTGCTTTAACTAGTTCAGGATTGCAAATGTGTGAAGCAAGAGAGAGAGAGAGAGAGTGAGAGACCTCCAACAAACAGTTGTGTGCAAGACTGCCGCCATGTGAGCCATCTATGGAAGAGGGATGTAAAGGCTGGACGAATCCTATTCAGGCAATGCATCTGCCTCCGTGAAGATTCAACTTCCTTGAAGAATCAGGCAAAAGGAAAAGTAGAGAACTTTTGGAAGTGGCTTCTTAGCACTAGCAAATATTCCTATAATTTAAGTTAAATTATATTCTGTTATTAATTCTAGTGCTGCATGCGCAACTTGAATAGTATAAATCAATGTGGAAATTTTTCTTGATTCTCTGTAAATGATTCTCAGCACCAAAAGAAAAATCAGAGGAATGAAGCAAATTCAAAGCCCCATAAACAAGGACGCGTCCGAGAGTTCAAAATTGAATTTGACAGATAATTTAGGTCATGTCAGTGAGCATCTAATTTTTGCACTCAAAAAGCAATTTTCATTCTTTAAAGTGCTAAAAAGTCAGAGCACACAATGCAGCCAAA
Organism: Paulownia fortunei; assembly: GCA_019321725.1. NCBI lineage: Eukaryota > Viridiplantae > Streptophyta > Magnoliopsida > Lamiales > Paulowniaceae > Paulownia > Paulownia fortunei. The sequence continues at coordinate 20,054,301 of CM033109.1, read as the reverse complement.
GATTCCCAGAGAATTGTATCAAATAGAGCAACCACCAGATTATATCTCAAAAACCCAAAATGAAAAGCAAGAAATTTGCAAAAATAACCACAAAAAAATAAAAAATGCAAGATCCGAAAAATGTGGTTTAATTCACTGGATTCATATTAAAAATGGGCTCTAAACAACAGAACTATATAATTACAACCTTCCATTTTTCTTCCTTTCCAATTCTCCTAAGAGAATTCATTCTAAGCCAAAAATTCCATGCAAGAGATAAAACATGATTAACCAAATCTATCTGAAACTAAGCAGACGCCTTCTTTGGTGACTTGGCAGCCTTGGAAGGCGACTTGGGCTCCTTGGTAGCCTTCTCTCCACCGGTCTTCTTCGGCAACAGCACCGGGTTGATGTTTGGAATCACCCCACCATGAGCAATGGTCACACCCTGCAGCAACTTCCCAAGCTCCTCATCGTTCCTCACAGCCAACAGCACATGCCTCGGGATGATCCTGTTCTTCTTGTTGTCTCGCGCCGCGTTTCCAGCCAATTCCAGCACCTGTAATTAAAACAATCCACAGAATCATACTTTAATCTACAGAAACAAATTTATAACCGAAGATCTTGAAGAGGATGGCTGTTTTTTTTCGTTACCTCAGCAGCCAAATACTCGAGAACGGCAGCCATGTAAACCGGAGCTCCGGTGCCAACCCGCTGCGCGTACCGGCCCTTCTTCAAGTAACGCCCGATTCTACCAACCGGGAACTGCAGGCCGGCTCTGACAGACCGGGAAACAGGCTTCTTCTTCGGACCGCCGCCCTTCCTTCCTGCGGCACCCTTCTTCACTTTTCCGGCAGCCTCCATGAAATGACGATTCAACCACTGGAAACTAGGGATACAGAGAGGTAAAATGGTTATTGCAATGGGAAATGAGAGTATCTCTCTGGGGAGAACGGCTGTTTCGGAGGTGTTGAGCGATCAAATGGGGTTGTGATTATATACAGGTGGTGGTGGCAATTGCCTTGAGGGGTGGGGTAGTGGCAGCCGTTTGATTCGGATTTAATCCGCGTGAGGTGAAATGGACCAATAGGATGCGAGCTATGTAATTTAAATTTTTGGGTTAGGGAATTTTGGAGCTACTAAAATTCATTTGGTTCACTTTCTCCCGCCCGGAAATTCATTTTACTTTTGAAATGTTGTGTGTCTTATTTATAAATGGGTTAAATTCATTTTATCTTGTTACTTATGAATTATCTTTTTTACTAATAAAATTTTATATACCTTTATAAATTAAAATAATTAATATTATTGATCAAAAATACCTTAAACTAAATAATAGGAAAAACTCATTTTGCTCGCTCTATTATGCTCTATTATACGTTTAATCGTTTACATTCAAATTTTAAATAGTTTAATTTAAATTTTATTTAATACTAATTTTATTAAATAAATAACAAATTATAATTTCAATAATATAGAGAATACAGATTAAACTGTAAATTATTTTATATAAATTCATATAATCACCATCATATCTATATATATATATATAACATTGCTTTTAGAAAGCATCTCATAATTTTTAAATTTTTTAAACTAAAATATTCTTATTTTTTAATTTTGATTGCACTTCCACAAATAAATAGTTACATATTAAAATTAGATTAAATTTATATGTATTGATCACATAATAGAATTATTTATACCATTAAATGACATCAACTAACATACGTCAAACTATAATGCTTACTTATTAATAAATTAATCTTGAATTAATTCTATATTACACATAAATTTATAGTTTAAACTAAATTGTATAAACAACTATGTATAAATATATATTAGATTTTATTAACATACTAATTCTTATTTTCTATTTATTACTATATCAATTTACATCGTTCATTATTAGAATAATATTTTTTAGTAAAACTAAAAATTTTATTTTTGAATATTATATTATTTTATTAAGAATAATTGAAAGCTATTTATATATATTACTATTCCTTATGCCCATACCAAGCTTTCCAAGTATCACAATTCTTAACCGTCTTCTCCATCTATCCCTTCAGTCGAGAGACCTCATCATTGCTCTTTTTCTCTGCATCATCCATATGAGTCATGTCCCCATATAACTGAAGGCAGAGCATGGTCAACAGAGTGAACAATTAGACAAATATAAGGAAAAAACACAAGTATTAGCTCCCCTACCCATAGCTTGTCCCAAATTCTCCATACTAAGATGGCTAAGATGTTTGATGTCATCCTCACTCACCACCCTCATTATTTTGTTCCACCCCAAAGAAGACTCGACCATATCCTAAAGTGACTTAATCCCTCTAAGTGGCACCATAGGAAAGTAAACCCTTGCCCTCTCCATGACGATGCGAAGCATAATATCTCGAGCTCTCTTATGCGGGATGATAGGGAAAGAAGCTTCAACACAACTTCCACTCCCAAAGGTAGGAGAATAAGAAGATATGCCCTAGGTTGTCTGTTCGAATGAGGTGGACAGGCCCCAAATGCCCACCTCATGTGTTCTTCCCTGATAGAGGTCAAGTCGAACCACTGCTAGCCTGTTCTTGCATGACGTTCTTGAAAGCATAAACATACTCGAGATCAACCTTCCTTTTTCAACAAGTCAAACAAAAATCATCAAAAATTAAAGATAAAAACCAACGTATAAAGTAATGAGAGATAAAAAAGCAACTATAGTTGTGGTAAGTAGATAACCAACATCAAATAAACTACTAAATAGCTTAGCCATTCATGGAGATTGGGATGAATCCTACGAGAATGAATCAGGTAGAGGAACTACTCTACTCCAAAGAAAAATTCCAACCATCATTTCTCATGTATATATATAACTTTTGTTTCCAATATCCCTGAGTAGAAGCAAACCAACCTAAAAACTTACACCCTAATGGTGAATAGAAATAGAAGTAAGACTCATTAGACACCCTCCTAACACTAAAGAGAGCTTGAAAACTCTCCAGTATAATAGGAAGACCTAGTTTCTGATGATGAAAGTGGAAGCCCTCAAAGTACATGAAAGAATTAGAGATGAATTGATTAACACTAAGACCAAGTAAAGGGTTAGGGCAAGCAGTGAATACACTAGTGACGTATGAAGTATAAACTGCAAAATACCCCTCCAACTGTTACCTAATCCTCTACCCTTCAAAAGGAGGATAAATTTGTGTAAAAGAGACAAGTTAACTTTCTTACGCTAAAGTCTCAGCTCCTCACGAGATAGAGAGCTATCATAATTTACCACATCCATTATTCGACTCCAAACATGACCAATCTTCCAAACATTGGACTCAACACCCTCAACCTAAAACCATAACTTTTTTAAGTTCCTTAAGACTTTGAAAGACTCATCCACTTCCCTATAAGGAGAATCCATATCTTCTCTCTCAAATTCACCTAACTCATCAACCTCACTCAATTCCTTAGACTTATTCGATTGCTCTAACTTCTCCAAGCCAAAAGACCCAACAAGACACTCCAGCAAACCAAGAGTTACCTTAATTACCTTTGGAGAAGGCTTCTTGAGATGGAGCATAAACATGGGGCTTGACCCAAATTGGGCTGAACCACCATCTAATCGAGATGGGTTGTAGAAACCCATTAACATGAGGAGGTCGAGGAACAACCTCAAATAGGCATGGTTGAGGTCAAGCCTTGACCTAAGTCAGCTGAGGCACTATCTCAACCTTGCGCCTTGTCTTGCCAAACTTAAAGTATGGCTTCAACTTGACAAAGGCCAAAGCCTCTCCTCAACTTTGGCAAGGTTGAGGATGGGCCTCAACCCAATGTGGTTGAGACAGGCAGTCGCCATTGACTGCTTCGCCGCCAGTTAAAATTACTATTGCAACTTATTTACCAAACATCTGCTTTTCAACTTATTCCCATTTTTTAGTAATTTTGCAAACAATCCCATCTTTTCATCTTTGGCACTTTTTCAAAATTTTCTTAATGTTAAACACTTCTTCAAAAGTACAATTTTTTTTACAAACAATGTCTAAGTAGAAGATCATACATAACTACAGAATATTATCATGCATATGATGATGCACGATCATGAAACATATCCCCATGGTTTTCATATTTAAAGATCCTAGTCCTAAAATCATTCAAATTGTGCATCAATGACTTGGATAGACTAGCTTATATGATTCACACTCAATTGGGAGGTTGTCTTATTTTATAGATATTGGTGTATAAACAATAGTGTATAAATTTGGGCACTTGTTAGAAGAGAAATTCACTTGTCCCCAAAGAAATTTTTAATTAATAATATTATGTCGAATAAAAAACTTTTTGTTACAATCGTGCGTTCTTAGTCATTAAACTTGAGACAACATCATAGCCTTACATGTAGATATTTAGTTCAGGTTTTATGAGAATCATTAAAATACAACTTGATGAATGTTGTGATACTTGTTGGGTATGCTTCCAGTATGTGCAAAGACTTGTGAATGGTTAAGAAATGGTTTTATCACTAGGGGTGAGCATTTAGGTCAGGTAGTTCAGGTATCAGCCTAACTAATTAGATTAGACTCGAGTAGATTGGGTCGGAGAAATTTTACAGATTTAAGTTATCTCATCTGAATATTGTGTAGGAAATCCTACTCAAAGTATCCAATCGAGTACATAAATTATAAAATTCAACTCACCAACAACCCATCCCGCCTCCCTTCCCCCCCAAAAAAAGAACAAATAACTCGAACCCAACAATGGAATAAAAGTTAGATTATTTTCCAATGGTCAGCGGCAATGGTTTTTTTATTGAAACTTAAAAATACAAATATCCTTGGTCCAAATATAATTATCAACTATAGATTAGAGGTGTAAACATTATTACTAATATTGAGGGGTATAATTGAAATACTTTTTAGATATTTGTGAAAATATTGTGAAAAATTAAGTAGTCATAACTTAAATTTAATGCTTGTGGGAGCTTCCAATTTATAAATCCTTATCCAAATTAATGAGATATCAAACCTTGCTTGTTTAATTATGCCGCATCCTACAGTTTTCTATAAAATGTTTGTACCCTAAGTAAAATGTTGGAAAATGATCAACTAAGAAACGAAATAGTTAATGCATTATAGCAAGATAAAACATTGAATAATATTTACTTCTCAAGTAATTGATAACCCTAGTTTAATTTTACAACCAAGTACAATGAAAATTTTAAAATTTATTTAAGAACTTACTTATGTTTTGGTATATGTGCCATAGTGAGTGGACTTGTCTGTCTAAATAAGTGGTATAATATAAATAATTTACAATAATCTACAATAGTGGTCAACAAATTAAGTTTGGTTAAAACTAATAAATAAAAAATTTAATTTTAGCTATTGTTAACCGAGTCTAAAAACTGAAATTGAAACAAAATGTAAATTGTATCAAAAAATGGATCCGCGATATGAAAATAAAGGGAAGAAGTAAGAACTCATCCGCTTTGCCAATCATCTCTCACACACTCACAACTGACGACATGATTAATATATATGAATAGAGTTAGAATGCCATTCTCAAATTCATTCCCAAATATGTGTTTGGTATGATTAGTGTTAGGAATCATGGTTACCAAAATAAGAAATTAGTCAATTCCTCTCTTTTCCAAATGTTATATCATTCTCAATTTAGTAGGAAAAAATTTAAGGTAAGTCATACTTCACTCTCCTAAATCATTTTGACACTTTACTTCCAAAATTAACTTAAAAATACTTTGTCCTCTCAACTTACATATGTTATAACACATTTTTACCGAAAGACATTTTTAAATTAATTATTTTTTCAGAACACTATTCGTCAACCATCATCTCGTATTTTTCCCCTATTTCCCCTCTCAAAAGCCAAGAAAAAGGTGTCGTAATAAATTTCTATTATTGTCAATAGTAAAAGTACGACAAATAGTATTAATCACAGTATAAGAAATATGTTAAATGGTAATAGATGTCCAAAGACGGAGTCAAGGGGCGGGCAATTGTAGTTGCCCCTCTCATCCTTGTAAATTTTTTAAATCAACATAGATTATATATATATATATATAATTACTAAATTTTAAAATTT